>CM037777.1:2365343-2415343 GCA_021229015.1 Solen grandis
GTGTAGTTATCTAATATCAGGTATATGATAAATAAGTTAATCTCTGGACAGAAATCCATTATTAAATCAAATAAAGGGAGATAATTTATTCAAAAATAAAAGTCTGCTAATTTGAAGCAAGTTTCATAATTGTACATGTGCTTACAATGTGTTACAGACAGCATGCTTTTAAAGATTCAGTATGTTTATAAACATTGTTTAAAAACACACACACATTTTGAGCAATGAGAATGTTAAAATATAAATTTATCAAAATATGAATAATATAATAAATGTTTCTCTTCTTCTCAGTCCTATTTCTGTATATTAATGAATTGTTAAGCCAAAGTTTGCTAAATAATTTACACATATCATAATAAAAAATAAACATGTGTTTTTGTATTTAAGTCCTAATTGTCTTTCGATGCCAAGCTTGACATAAAAGTTCAGAATAAAAAATATCATAAATTAACAAAAAGAAACAAAACTTAGTAGAATATCTGATAATACAATTATTCAAAATGCAAATTATTTACCTTTTAGATGAAGCTTGCATACTCACAACTGATTAAAGATATTTTGGTTTGAGCATGGGATGATATACACAAGTTTTCAATGCACTTTGAGCAAGGCCACAAGATTAAGTCTATAATAACATATACTTAATTACCACATCCTTTTCCTTCCTCTCTGCTATGAGAGCTTTACCAACTTTCTCAAGATATTCCATTGAGGATAACGGCCAGAAGGACACGCCCAGTCTGTACAGCAAGAGTCCTATCCCAGGGATGGTGGCTGCATAATGGGAAAGAATCCTTACAGATGAACAGACAGACAGACAGACTGGCAGAGACACAGACTGCTGGACAAACAGAAGCTGGTAAAGTAATACAACTTTACCTTCCTCAAGGAAAATATATTTAACTAGAACTATCACTAAATGTGATTAATACCCCCGCAATAGTGCTTTAGAAATGATGAAGTTATTAGGATTAAGAAGAAGAGTATGAAAAAGACATTTTTACATTAGTTTTTTTTCCAGATTTTTTGCCGGGTTACACAGGTTTTGCTTGACCATTGTATGAAATTGTTTTGAATTCCAACCAGTAGTTTTAAAGTTAAGCTCCTGACAAGGAAAAGTAACAAAGGGCAATAACTCTGTAATTACAATAGATAGAGTTATGGTTCTTGTGCACTGCACTTCCTCTTATTGTGGTTGACAATTGTATGATATTGTTTTGAAATCCAACCAGTTTTAAGTTATCTTGGACAAGGAAAAGTAACAAAGGGAAATAACTCTGTAATTCCTATAGATAGAGTTATGGTTCTTGTGCACTGCACTTCCTCTCATTGTGCTTGACCATTGTATGAAATTGTTTTGAAATCCAACCAGTAGTTTAAAGTTATCTCGGACAAGGAAAAGTAACAAAGGGCAATAACTCTGTAATTCCTATAGATAGAGTTATGGTTCTTGTGCACTGCACTTCCTCTCATTGTGCTTGACCATTGTATGAAATTGTTTTGAAATCCAATCAGTACTTTACAACTTATACTCCGGACAAGGTTACAATTAACTCCGGACAAGGAAAAAACAAAGGGCAATAACTCTGTAATTACTCTAGATAGAGTTATGGTTCTTGTGCACTGCACTTCTTCATATTGTGGTTGACCATTGTATAAAATTGTTTTGAAATCCAACTTGTACTTTTCAAGTTATGCTCCGGACAAGGAAAAGTAACAAAGGGCAATAACTCTGTAATAAGTCAAGATGGAGTTATGGTTCTTGTGCACTGCACTTCCTCTCCATGTGCTTGATCATTGCATGAAGTTGTATTGAATTCCAATAATGCAACGGACCGCTGGACCAACCGACCGACCAACCGACCGACCACCGGGTGACTCCTATATACCTCCCCAAACTTCGTTTTGGGGGTATAAATATAATAATACTTCTATTAATAATAGGTATACATGTATACAATTACCTACACTTTAAGGCTCTTTAAAAGAGAAGCAATCTGCAACTCATTTTTGAATAGATACAGAGGTAATATTGGTGACTGAGATATTGAGCTACAGCACAAATAAAATACAATATACTTCCTTAGGAACAATCATTTAAATCAACCACCATTGAGAGTGTGTACACATTATTTGAAATGTTGATTAAAAGATTTTATAGATAACCTTGTTTTAGCATATTTGTGCCAGGCGTTGATTTTGTTTGGAATTTATCCTCACCACAGTATTCAGTCATATAGAGACATCCAGCTAATTACATGGAGAACACATTGAGTGTTCTGGGGCATTAAATAGAGAAAAGACCTAAAAGGGTTTAATCTTCATCTATTTTACATCGATTCTGAAACAAGTTCTTACAACTTAGATAAATCATTCTCGACGGCTTGGATGACAGCGTATGTAGTCATTATTGTGGGTGGAAACCGGAGCACCTGGAGAAAACCCATGTGTCTGGACAGGTGACCATTGTACCCTCTCACACATATATCACCTGGGATTGAACCTGGGATGCATTGGTGAGAAGCGAAGTACATTACCACTACACTATCCTGGCAGAAAAGACCTAATAAGCTAACAGAGATCTGCAACTCTAATATAGGTAAAGAGCAAATCACCAGAAGCTCTAGTTATGTTACATGTACATTCATTTGAACACAAGATAATGTGAGATGTGTAAAAGAGCTCTTATCAAAGATAAGTTTTCTCTTCAATTTATGCCTCACTGTGGATTGCAGATCTCATTTATGAGTGATACTGTAAAGCATTTGTTTCTGAAGTGTCTGCAAGATGTAACGTGTTTAAGTGAGATCTTGTTCAAATCCCGTTTACCTGTTGTTTTTCCATTACAAGAAAAATCTTTACTTCAGACAGCTTCATATCTCTGTTAAATGTCTTTTAAACTATTATAAGCCATCTGAAAAACTAACATGAACAATCCAAGTGATAAAAGGACATTGACCAACAGCGGTGAGGAGGTAAGTGATAATTAGTCGACAAGTATAAACAATCTGTCATCAAAAACTAAGAGCTAGAGTCTCCATTGGATGATAGATTTAAATCAAATAGACTTAAACATTACCAGTGAGAAGTGCTGTAAGTCTGCTGAACTTCTTCTCTATGAAGATGTTCTCCAGGTGTGTCACAATCGGGTTGCCGGGGTTCTCCTGGGATTCCGTATCCAGGCCAAAAGCAGCTCCTGCCACTGAGTCCAGCGTATAGCGGCCCAATATGCTAAAATTGTACATACACATTAATTATTAGACACCTAGTATATTGAAAGTATACTCCTTATTAATTTAATACTTTAAAATACTTTATAGACCCTTTATTTCACTGAATGTTGATTTTCTTTAAATTGGGTCTTTTTTTTTTAAAAATCCATTGGAAAATGAAGAAAACCTAAATTGCCATAGGATTTATAAACCCTTATACTCATGAATATTAATGAACAAATTTATGGCTTAGTGATAATAATTTTACTTGATTTTAAATAGTAAAAAGAACATTTTTTCTTGGCCATGTGGACAGAGTAAAATATGAGCTACAATATCTTTTGAGCAAACAGAGGAGACTCTGATCAGATATTTCCTGCTTGGGGCTGTCTAATCCAGTCTGCTCTGTTTGCAAATGCATCAAAATGAGTCTTCATAAAAGGTTAAATAAACACTCAAAACCGTATACAGTTAACATAATTTGTACATAGCCAAACACATTGAAACACTGTATATGTAACATTAACTATTATCCTTCAGTATATTTTACTAGGGGACCCAGAATGAAATTTAATCATACTTGTTAACCCTTTCCCTCATATAGACTCATTTTGACCCACTCAATAGGTACCACATAAAGCCTGATCTGCAGAAAACCACAGTTAAACCTTACCAAATTTAATTACAAAATCCTCATTTCCAGACCACTGAGGAGCAGCGAACAGCATAACACCTGATCAGCCTGCGAGTTACTCGCAGGCTGATCTGGTTTTATGCTGTTCGCATAGGTCTTTTCATGATGTCCTCTATGATGGAAAGGGTTAAATGAAACATGGTCAGACATTGAAATATAATCAGACAAGTTATCTGTAATGAAATGTAATCAGACCAGTAAAATGTAGTCAGACAAGTGAAGTGTTTGATTGTTTGTTGGGTTTAACATCCCACAAACAGCATTTCAATCATTTTCAGATGATGTCTACTTGAGACAGATATAGTGCTGCAACACTGCAGTATCATGCTGTAGACATGTGACATGATACCACACCTGTAGAGCTGTCACAATACGCTTGAGTGTACCAAGATCTATTTCAATACATACAAGATGGCCATATGGCCCTAGATTGCTCACCAGAGTACATTAGCTTATTTAAAACTATTTAAATCACTTATTTTTACCTGGTTACCTCTGGCAGAAACCAGATTCAAGTTCAGAGAAGATGTTTTTTTTTAAAGAAAATTGTTGCATGATGGTGACAAAAGAGAAGGGTGATCACCATAGCTACCTTGAGCTTGTTGTGCTCAGGTGAGCTAAACAGCATATTGTAATACATATAACAATATATCACAAAAGATCATACTACAATGTCAAACATTTCAAATAATATACTGTTCTGATGTAATATTAACTCATTCCCTCATATAGACACATTTTGACGCACTCAATAGGTATCACATAAAGCCTGATCTGCAGAAAACCACAGTTAAACCTTACCAAATTTAATTATAAAGTCTTCATTTCCAGACCACTGAGGAGCAGCGAACAGCATAAAACCTGATAAGCCAGCGAGTATACCAGTGTACCGCAACAGCCCAATTAATTTTTCTGATACCATGCCAACCAATACTGGAACTTTCCTTATATGCTGAGTGCCAACCAAGGGAGCTATACCAGTACGATTATTTACGACTAACAAGTGAAATGTAATCAGAAAAGTGGATCATAGTCAGACAAGTAAAATGTAATCAGGTGAGTAAATAATGCAGTCAGACAAGACTAGTGTGGGTTTTGTATCTTGCTGACATCCACAGATGTTTAACAGTTCCTTAACTCACTCTTTGATCACCACTGTCTGCCCGGAATGTTTTCTCAATATGCTACCCAGCTTCTCCGCTTGGTCGCCAATTGTTGAAGACATCTAAAAAAGACACTGAACGTTTTCATTGGTTGACAGTTTTTTTGCTCAAATGATAGATTTATTATACTTCTGTTGCCATGTTCCAGAGAAAGGGTTTTGACACTTTGTGGGTTTGACCTCAAATGGAAGCAAGATCATGCAGCTAATGATTTTCAGAGTATTGGTTAAAACTTTACGGAGCCAGCAAGAAAGACTCTTTCCAATCAATGGAAAAGATAAGAATGTATTTAGGATAGTCTATATCAAATATGATAACATACCATATCACTGCAGTATGATTCTAGAAAACAAGATCTAAGAAGAATTCAACCCACCAGCTTTAGCTTGGAGGCACTAAATGTTGGAGTCATAATATTCCTGGTTCGCTTCCACCGACGTCCTTGCATGAAGAAAAGTCCATTCTGTAGCAGTCTCGGTGTTGATGAACTGGCCTGAATACAAACTTATATCATGTCAAATGTGTACACGTGATTATTTTTTATGAAGAAAGCAAACAAATTAACATCTGATTTAGTCTCATGAAAGTTGTCTAATTTCTGTAATAGCCAATTACTATTTCATATTTCATAATTAACAAATTTGCAATAATATAAAGATAACCCACTTGTATTACAAAGAATAGTAGTGCCGTTTCTGGTTTATCAACTGCAAAGAACCCCTATTTTAACCCTTTCCCTCATAGAGGACACCATGAAAAGACCTATGCGAACAGCATAAAACCAGATCAGCCTGCGAGTAACTCGCAGGCTGATCAGGCTTTATGTGGTACCTCCTGAGTGTGTCAAAATGAGTCTATATGAGGGAAAGGGTTAACATACTATCATAAAATGTCTGAGACACAGCTATACCCACTACTGCAGAATGGTGATCAGAGTGGAAGGAGTGGGATACCAATATAATTTCATACCAATATGATTTCTTGATGAAATATCTGCAGACACAAAATCTAAGGTTCAAGAGTTTGATCTTTGACAAAATTCAACATTCAAACATTTGACAGATATGATTATGACCTTAACCTTCATTTGTGACCTTGACCATACATGAGTTTCACATGTGTCCTGTACCTTTATTTACTAAAATGAGCATTTTACCAAAGTTTAATAAATACCCTTTGAAGGTTACAGGAGAAATGAAGTGGACATAAAATCAAAATTAGTTCTGTACTGTGATTGTCTACTCAAAGTGAAAATGATGAAGGAAATACTGAGTTAACATGAAATCAAAGGTTGAAACTGGTGACCTTCAACTGTGACCTTGACCATGAGCTGGCATTGTTTAGACATGGGTTCTGCACATTGTCTCACTGAGGTGAATATTTAACTAAAAATAAATGAAAATATATGAAAGAATGAAATAAATAAAAGATATGGAACTCACATTAAATCAAAGATTGCAACTGTTGACCCTCAATTGTGACCTTAACCTAGCATGGTCTGAACATGGGTTCTGCACATTGTCTCACTGAGCTGAACATATGACTAAAGTACATGTGTAATGAAAATTAATCCTACCAGGGCTAAAGGAGATTATGGACCGGACATAAAATCAAAGGTTCAAACAACTGACATTCAATTGTGACCTTGGCCTTGAATTGGCATATTTTGGACATGGGTTTTGTACATTGTCCTACTGAAGTGAGAATTTGATTAAAGTTTAATGAAAATTAGGAGATATGGAGTGGACAGGAAAGTGTTATGGATGAACAGGGGGTCAAGCAGATGAGAGCTACATTCTTAGGTTATCTCTTTGATATTCTCTTTTGTAACCCCACAAGAGGAAAAATAGAACCCTACAAGAGAAAACAAAAACACAGAAATATGGAATGTACTGATGCAACTCCATAAAACTAACCCTAATCCAAAACCTAATCCTGGAATGTATCTCTCATCTGTACAGATAAAGGACTTTCCTATAATCCCTTCACAGAGTCACAGTAAATCATGACTCACAAACTCAAAGGGGTTTTTCCTAGCAGCAAGGTATACATGAAGGCCTTCAAATACATAACAAGAGGGCCATGATGGCCATGGGTCGCTCACCTGAGAACCAGGTATAAGTGGGGGGAAAAAAAACAGCAAATATCTTATGATATTTTGGAAAATGGGCTCTATCCTCTGACAGCCATAAATCGAGTGAGTACTTTAGGACAAGAAGAATTTTCAAATTTGTACTATATACATAAAAGGAAAATGGACTTAGCCCCATAGCAGCCATGTTTTCAACGGATCAAAATAATTCTTGGTAGAGAGTGACCTAAGGAACATCTGTGCCAAATAACTTTAAAATCCAACCAGTACTTTTGGAGGAGAAGATTTTTGAAGTTTTTACTATATGCATATTAGGAAAACAGGCTCTGCCCCCTGGGGCCATGTTTTTCAACAGATCAAAATAATTTGAACAATCTTGGTAGAGAGTGACCCAAGGAACATCTATGCCAAATTACTTTGAAATCTTGCCAGTAGTTTTGGAGAAGAAGATTTTCAAAATTTTCAAATGTTTTTTTCTTTTCATTGCCATGGCAACCAGAGTTCTGCATGGAATCAAATTCTTTGAACAATTATGAAAGGGCTTCACCCGAGGAACATTCCTGTGAAGTTTCTTTAAAATTGGCCTAGTGGTTTAGGAGGAGATGTCGCTTTAAGTTAAATGTTGACGACAGATGACGGACACTGGACGACGGACATTCATCGGTCACAATAGCTCACCTTGAGCACGTTGTGCTCAGGTGAGCTAAAAAGGCACATTGATGGTGTTTCCAACTTGATTTTTTTCTGGTAGAACACTGACCGTTATGGTGTAGCAGTTGCAATGAAGAGTAACACACAGATCTAGAGTATCCACACAGATTTTTTATGACTAGTTTAAACCCAAACCAGACTGATGCAGGCATTATCATATTCCTGACCATGCATCATTACTCTGAAATCTTAAAGACAAGTTGTTACAGCTGACCAGCAACTTTTACATTCCTGTTTCCCATATAAAATTATATTTCAATTACTTTACAAACATGTTTAGTCAGTATGATACAGAAGATGATGGAATGTGTTCCAACCTTTCAAGATTTTAAATGTTCCTTAGCGCTGAATATTTTTGGTTGAATATGCACCTTTACAAGCAGGATATTGTTTTCATTTGCTCCAACTTTCCTACCGGGATATTAAATGGTGTGACACAGTAAAATTGAGTCAAGCAATTTACACCTACACTCCTGTCCATAAAGTTGGTAAACTCTTTGACCAGAATCAGCTTTAACACCTCCACGTCTGCCACCATCACCGCTGGTTTGTACCCTATATAGTACCTGCAGTGTCACATGACAGAAGTTTGCCAAGGGTTTATCATGTTTCAAAATCAAATGAATAAGAAACTTATAAACATACCAGTATGTGTCTTATTAAAGTCAATATATTAATTACAATTATATCATGTGCAATATACTTTCATATATTTTTAATTATCTTAAGAAATCCTGTTTTGATGTCCTTTAAGAACAGGATAAATAAGCCTATATGGCCTCTTGGAGGTTATTTTTTCCCACACAAATTAAGGACCCAGTTAAAATCTGTGAACATATTTCAGGACAACATGTCATGGAATACCAAATAAACAGCATAAACATAAAGTTACAAGGTTGTCAATATCAGTTGCTTTCTAACTTCAAGAATGCCATAATTCATTGTTATCAGACAATGAAATCTAACAAGAGGCCCATGATGGCCCTAAATCGCTCACCTGAGATAAATAGGTTGACCCAAGGATCATCTGTACCAATTTATTTTAAAAATCTGGCCAGTAGTTTTGAAGGACATGATTTTTAAAGTTTTCATTTTTTATTTTTTTTTTGTTGCCATGGCAACCAGAGTTCTATATGGATCAAGTTTATTTTAGGAACTTTTGTGAAGGTTGACCCAAGGATCATTCCTGCCAAATTTAATCAAATTCTGTCCAGTGGTTTCAGAGGAGATGTTGTTTAATTTTTCCCTATATACATATAAGGCAAATAAGCCCCGCCCCTGGCGGCTATGTTTTTTACAGATCGAAAAATTTTTTAGCAACTTTGGTAGAGATTGACCCAAGGAACATCTGTACCAATTTATTTTAAAATCTGGCCAGTAGTTTTGAAGAAGATGATTTTTAAAGTTTTCATTTTTTTTTTTTTGTTGCCATGGCAACCAGAGTTCTACATGGATCAAGTTTATTTTAGCAACTTTTATGAAGGTTGACCCAAGGATCATCCCTGCCAAGTTTAATCAAATTCTGTCCAGTGGTTTCAGAGGAGATGTTGTTTAAAGTTTTCCCTATATACATATAAGGCAAATAAGCCCAGCCCCTGGCGGCCATGTTTTTTTACGGATCGGAATAATTTTAGCAACTTTGGTAGAGGTTGGCCCAAGGAACATCTGTACCAATTTATTTTAAAATCTGGCCAGTAGTTTTGAAGAAGATGATTTTTAAAGTTTTCTTTTTTCTTTTTTTTTGTTGCCATGGCAACCAGAGTTCTACATGGATCAAGTTTATTTTAGCAACTTTTGTGAAGGTTGACCCAAGGATCATCCCTGCCAAGTTTAATCAAATTCTGTCCAGTGGTTTCAGAGGAGATGTTGTTTAAATTTTTTCCTATATGCATATAAGGCAAATAAGCCCCGCCCCTGGCGGCCATGTTTTTTTACGGATCGGAATAATTTTAGCAACTTTGGTAGAGGTTGACCCAAGGAACATCTGTACCAATTTATTTTAAAATCTGGCCAGTAGTTTTGAAGAAGATGATTTTTAAAGTTTTCATTTTTTTTTCCTTTTTGTTGCCATGGCAACCAGAGTTCTACATGGATCAAGTTTATTTTAGCAACTTTTGTGAAGGTTGACCCAAGGATCATCCCTGCCAAGTTTAATCAAATTCTGTCCAGTGGTTTCAGAGGAGATGTCGTTTAAAGCAAATTGTTGACGACGGACGACGCACGACAGACGACGGACGATGACGGAGGACGAAGGGCGATCACAAAAGCTCACCTTGAGCACTTTGTGCTCAGGTGAGCTAAAAAGACAGAAGTATAGGATGACTAAGGAAATAATACCCCAAGAATATTGCTTTCTCCCAGTAAGTATTATAAGACAGATAACACTGTTAAACAGTAGCACATCTACACTGTATGTTAATAAAGTGTACCAAGTTTCATTACCATGGCAGAAGATTGTGACATATATCCAGTACATAGTATCATAAGGTACATAACCCCACAGCACCTGTGGTTGTGCAATATGAAAAGTTACAAACATCTTTACTTCATAGTGGTAATGAGTACCAAATTCCATGACAGTCCATAATTACAAACCATTGGAACATATATTACCACAAACTAACTACTATTTCACCACATGGTCAGTAGATTTATCCAAAGGGCTAACAATACCATGATGTCAAATGCCATGTGCAAATTCTGCTTCCTGCTGATAGTGTGTAACAAGTTTCATGACAACAAAAACATTACTGTAATAGTAAACTTGCATTACAAACTTTATCTTTGTTTGCAGGGATATGATAAAAATGCATTAATCATACACATATTTTGCAAACCTATATAAGGTATATGTATATTTGTTTTGTCTTTAACCTGGCATAACTGTAAATGTATTGCTACACTAGCATTACAACACTAAAAAGCACTTTTTAATTTTATACAAACGTCTTAAAAAATATTGCAGCTGGTCTTCTTTGTCTTAAAACCTTTAATATGTTATTGAAGAGCTCTTTAATGACATATTCAAAAACTAAGAGTAGTTAATATTCACTAGTAATTAGTAATAGACATAGAGAAATAAGAACAAAGCGAAATGCCAATATGAGAAAAATCATCCAATGAAATCAGCAGATATACCAGTGACATTCCTAAATGTTCATTTTAAAGTGATATGTACAGGGATATTAGTTTGTTTGGCTTTTAGTCTAAAAGTGAAAAATCAAATCAATGGAAGAATTATAGTACCCAAATATTTTTCCATATTTCTCGAATTGTTTTCTGGCAAAAACCTCACTGCCCTGGAAAAAAAAATCCAGAATAAACATAATCATTATCACCATAACCATCATCAACACCACCATCATCATTATCACTATCATCATCATGACCATCATCATCAACACCATTATCATCATCATCATGACCATCATCATCAACACCATTATCATCATCATCATCATCATCATCATCATCATCATCATCATCATCATCATCATCATCATCATTATCACTGTCATCTTCATGACCATCATCATCATCATCATCATGACAATCCTTATCAACACCATTATCATTATTATCATCATCATCATCATCATCATGACCATTATCATCAACACCATTATCATCATTATTATCATCAGCATCATCATCATGACCATCATCATCATCATCATCATCATGACCATTATCATCAACACCATTATTATCATCATCATCATCATCATCATGACCATCATGACCATCATCATCATATCATCATGACCATCATCATCATCAATACCATTATCATCATCATCATCATCATCATGATCATCATCATGACCATCATCATCAATACCATTATCATCATTATCATCGTCACCACCATGACCATCATCATTAGGTTATTGGTTCATTTCAGAAGATTTCATTTCTGGCTTTGGCAAGTGGTCATAATACCAGATTCTTGCTTGACGTCTTTTCTAATGTATCCTTTAAATCTTTATATTCACTTATACTTCTCCGTCCCCTTGATTCCTGGGTTAAAGAAGTTTCTAGCATCAGCTACCATCTCTAGATCTACACCCTATGGATGAAATACCTTACCTCGGACATCTGCTGTAGGAGATTGCCGATGAAAGGTAAAGGAACCGGTCCTGTGAGGCCACATCTCCGTAACTTGGTGAAGTGTCTGTATACACAACTGGGAACCAAGCCAATCAAGTTTACTGCAGTGCATGTTTATATTTCTTTAGTAAATGTGAGAACATGTCGATGGGTCAACGGAAGACTATTCTAACTCGACTTTTTCCCAAAATAGCTTTTTTCTGATATTTCATGTCTTCTTGAACCCCTCCATATACTGTAAAAATAATTTGGCTAGAGTGAACATATAGAAAAAGTTATGACCAAAATTAAAAAATATTCTATCTCATAACATTAATATGGTTTATGCAAAAGTATTCTAACTTCAGATAGAATACTCTTGAACAACTAAAATCATGTTCCAGGTGGATTGTTTGTGTGCAAAACTATTCTAACTTAACTTAGAATAGTTTTCCACTTAAAAGTTTAATTTACTTGACATTATTTATTACTGAGGGGTATTCTATCTTATATGAAAGAAACATACGACATCATAAAATGTACTTTTGACATTGAACTGTTTAAATATTTCTAGGACAAGATGATGTAACATGAAATATTTTTGATATTTTTTCATTATATGAGAAGATTGAAGCTGTCCTTACTAGATCAACATTTTTCATTGGCGAATATCAATAAAATTTGTAAATATAAACAAAAAATCTGATATCTAAAAAAAATTCTTATAACTATTATATTTTTTTTTATTTCTTAGATTAAAGTCTTAAACTTTTACATACTTTTGCAGATTTACTGTTTCTCGTCATGCAGGTTTTTTTTAGCCTATTTGGTTACAATATTTGCCCAATAATTAAAATAGGTAATATTTTTCTCCATTGCAACCCCCCCCCCCCCCCAAAAATATAATCCTATATTTTTCAAATGAGATTTGTTTTGTTTGTTATTCAATTGTGTTGCTGAATATGGTACCGTATACATAATAAGTTGCCTTTCTGCTTCTTAAAAGTTCCCAACTTGTGAAAAATCTTGATATTTTTTTCCCAAAATAGGCAGAAAAAACCCAGTCATGATAGTTTAATTCTGTAAGGATTGTTTATTTTGATATATAAGAGGCACCAACACAGTTATGGTCATTTAGGCAACTTTCAGCTATGAATATAGAGGAAGTCTTGGCAGAGCTGGTCAGCTGGAAGACATCTTCACATGAAAGATTTCAAATATTTTAATCAATAATCTATAATTGGTTTGAAGTAAAGTGTTCTGAAACATTTTTATTACCACATTAACCTTTTTGCGATTATTCACACATAAAGCATAATCTATTTTTATATTTTCTTAAAAAATATGTTTTTAAAACTACACTTAAACTGAATAATCTAAGGTTTCTATTTTATTCTTTTTTTTTTTTTTATATCAGAATGTTGACAGTTAGAGGAAGTTGTCATCAGGCACACATAAAATTTTGTGCAGCAGGTCAGCTGCAATGTGTGACAAATAGCCTCCAAGCCATTCTTCTTGCTGAAAGATCTCCATGTCTTTTGACAACAAAGGACATAGATAACATACTGGAGGCTGGAGACAAATTAATAATAAGACTATTTCCAAAACATTGAGTGGCCTTGTGAAAGCACCTGTGTCAGATGGACTAGCGCCCTTCCTCACTCTACAGGAAGATCTCTCATATACAAACAAATACTGTTTCTTGACTTTAAACTGCTATACAATGGCCTTTATTAAAGTTGACAACAATTTTTGGGTCTGATTCACATAGCAGAAATGATAATGGCTTAGCCAGTGCTGACGGAACAGCAGTTGCAACAAGGCATGACAACATTGAGGATCTGTCAACATTCATAAACAATTGTGTGATACCTTGTTCCTAGACTCATCAAGTACATGCATACCATTTGAAGTTTCACATGTCTTGTCAACTGATTCAAATAGGAGAGTCTACTGACAGAAAATTCTGTAAGTGAGTTTAGTGGGTTCTCAGAAGTCAGTGAAAATGAGCTCACCTGTAGACTGACTGAAGCTCAAATGTTCATTGACATATCTAACTGTAGTAGTGTTTCAAGTCAAATTGAAAATGTCTCATTGTCTTTCTTAAGAGCTGCTATAAGTTGTGATTATTAATATGAAGACCCATCTTCAATAATTACCCACACCTCATCAGACTGATTATGAATTATCCAAATTTGAACAAAAACCTTTTGATAATCAGATCACTGATTCAGATATGTCTTTATCTGATGAATGTTTGTATGAAATTTCAATGGAAAAAAAAGAGAAAAGAAAAACATTAAAAGAATAATATTTCAAAAAGAAAAAGAATGTTTAACAAACTAACACATATACCAAAAGTATGGACAATGATGTTGACAAAACTGATCAGAACATTGACTGGGTAGATCCAGTAGTTGAAAAAACGGACAGTTGGGTAGATGAAGTAGTTGATAATAGGTACAATGGGGTAGACACAGTAGCTGATGAAAGGATTGCAGTAGTTGATGACAGGGGCATTGGAGTTAATGCAGTAGTTGTTGACAGAGGCATTGAAGTTAATGCAGTAGTTGTTGACAGGGGCATTGGAGTTAATGCAGTAGTTGGTTACAGGGGCATTGGAGTTAATGCAGTAGTTGTTGACAGAGGCATTGAAGTTAATGCAGTAGTTGTTGACAGGGGCATTGGAGTTAATGCAGTAGCAGGTGACAGGGTCATTGGAGTTAATGCAGTAGTTGTTGACAGAGACATTGAAGTTAATGCAGTAGTTGGTGACAGGGGCATTGGAGTTAATGCAGTAGTTGGTGACAGGGGCATTGGAGTTAATGCAGTAGTTGTTGACAGAGGCATTGGAGTTAATGCAGTAGTTGGTGACAGGGGCATTGGAGTTAATGCAGTAGTTGTTGACAGGGGCATTGGAGTTAATGCAGTAGTTGGTGACAGGGGCATTGGAGTTAATGCAGTAGTTGGTGACAGGGGCATTGGAGTTAATGCAGTAGTTGTGACAGGGGCATTGGAGTTAATGCAGTAGTTGTTGACAGGGGCATTGGAGTTAATGCAGTAGTTGGTGACAGGGGCATTGGAGTTAATGCAGTAGTTGTTGACAGGGGCATTGGAGTTAATGCAGTAGTTGTTGACAGGGGCATTGGAGTTAATGCAGTAGTTGATGACAGGGGCATTGGAGTTAATGCAGTAGTTGGTGACAGGGGCATTGGAGTTAATGCAGTAGTTGATGACAGGGGCATTGGAATTAATGCAGTACATGTAGTTGGTGACAGGGGCATTGGAGTTAATGCAGTAGTTGATGACAGGGGCATTGGAGTTAATGCAGTAGTTGGTGACAGGGGCATTGGAGTTAATGCAGTAGTTGGTGACAGAGGCATTGGAGTTAATGCAGTAGTTGGTGACAGGGGCATTGGAGTTAATGCAGTAGTTGGTGACAGGGGCATTGGAGTTAATGCAGTAGTTGATGACAGGGGCATTGGAGTTAATGCAGTAGTTGGTGACAGGGGCATTGGAGTTAATGCAGTAGTTGGTGACAGGGGCATTGGAGTTAATGCAGTAGTTGGTGACAGGGGCATTGGAGTAAATGCAGTAGTTGGTGACAGAGGCATTGGAGTTAATGCAGTAGTTGGTGACAGGGGCATTGGAGTAAATGCAGTAGTTGATGACAGGGGCATTGGAGTTAATGCAGTAGTTGATGACAGGGGCATTGGAGTTAATGCAGTAGTTGGTGACAGGGGCATTGGAGTTAATGCAGATATAGTTCACAAGGAAATTGGGCTTAATGCAATAGCTGATGGGCAAGTGTAATTCAGGCTGCTTGGCCCAAACAACCATACACTGTTAAAGAAATGGACAGTTCCAACTTTTATGATTTTAAGCAAATTTCATGTGTTTTGAAAGATTTTGACTTTGACTCTAACAGGGAAAAAGTTAACTGGACAGATGTTAGGAAATTTAAAATAAATTCAGATGATCCAAGCCTAGTACAGCATCAGTATCAGTATGATGGGCCAGTTCACTTTTTAAATTTGACAAGTGCCTTCATCAAAATCAGGCCATGACAAATGCTGACAAAATTAAACTTCAACTGCTGCATGCAGACCTATTACCAATTTCAAATGACAAATATAGGGATTTGATGTTATTATGCAAATGTGGAGTCATTCCAACAATACACCTTATATTTTCTACTTCCACATGAAAGTGAGCAGTTGGATGTAGATAACAGGCCTCTGTCCACATAAATATTATGTAGTAAGCAGGCCTGTGTCCACATAATATGTATGTAGCTAACAGGCCTCTGTCCACATAAGTATGTATGTAGCTTACAGGCCTGTGTCCACATAATTATATATGTAGCTAACAGGCCTCTGTCCACATAATTATATATGTAGCTAACAGGCCTCTGTCCACATAAATATATATGTAGGTAAGAAGCCTCTGTCCACATAAATATATATGTAGGTAAGAGGCCTATGTCCACATAAATATATATGTAGGTAAGAAGCCTCTGTCCACATAAATATATATGTAGGTAAGAAGCCTCAAGAGGCCTCTGTCCACATAATTATGTATGTAGCTAACAGGCCTCTGTCCAGTCCATGCATACAGCAAATGAGACTTTTTATGAATTGTTCCATGTTTTATCACAAACATAAAAATGACTACAATAGTAAATAAATATGTTATTGTTGCAGATGGTACTTCTTCATTTACGTAGTTTTTTCATTTTTTCATCATGTTCATTCCTTAAATAAATACATATTGATTGCAAAATGTTAGGTTGCTTTAGTACTCATTTATCCCCTTTAATTTTTTTATTCAAATTACATTTATTGATAAAAACAATTATCTTTTTAAAGATAGAATACTTAGAAACATTTTTATAAACATATTTATTAAAACCTTGGTGTAAAAGAAGTCTAACTTATTGAGATTTTGACACAATGATTCTTTAAAATTAGATGCAAAACTATTCTATCTAATAAATATGCAATAAAAAGAGATTTACTGGATGAATATTAAATAATCCCATGATAACTGCTGTAAAACATTGTTTTGTTATAATTCTAGGTCAAAAAATAGTACTTCAGCCTTGTAATCCTAAAAGAATCAGTTTTTACCTTCTCCTGAACATTTCTAAAAAACCTAGTTAGAATAGTCTTCCGTTGACCTATCGATGTTTTAACATTAATATTGAATTCTGTTTTCATTCTAATTTTCAATCAGCAAAAAGTGAAGAAGAAAAAGAATATTGAAACAAAAGGGCCAAGATGGCCCCGAAGATGCTCACTTGAGAAATATTGCCTCTGTTGCCAGCACAAGTTACTATATCATACCATTTTTGTACCAAAGACATAATCCATGCAGAAACACAGCAAGATCATTTCAATTCCACAAACCAAACAGTACAAATGGTCCAAATTTGAAGGTCATAGCTTAAAAACTCATAAGTAGGTCAATGGGTCAGGGTCAAGGCCATGCATGATTAAAACTGAATGCCACATACCAAACAGGGTTTTGACAAGAAGATTTTTAAAACTAGTGTGTTTAAAAGGCAAATCTGTGTGATTTTCTGATATATCAAGGGCCTAAACTGTAGATCTATCAGTCCAATATATCAAACGACATCAACATTGTGTATAAGTTTAATGAATTGCTGAATAATTGCAGATGGTAGAGCTATAAAAATAAAGATGCAAAAGTGTGAAGGAAGTAAAATCCAGCATTTTTTATCATCATGAAAAGGCCTTAACTCCTTACATAAAATGCCAAAATCAGCAATAATATAACTTAATACAAAAAATTATAGGAATCAACTGAGGAAATGAAGATGCAAGTGTATCTGGCTTTCTCAATATTTAAAAGTCCATAGCTCCTGACTTTACTGCCCCATATCAGCCATAATCAACTTGGCTGGATGATTGATTGCTTAAGAAATGAAGATAATAGAGAGTAAACAAACTAATCGTGGAAGGACATCTGCACGAATCAACACTTGTTGGGTACTCCTTTTGTTTACAACTATCCAACAATACACGCAAAGTACCCATACAACCATACAGACATAATGATTGGAATTCACAGTCACCTGTAACGTTCCCCATACTCAACAAGTCCACTCTGACAGACCTGCTGCTGAGGGAAGATGGACATTCATTGATCCTAAAACCTCATCCTGAGCACAGGCGCTCAGTTGATCTAAAAATATATATAATTTGATTTATGTATATAACAAAGTATAGGCTATGAAAAACCTTTTGTTTGTTTGCTTTCTTTTTCATAAAAAGCTGTGTATCTGTTCAGGATTAATAAAAGTGTTAAGACACAGTGTCACTACTTATCAGGAATTTCAATAAGTCGAAAGTTTATTACACAGGGCTCTCTGATAAATAATTCACTACTGATGCTGGTTTTACCTTCACCACTATCTATGCCCCTCTGTCAGATGTAAGATTGTGGTTTTGTTGACATAGAGCCACAACAATGAAGAAAACTAAATAGCAAGAAGTATTAAGTGTGTAGAACAAAGTTGAAAATCACTGCTTTCTAGTATAACAGTAGATTTTTACACCTCTGCATGTGGTCAAAAATAACATTTATTGAATAAAGTGATTTTAATATTTCTTCAATGACTGCACTACATAAATATATAACCAGAAAAAAAAAATCACAACAAACTTTGTCATCCTCATGCAATGTTTTAACAATAAAATTTTAACCTTTGATAGTCAAAACTTATAATAAAGAAAACATATAATAAAGTCAAAATATTCCAGCCATTCTTTTCCATCATTAATCTTTAATCTGCAAAAAAAAAAAAAAAAAAAAAATCAGCATCATACAATAATAAATTGTGTATTTTAATGAACATTTACAGCAGAATCTATAACCAAGCTGGCAGCACCTACACATTACAAAACTTGAAAGCACTCCATTTTCAAACAAGCAGAAAAAAAAGTATATTTTTTAAAATATATGCCCATTCAATAATTGGCTCAATTTGTTGTCTGCATAAATGATTTTGATGCATAATCGTCCATGAGAAACCAATTAACACGGACAGCTATTTAGAATCAAAAATTAGTTCTTTATATTTTAATATGATCAAGATAAAACTTTAGTTGGAGTACTTGTAAGTTTAATCCAGTGTATTTTGATGCAATTTACACCAAAGCCAATACTATAATACTATGCGCTCCTACTCCTTCAGAAGAACTGTAACCTACTGTAAACTAATACAAGAGAAACGTGATACTTACAAGGCTAGCATCCCCACCAGTGAGGTAACCAGCAGGCATGTTGTTGAGCTATTTTCTAGGTAGTCCATTGTGCTTAGAATATTCTTCAGCTTCTATGCCTAGCCAAATAATCAAATTATTCATAAAAGTTAATGAGAGTATGTTATATGTTCAACATATATGTGAACAAGAGTGCTGGTTATCACAAAATACCCCTGTCCTGCTATTTTATCAACTCAAGGGTCATAACTCTAAAGTGGAATATTCTGACTGGTTTTCAAACTCCATCGAGATACTGTGTCAATACACATTGTGACAAAGTTTGATAAAGATTGGTTCACGTTTGTCAGTGTTAGAGAGCAAACACTGTTAATTTTGCAATTTTTCATCAATTAAAAGGCCATAATTCTAGAGTGTTCAAGATATTTAGGCTGGTTACCAAAACTAGTTACTATATTGTGCACATTCAAATTGTGACCAAGTTTTGACAAGATACTTTCATGCTTGTTTGAGTAAAAATGTGATTTAGCATATTTCATCAATTAAAGGGCCATAACTCCAGAGTGTCTGGAACAATATGGCTGGTTATCAAAAGGAACCAAGACAAGAATGCCCATATGCATTATGGCCAAGTTAAGTAAGGATCAGTTCATGAGAATTCAAGTTAGAGAGCGGACACTGTTAATTTGACTATTTTTCATCAATTCAAGGGCCATAATCCTGGAGTGTCTGGGGTAATGTGGCTGGTTATTGAAAGGAACCAAGATATTGTGCCCATATACATTGTAACCAAGTATGGTTAAGATGGGTCCACTTTTTTTTTAGTTAGAAAGTAGACACTGTTATTTTGACCATTTTTCATCAATTCAATGGCAATAACTCCGGAGTGTCTGGGGCAATGTGGATGGTTATTGAAAGGAACCAATATTTGCCATATACATTTACCAAGTATGTTAAATGGTTTAGTTTGTTCAAGTTAGAGAGCAGACACTGTTAATTTGACCATTTTTCATCAATTCAAGGGCCATAACTCTTGAGTGTCTGGGGCAATGTGGCTGGTTATTGAAAGGAACCAAAATATTGTGCCCATATACATTGTAACCAAGTATGGTTAAGATTGGTTTACGTTTGTTTGAGTTAGAGAGTGGACACTGTTTTAATTTGACCATTTTTCATCAATTCAAGGGCCATAACTGCAGAGTGTCTATGGTGATGTGGCTGGTTATCAAAAGATACCAAGACAGAGTGCCCATATACATTGTGACCAAGTATGATTAAGATGTTTGTTTGAGTTAGAGAGCGGAAAACATCACTAGATGCCGCCCGCCCGCTGCAGGTGAATCTATCATATGTCCAGTCTTTGACGGGCGTATAAAAAACATGCATCTGGTGTAACATTTTGACAAAGTTCCATGAAAATTGCGACTGTTCAGGTGTCTATTATATAGTGGATAACAATATGGCGACTGTACAGGTGTTTATTATGTAGTGGCTCAAAAATTTGTGCTTGTTCTTGAAAAAGGCAATTATTGCTGAAATATTGATAAAGAGTGAATTTGATAGTTGTATTATTTCCCTCTTTAAAACAAACATAGTAGTTCACAAGTTTTTTCTAAGATTTTACCTGGTGACCTTATTCCTGATCCCTCAAGCCCATACACACTGTATTTCAAATAAATCTGAGATATAAATCAGATAAAATACTCTGACCCACTGTCATGAAGATTGGGCTTAAGTGTGACCTCAAAACTGTTCACAAGCAATCACTAATGATAGACAAGGACTTGATCATAAAAGTACCAAGACTCTTGACCTAACTAATGGTACTAGTATCAAGCTAATCCTGGTGGGCCAAGAACCTTCTCCAAGTTTGATGAAGATTACTTAATCAATATGGATGCTGGAGTGTAATGTAGTGAAATGCTGTTTCCAAGTTTAACTAAGATTGGTACCATTATCAGGTCCAGTGGTAGCGTGAATGAATGCGGATCCAAAGGTATGAGTTCAAACCGCATTCCTGGTGTAAAGAACTGGCCCATCCTGAGAATGATTGAAAGGAATTGATATAAGTTGTAAGAACTTATTTCCCAATAAATATAGTATAAATAGATTTAGTCAAAGATTGTTTATTCTAACAAGACTCACCTCTTTCTCTCTATACAGAAAGGAGGAAAAACAATGTGTGTAAATACACAACAAAACACAGGTCACAGTGCGTGTGCACGCACTCATGTTGATGATGTAACAAAATAACGTTATTTACAAGATTTAAGAATAAAAGAACCGAGATAACAATGTGGATGAAAAATGATGAATATTGGGTTAGAATAGAAATAATCAATGTCTTTGTTTTGTTGTGTCTTTAACCACAGGTTCCTTGTTCAGGTGCAATTAATAACATGTATCTGAACTCGAAACTGTGGTTAAATTCACAACAAAACACAGAAAGACATTGATTATTTTTTAAATAAATACTGATTCTAGTGTGTTTGGCAATTTTTAATATTATATTAGGGTCATAACTTATAACCTTGTGTTGTCATATAACCCATAATCAAACTAAAATGGCTTAGAGATTAAGTATAAACTTTTTTTTTTTACATTGATTACAAAACAAGTTATCACAACTTATATTGACTGATGACACTGATGGAGGCATATGTGGTCATAACTGTGGGAGAAAATTGGACAGCTCTGAGAAAACCCACATATCTGGACGAGCAACTACTGTACCCTCTTGCGTACATGGCCAAGAATCAAACCCAGGATGCACTTGTGGGAAGCAAGGCGCATTACCACTATGCTATCCAGGCTTAAAGATTATGAACGTGAAACTATGACCATTGTAAACAGTGAAATTTGGAATTTTTGAATAATTAAGGGATATAACTCCAGGCAAAAAGGTCAAATATCAACAAAAACCAAACTTGGTCGAGGGATGGCTACAGGTACCCCCATATTGTCTCCAAATTTAATTAAAATTGCTAGAGAAATGAAGTGTGAAGAAATAGTTGGCAACAGATGGATAGGCGTCAGACATAAAACAATCCTAAAAGCTGACCCTGTTCATTTTCTTGTCAGGTGAGCTAAAGAGTAATCAATATTGACAAGTGGTTTCAGATAACAATTATTAACCCTCAGACATAATTATGCTTATGAATAATGAACCCTTTCCCTCATATAGACTCATTTTGACGCACTCAATAGGTACCACATAGAGCCTGATCTGCAGAAAACCACAGTTAAACCTTACCAAATTTAATTACAATATCCTCATTACCAGACCACTGAGGAGCAGCAAACAGCATAAAACCTGATCAGCCTGTGAGTTATTCGCAGGCTGATCTGGTTTTATGCTGTTTGCATAGGTCTTCTCATGGTGTCCTCTATGAGGGAAAGGGTTAAACAGTCACTGCGCACACCAACCTGCAAGTTACTTATAGCATTGAAAGTGCTATCAAGTGTAACACCAAAATTCAAAACAGATGTGTATTAGAAAAGTATGTATACAGTAGAACCTGTATTAGCAGCCACCTGTACTAAGTGGTCAGCCTGTATTTAGCAGTCAATTTAAATATTACTAAAACCTTAGCATTCAGTTATATATTTAAACTTCATTAAGCAGTCACCTCTGTTAAGTGGCTTCTTTCTCTTGTTTCCGCGACTGACCGCATAAAACAGGTTTGACTGTATACACAAGACACTTTAACATCAATTTTTTAAGCAGTATAAGCTGAAAATGACTTACAACCTGGTGAATCTTCTGTAGTTATTTACCATACAATTTTAGCTTTGTTAAGATAATCCCATGTTGAAGATTCAACTTAGTGTTCATGTAATATGCTGATGATTAAGTCCTAGGTTATCTTGTATGTGCTATAAATCACATGCATGCTTAAGTTGATGTATAGTAATAAAGTGAACTCCAGGATTTACACAATTTTGTCCTCACATACATCTCATTTTACTTATGCCCTGAATATCAGATTCACACAGCAGATCAGTGTGTGTACTTACTTTGCCTAGTTAAGAAACAGAATCAGTGCACTGTATGTTGCCCTACTTCTTTAAATGCCTGCATTCACTTCAGTTCCTCTAAGTCAGACTGTGGTGTATGCATTAATACAATTAGGTCATCTTTTGTTTATAAAGTTTTGAATTGTTGTATGCACAAATCCCTTCAACACATTATGTATGACCAGACTAATGGGCATGACATTACATTAAACTGAAATAATCTGGACATACATATCTCCGCAGAACATGGAAAATAAAATCCATTGTTGAATTGTTGGGGTTGAATTGTACAGTATTCACGTTCAGTTGTCTTATGTGAATTTACTGCTACATTCCTGCTATGTACTGAAGCTTTACACCAGTTGTCTGATGACCTGGCCATGACCTAGTTAAACAGGTGGGTGTATACAAATTAACACATGTCTATTTTCATGTCAATCATATGAGCAGTAAGAAGGTGATATATCTACAGGTATAGATAAAAGAGAGAGAAAAACATGCATTGAATATCATGAGCATTGTTTGTTGTTGTTGAAGGGTGGACGAAGGAGTCAAATCATTTCTTACCCTTTGTTCTCTCTCTCTCTCCCTCTGACTCTTGTTGCTTTAATTCACATAAATCACTAATTTTGTGGAGTGTTTGCTGTATACACCAACACTTGTGTTATTTGAGGAAAAAGAACACTGGGGGTAGCAGGCCCGGATCCAGAAATTTTCTGCTGGGGGGGCCAACATCCGAATGTGATAGGAGTGGTAGGGGGGTTCGGGGGCATGCTCCCCCAGAAAAAAAAAAGTTTTTAGTGTGATGGAGATCATTCTGAAGGGTATCTGGGGATAATAGTGAATTTTTTTGTTGTTGTTGTTTTTAAATCCGATATATATTTTTGAAACTTGAAGGCCTAGGTCCCACTGGGAAAAAAATAATCGGTGATGTGGAAATAAACATTTTTTTCTACCGATGGCCAAAAAATGACTGAGCAGTCCGTTGAAAAATGACAATTATTAGGCTCCGGGATTGGTCCGTTGAACATTCACTGTTGTTTCGGCTATGACACAATAGCCTTGAGTCCCGATGTTCGGAAAAGCACTGGGGGACCTCCTCCGATGATCGGCGAAAGTGCCCCGGAGTTTCACTGAGTTTGTAACATCATCGGGGGAATATCCCCGTAGATTAGGGGATCTTGCGAACCATCCTACGTGTCTCGGGGAAGATTATTGAGAGTATGAAAATTTGATGGTGGAATTAAGCGACTAAGTCAAGAGAAGGCTTTTGGGGGGTTTAAGGGGATGCCCTAAGCAATGTCCAATGGCCTTTTTGACCGTCTCAGTCTAAGACTGGCCAAAACAGAAACTAATTTCTGGGTGCGTTTTTCAACCCTTGCCATTTTTGTTGTTTTTTTTTTTTCAAATATTATGAGATTCAACCATAAGATCTGGAATGTGTCACAGAAAGGCCGCTGAGTATCCCCGAATGCCCCCCCCCCCCCCCCCCCCCCCCCGATACCTCGGCGAGACATCACAGACGCATCGGGGATTCAAACAAAATCGGCAATTTTTCATACCTGAAAGTTCATCATTACCCGCTTTTAATTCAAGATTTAAAATTTTAAAGATGTAGAGAAAAGTGAATTTAAAATTTCGTTGATTAGATTTAGTCAAAGTTATTCGTTAAATCAATATTTTCTTTGGGCTCTAGTGAAAATATTTCGATAGCAATTACATTTTAATGTCCAACTTAGTTGTTGTTTTTAGTGGCTAATTTTATACTAATCGATTTTTTATGCTTTTCCTAAACATCACCTGTCGAGAATAGTTTTACTGATATAAAGTTTTTGTAATTGCCTATTTTTCTTCAATCATTAGATCACTCAGCAAACGAGATGTCCTTAGGTATCACTCGACAATAGCCTGTGAATCAGTGAAGGTGTCAATCAATTTGCATACACAGTACCTTAAACACATGCTTATCACCAAGTCATGGATGACTGCCGATTCGATTCGGATTACCTACACATTAACAGCAGGGGGCCATAAGACAATAGGAGTCTGGCTGGTCAGGTGGTTATGCGGTTGGTTCAGTATGGGGGCCAACGATGGGGATTTCCTCTAGACAGCTCAAACATTATGTAATCAATGGATTTTATAGCCTAAAATAAAATGTATAACCAGGGCAGCTGGGGGGGCCAAGGCCCCCTCGGCCCCCCCCCCGGTGAATCCGGGCCTGGGGTAGGGGAGTGAGAATGATCACCAGGAACACAACCTGTTTTAAATATATAAATTTTACTTCACATATCAACATTAACAGTCATATCAATACAAAGGGTTATTTTACAACCTATGACATTAAGTATCACTATCTGTTGTGATATCAGATACAAAAAATCATAACCAATTCCTACCTCTGCACTAGAACAATAAACAGGTATTTTGTATATGTGTAATATACCTGTCTTCTTTAAAAGTAGTACAATATACAGGTATGTTGCACATGTGTAATATACCGGTCTTCTTTAAAAGTAGTACAATATACAGGTATGTTGCACATGTGTAATATACCTGTCTTCTTTAAAAGTAGTACAATATACAGGTATGTTGCACATGTGTAATATACCGGTCTTCTTTAAAAGTAGTACAATATACAGGTATGTTGCACATGTGTAATATACCTGTCTTCTTTAAAAGTAGTACAATATACAGATATGTTGGCACAAGTGTAATATACTGTCTCTTTAAAAGTAGTACAATTATAAAAGGTATGTTGCACAGTGTAATATACCAGCTTCATTAAAAGTAGTACAATATACAGGTATGATGTACAGGTTTAATATACCTGCCTCCATTAAAACTAGTACATTATAAAGGTATGTTGGACAAGTGTGATGTACCTGCCTCCATTAAAACTAGTACATTATAAAGGTATGTTGGACAGGTGTGATGTACCTGCAAAAATAAAACCCCCCTTTAAAAACAATTTGTATACAGGTATAATAGATGCTGCATTGAACAGACATGGGATAAACCTAAGTCTTGTGCAATCTGATCAGGATGTAGCCAGTTTACTTTTGCTACACCTTGTTGTAGTTAGCCACAATTCTTATTTGCCTGTCACTTGAAAGCTGATCTGGATTTATTCCTGTTTTGTACAGAAAATAACAGTTATAACAGTGGAACCACACGGAAGTAAAAATGTTACTTTTAATCAAAATAAGTTGTCTCTCTGGATCAGTTTCATGAAACCTTGTTTATGGTAATTTGTAGATTTGTGAATTATATGTATTGAATTTGATCATATGTGTTTTGTATGTAATATAATGACACTGATGATGATGGTGATAGATGTTGATAATGATGATAAGAGCTGTAGTAATCTAAAAATAACATTGAAACTTAAGTGATAGATAAAAACACGACAGAACAAACTATACTGATAATGGACTTATAATATCCTAAAAAGTTATATATATATCTACTGAAACATTGTCCTATCCAAACTGTGCAGGTGCAAAAATAATTTGTGCTTTATAATTTAAGTTAAAAGTATCTTAAATGGCCCTATAATGCCTCCCTTGTAATTTTCCATCTGTATTACATTCCAGCTACTTGTGTATGAATCCCCCACCTGCCTTAACAGGAATAAAATTAGTGATGGACAAAACAAAAAATTTTGATAATGTTATGGCACATTAAATAGATTTGGTTTATAACCTCTATCTATACCTATCATAAGTTTACTTTTTTTCTTTAGTCTATGCAGTCATTTAGAAATCAAAATATAGAAGAAAACATGTCTATATAAATACGAGACACTGTCTGAGAAGCTGCCTGATTGAATGACATAAATGTTGCTGTCTGGTGAAACATCCATGTAAATTTGATTTTGAAATGTGTGTTCGGTCCTGCATTTGCAATAATTTTGATTTACAGTATTTTCAGATGATGTTCTTCTCTAAATACAAACCATACTGTGAAAAAGAACACAATATAGCTGGCAGAACGAAAACACATAAAACTGACACAATGAAAAGGATCTTTTTACTACTGTATAATTATAAAGACTGTTCAGTGCAAAGAGGTTAATTCAGCAAGTACAGCTGCTGTTGTTGTTATAAATTTTCACATTTTTTTCTTTTTTAATCTGATATGTTGATAATTATCTAAACATCAGAACTACAGTGACTAGATCAGCCATCCAGTGTCTACAGAACTGTTGAGTCTGCTCCATATACAACATGGCTTCAGGGGGTCCATACATACATATTGAATTTTATTAAATAGCAGTGTAATTTTCTGACCATATCCATGCAGTAATAGTTTGAACACTGATATACGGGCATTCATATTATTTAGAAGTCTCCGAGGCACTGGATCTACACTGTATACATGGACCAATCAAAAATAAATATAATGAGGTAAAAAGTATCTCTATATCTTATTCATCCAATCAGCCATTTTGAGTATTTCAAGAGGTGGTCATAAACATACAAAAACATACATTCAACATTTTAACAAGAACAAACTTTTATCTGTCAATTTTATAAATCCTTTACCACATGAAAGTATCAACAAATGACATATGCAACCAGTATAAACCAAATCAGCTGGTAACTTTAAGTTCAGGTAACATACTTGTCTTTTACTCCTCAGTTAACTTAAACTTATTTTCCGTATTTTGCATCCATTGGGAAACAATACAACTTATACTAATCCCTCGCAACTGTTCCTGGGTTAGATCAGTACTTATAGCACCTGGGAAAGTCACTTGCTCCCCACAACAAAATTTAGGTTGGCAGTTGAGTACTTCACCACTGGACCACATCTTAGTACATGTACATCAGAGAATAAATACTGATGGCAAACCTGCCTAGAGTAAGTACTGTTATTGGTCTTGTCTTTTATATGGTTTACAATGGTTTTACATGGTAAAAAGTGATACAATTGAGTGGTAAAGGATTAATATTTGACCACCACTCAAAGGTGAGTTGTCTCCGAGGCAGGGTTGATGTAGCCATGGTGCTGGGTACTCCTGTCGCCATTGGAAGCAGCGTCCTTGTCAAAATTGTTTGGCAGGTCCCTGAAGGTAGAGTTTCTTGGAATGAAATAATGTCGACATAGTGGGAAGCTCATTCATATTGTTGACATTTATTTTTTGTCAAGTTTAATACCAGACTTTAAAAAGAATCCTAGGTATAGTCAGCAATGGAAGTTTAAAATAGACTTCATTCATTTTGGTCTCTTTTCAGTAAGTATTGTTGTTATTGGTAACTCATATTTGTGTTTAAGCTTAGTTTTAAATTTATTATCTTCAAAATTTGTTACAGATTTTTGTTCAATCCACTTTTGTGTTTTATGTTGAGGCACAAGAAAGAACAAACTGTAGTAGTTCAATGAAACTGAGTGGGACTCCTTTTTGTATATTGCTCAAGTTTGCTTCATACAACAGTGTCATCCACATGGATACAATTTTTAAAAATACATTATAGCTTACTAAAAATCTTCTAATCAGTTTACTGAAGTGTTTTATCTATAATAATGGAATGTTAATGTAGACCACTAGTTGAGCATAACATTAAAAAACAAGAGGGCCAAGATGGCCCTGTATTGCTCACCTTCGTAAGATTGCTGTGTTTACATGATTACAAAAAATGTGGCATCTAAAGTGTTTTGACATTTGACTAAGTGATGTAAATTTTAATCCTACCTAAATTTGCACTCATCTGGGATTCCATGCATTCATCATTCTTATCAAGTTTAATGAAGGCTGGGACTCCAAGTGACCCATTTTTGAACTCATCTAAGATTTGACCTAGTGACCTATTTTGACCAAACATGAACCTATTTTAAACTAATCAGACATCCTGACCAAGTTTCACGAAGATTGGGCCAAAACTGTGGACTTAAGAGTGTTCACAAGGTTTTTCTAAAAAAATTGACCTGGTGACCTAGTTTTTGATCCCACGTGACCCAATTTCAAACTCATCCGAGATATTATGTAGACAAACATCCTGACCAAGTTTCATGAAGATTGGGCCAAAACTGTGGCCTCTAGAGTGTTCACAAGCAATTGTTGACAACGGACAAAAGGCGGTCACAGCACAAGTGCCCAGGTTAGCTAAAAATGATATATTTTAATTTAACAAAAATTTTTTTTTCTTTAATTTTTTATTAAATAAAACCTTTGGACAAATTGCAAGCTGATCTAATTGATTGTAATTAATTGTAATTACCCTGTAATTTTACCATGTATGTAAATTTTCCAATGCAATGGTCAACTATCTCAGGTTTTACAAAACATATTTAGTTATACAACTGGAAGGTGTCCAGGTAAGCCACTGTAATATTAACCCTTTTGCTGCCAGGTCACCTATCATATATAAGCAAGCTATTTGACAGGGAATATCTTTGAAATTTCTTAGAAATTACAGGCTATTACTGTACTAGCATAATGTTGCTGCTTCCCTTTCGCTGCCAATAGGACGGGTTGACCAGTCCTATATACATGCGACAATGTATTTGCCAACAGGATGGGTTTACCCATTATGGAGGTTTCCACATTTGAAAGCCACAAAATGGATGAACCCATTTTGTTGGCAACTGTGCTGTCTCATGTGTAGGACAGGTTTTTTCGACCTGTAGGCAGCGAAAGAGTTAAAATTGGATGGTTTAAAAAATATTTTGGTTGGCATGGCAATCACATTTCTGCAACTTGGTAATATGACAACACAAAATAGACAACACTAGTAACACTTAATACGTAGCTTAAACACAGCTGAGCAGATGTAATCAGATTTAAAATCACCTGCATGCTCAATGTTTAAATGTTAACATATATACATTATTTAGTTATGGATTATATATTAGACAAGGTGCATAAGTTCCATGCCTATTTGTTAACTGGTACACATTTAATATTACCAAATGTTACCTTGGCAAGTCATGCATTTCAAATTACAGTCTTGTAGATATCAACAATGTACAAGAATATAACAGCTCTCTACGTTTATTTATCTTTGTGCATCTGGCCATTTTTTACAGCAAATCCCTGTAGCTTATTGAAGAAGGTAAAAATTGTTATCTTAAAACCTGGCCAATCTTTACAGCTATTGCCTGCAAGGTTATGAGACAGGTGCCTTTTTTGGAGGTTTAAACCAGAGGCAAGAATAGAATATTTTCAGGAAAAAGTAAGTTGAACAAAGTTGAAATGAACCCAGATATATTTTGGGGGTTGTTTCTTTTAGCACTGAGCACATTAGCCTCCCATTTCTGACTTGACTTGACTATTAGAGTTTACCGTCGCTTTGACAGTATTTCAGTCATATAACGACGTCCAGCTAATTACAGGTGGAGGAAGACCCCAAATGCACGGAGGCATTCAGGTAGAACCACCGACCTACTGCAAGCCAGCTGGAAGGCTTCCTCACATGAAAATCAAAATGACCCTGCCGGGATAGAATATTTTCAGGAAAAAGTAAGTTGAACAAAGTTGAAATGAACCCAGATAAATTTTGGGGGTTGTTTCTTTTAGCACTGAGCACATTAGCCTCCCATTTCTGGACACAACTGAAGTGTATGAAAACATACTCAGGTGAACATTGAAATGCTGATACTTGTGCTAGAAAATATTCATCTGTATTTAATGTTTAACCGTTTACCTCGGATAGAGTCTTTCAGATGCATTGGCAAACCAAGCAGACCCAAGAAGAAGCAGCCTGATCAGGGTCTCCTCTGTATGCTCATACAATATTGTCACTCAGAATCTCATATTCATGGCGAAGAAAAATCATTTCTTTTGTTTACCATTTAAAGCTCAGTAAAAACAAGTATCTATGAAGTCAAAATTTTGTACATAATTAGGTTATGTATCATTACTTTCAGGTGTATTTTACAGCCAAGATAAAATCTGTTTATAAATAGATATATAGCTACTTGAAATATCAAATTGTGTGTCCATGATTTGCTGTAACACTCGATATCAAAGTGAAACATTTTTACATGTAACAGATTGTTAATGTCATATGCCACTGGAAAATGATGCCATAGACTGCAAAACCAAGAAAAAATATATGTACATGTATGTCAGCTGGGGTGGTTATAATTCTTTACTTTCAAATCTAACGACATCTGATATTTATTTCATTATACCAAACAATATTGTGTATTATTAATATTTTTGATTAAGAGGTCTAAATTTGAAACAAATGAACAGTAATGAAATCATTTTAAATAAACACCTGAATGAAACAGATGGTGGAGAACCCATCTCTTTTTAACCCTTTCCCTCATAGAGGAAACCATGAAAAGACCTATGCGAACAACATAAAACCAGATCAGCCTGCAAGTAACTCGCAGGCTGATCAGGTTTTATGCTGTTCGCTGCTCCTCAGTGGTCTGGAAATGAGGATTTTGTAATTAAATTTGGTAAGGTTTAACTGTGGTTTTCTACAGATCAGGCTCTATATTGAGTGCGTCAAAATGAGTCTATATGAGGGAAAGGGTTAAGACAGCATGTGAGGTTAGAGGTACATAACACAACAGATTTCCATAATTATGATGTGTATTTGTATTTTGAACACAGGAACGTCAGTGATGTAAGATATAAGAAACTAACAGAACAAAATGTTATGTATTATATATATTTTCACCATGATAAAATTTGTACAGTAACACCTGCTCTAATAGAAATACTGGCATGGAACCGGCTATTCATATCACAGGAGTTACAATGCTTAATAATGGGAGCTCTGCTAACAGCTTTTTATTTACTACAGCAGTCATATTGAGGGTCACGGTCAAGACACGTGTAATACTTGTAGCAGAGGTGTTTAATATGTATGCATGCAAAAGAACATAATCAAGGACACATGCACATAAAGCAACATCAATGGTAACAGTACCTTAACAATTTGAAACACAGACAAGCTGAAATGTAGTATATAGTGAAATGGTTAAAGCAGACGGCTATAAACTAATAAAAAATAGCGTCTATTTATTTTTTTATCAGTTTCAACTGCTCATGTCAAATTTCAACTTGTACAAATCCTCTCCAATGGTTCCTTGGTTGACCTGTGCTTTCAGAAGATTCTTCCTTTTCCCAAAGAGAGTTAGAACCACAACCATCATGTGTGTTGGTACTGGACCACTGTTCACTGTCTGTTTAAGATGTAACTGTTTTAATCTACTTGTATCCAGGTTTAATAAATAGAACAGTGAGATAGACTATCAGTACAAAACTATCAGTACAAATGTACCTGAACATTGGTGAACAATGGCAAGATAAAATACAGGACATGTTGCTGTACATTGATGGTTTTCTTTTTCTGTGTTCATCGTTTCAGAAAGCTGGATGCCCCCCCACCCTAATCCTCCCCAAAAATAAAAATCAACCCTTAATCAGATACATGTACTATGACTATCTGTGAACTTGAGAGGGTAAAGAGTCTGAGATTTTTCTTGATAAGTGGGGGCATTTGTTTTATTTCTGTTAGCATAATATTGTATGCACAATACCTTTGTTATTGGTGTGTGTGTGTTTATAACAGAAGTATACAGTATCAGTGTAGAGCTAATTACAAGTATCACTTGTTTTGATTGAGGCTACTGTACATGTTACAGTTAACTCAGTTGAATGAAATCCCAAACCACAAAGCCTGATGAAAAAAAATAAAGATAGAATTTAAGCACATTGAGTAATGACACAAACACTGGTCTGCATAATTATTATATTATACAAAGAAGATGTAAAAATTATAATCATTTCCTTAAGGAACTTTTAAAGAAAGGCAGAATGATGTTTGCTGCCACATATAGTCACATATCTTAATTAATAACTAATTAATAGCTATAATGATATACAAGTTTGCTAATAATACTGTTTATGTAATGTGCTACCAAACTATATATAGTCTCTGTATGGTTAATTAATACATGCATTTTCTATTGTCAAAGAGAGTTGATAGAAAGAGAAGTAAATAAACTGCCCATTATACATGGCACTTTATGGTAGTGAATACATAGCTGTAAGAATTTCTGAGAAATGAATCTTCCATAGTTTACAGAAATATTAAAAAGGAAGGTCTACAGATTATCCAATGGCGTCTTGTGGATATGTTGTGAACAACAGTTGACCTGGTTTACACAAGAGAAAATTTAATTGATACGGTGAGTGAGTGGCTGAATTTCTCATTACAATCACTGGAAATGTCCATATTATGGGTAGTATTGGCAATATAATACATAAGGAGAGGTATTATTTCTGTCAAAATCACATTTTATTATTACATACATCATTATAATTATAATATCAGTCATGTTCTAGTCAACAAGTCCAATGATCACAATGAGAGATGATGGTTGTACATCTAAGGCAGAGCCCACTCCATCCCCGCCACTCATATACACACGAATAGCGTAGGCTGGGCCCCTCCATCCCCGCCACTTACATACACACAGACAACGCAGGCTGGGCCCCTCCACTTACACACGGACAATGCAGGCTGGGCCTCTCCATCCCTGTTACATACACAATGTCATGGACAACACAGGCTGGGCCTCTCCATCCCCGCTACACACATACACACGGACAAAACAGGCCGGCCTACTGACCACTGGCTCAACCCTTCACCACATAGTTACATTCTTTATACACCTGTGAGAAGGCAGATAAGATTGCAAGCAACTCTAAATATGGTCAGGTTTTATGATGGTACAAATTCTACATTAAAATCATGTATATTTAAATTGCAGACATTTAGAACCCAAGAAAATGGCAGGCATTTTAAATATTTACCGGGTTAAACTACAGATTGCTGAAATGAATTGACACTTTAAAAAATAATAAACTGAAAAATTGTGTGCTGGTGTTTCTACGTTTAACTTTCCTATTGTATTATTATTATGGCAATATACAGTCAAACAGTGTGATCAAAGGGCCTTTTACAGCTGACCAAAACAGAAGACAGTGATAAGATTTAGCAACCAATGTAAAACCTGACCAGTCTATGAGTAACTTGCACGTTTGTCACGCAGTGGTCAGACTGGTTATTTTCCTGACAGTTTTCTTGGTGTATAGGGACTGAGCCTGACAAAGGAGACATGAGAACCAGGCTGCCACAAAGTCACAGCACATCTACACAGTACAGCTAGTGTACACTATCATAACAGATGAATGGTGAGTAACATATCTTTTGAGTAACTAATTATCATAAACTGACCATAATCTGCAATAAAAAAAGTCATAGATTTCTAGAATCAAACCTGACTTTTTATTTATTAGTTTTACAAAAATAGAAAAAAAAGATTGGTAGCACTGTAATTAATAGAGCTAATTAACCAATTAGTATGCAGTTTCAACCACTCACATAAATAGATTATTTGATTTGGGAAACCTAATAAATGGCTGCTTATTAAAGTAAACATGATATTGTCAAATATTTATTGGATATAAGATTACACAGAATGTAAGGTACTGTTTTTCATTACAAGAAAATATAGACAGCTAGATGTTTAGCTGTGATTCAAAGATTATGTCTTGGTGAAGTCATTTTGCTTGTACCTAAGCAGATAGTAATCACAAAGGTATATCATTAAGATGAAACTTTCTGAAAGACAACTGTGTATATAAAAGACTGTAAAAAGGCCTCATATTGTATGGTTTTAATCTTAACTGTGAAAAAAGTCAATTTGAAAATTCAATAAAATCTTAAATGTCACAAAACAAATAAAAGAGACACAATTTAATGAAAAGTCAAAGTTGAACATATGAATAAATGACCACTTAATCAAAACTAGCAGATTACAAGAATACAGAAAAGTTCCACTTCCATTATAACGCGGGATCCAATATAACAGTCTCAATAAGGACTCCAATATATATGTGTGTCATGTGGCTTCTAATCTTAAATCTGAATATAGTGTTATAATGGAGCTGCTCTGTATCCATATGTAGACCCCAAATAGAGCATTATAATGGAGCTGCACTGTATCCATATGTAGACCCCAAATAGAGCATTATAATGGAGCTGCACTGTATCCATATGTAGACCCCAAATAGAGCATTATAATGGAGCTGCACTGTATCCATATGTAGACCCCAAATAGAGCATTATAATGGAGCTGCTCTGTATCCATATGTAGACCCCAAATAGAGCATTATAATGGAGCTGCTCTGTATTTCAAGAACACAATCAATTTTGAGATCCTACTTTGATTAATAATAAGCATCTTAATAAGTTGCTAATGTTTCAAGGTATATTTAGCATAATGAAAACACATTAATGAACAAGAAACTACAGGGCAATGGCATATATTTTTATAATGAAATGATGAGGTTACAAAACATGACAAAGCTATATTTCAGATAGACTCCTAATACGTATATTAAAACTGTATAGTCTAGATGACACGATCAGATTGTCCAAGTAGCACATGTTCAAAATAACAATGTTGACATATGCGACAACTACCATTAGCAAAACGTGAAAATTGCACAGAAACTAATGCTCGAAAAAATAATGAAGCACTTACATTATATATATATATTATCTGACATTAATGTAATACCTTGAATTAAAAAAGCCTTGCAAGTAAAATGCCTTACTTTCAGAGAATATCATCCTTGGTTTAGCAAATATTTCAACAAATGAATCTAAGAATTATGCCAATTTATAGAAAAATGAACATTTTTAAATAGCTGCAGTCTCCAAACTTCACATTTTAGTGCTTATAAATACATTCAAATCGGTCCTAACTCACAGTCTGTTCTCCACTTTTACTGATACAAAAATAGACTCTCTACTGGAGTTCTTTTAATTCCAAACTATTTACAATACAACCCTCAATAGATGTACAACCATACACAGACATGGATTAAATATGTATTGCACACAAGAAAGAAAGCGTGGTTAACACATTTATAAAGCATTTATAAGACACTGACTTGTCCAGAGTTTTGAGTCATCGGTACTGATCAAGCAAGTCATGCAAGAACACAAAAGTATGATGCAGAATCATGACAACATAGAGAGAAAGCTTATGTTGCAGTTCAAACCATAGCATATGAATCTTTAATTACATTGTTACACAGTATGTTATACTGTGCTATCTTGGTACTGACCAGCATTAACATGGACCTGACTGTATCACAGGTATTTCATTAATAAAGATCACTTTCATGAATAAGCTTGCTACAACAATCAACCTAACAAAAAATGGCACTTTTCTTGACGAACAAAGTATACAAACATTTGCACTAGCTCTCAAATGAACCCTACAGGCTGTAGCTGCAGTATTCCCATACATGACATTCCACATCTGATGTCGCAGGATATCAAACATTGACGACTGATGAGACAAGTTATTCTCAGAGAACTTACACTTACATTCAAAGTGTGTATCAGAAATGCTTTATAAATATGCTTCTGTAATACAATTATGCTCATTTTATATTAACATGCCACAGGTAATCAAACTGCAAAATTGATAATATTTCTATAGTTTTATTGGATCTGAACAAACATCTGACCAGATAACTTAATATACAAATGTCAAGAAATTTCAATTGAATCTCTAGTAACCCCTCAAACAAATTAAAGAAGAAAAAAAAAATCTGAGTATAACACCTACTGGTTATTGTGAATACCACAGTTTCACAAAACTGCTGAGGCTAACTTTTATGCATATTGATTACCTCGGACACTTTAACAAGCACATTTAACAAGGTATCAACATTGTTCACAGCATCAGATATCTACTGTGCTCAATATGCTTGAAATTCATCTCAATATACACTTACAAGACCATTATTTATACATGGATGGCAGATGCTGCCTGCCTGCACACCTGAACATGTAATCTGTATTTACAACAATCACATGTACAAAAATACTTTATCTCAACTGGAATCAGCAATAATGTGTATAGCATGATAGCACAAGCTGTTTATAAAACAGCTCACTTAACTATTTGAAGAAATGTTCAAACATGAGTCATCCTAAATTCAAGGTATTTCAGTTTAAGGTCTTAATGAAAAGACTTGCTATGAATCCAAAAGTATGCAACATTTTAACCAAAGTTCCTAATTGAAGATAGAGCTACAATTTTCTATGAATTTAATGAAAAATTATTACTCTTGAATATCTGATTCCCTTACCACATTGACTTTCACGGCCATCTTGTTGGTAATTATCTAGAAGTTTTATTAGAAAGGGTCATAATTTACATGAATCCAGACAAGAGTTACTTAAAAGTTTTTATGAGAAATATGCAAGATAACAACTTGTACACAAAACTTTAAACCCAATTCCTATGTGACGAAAGGGTCATAATTTGATGAAGTTGTAGATTTATAACCCTATATATGCTGCAACATTCTAATGCGGGATCTCGCTAAGACTGGACGTTGCAAAGATACAATAAGAAAAGAAAGCTTGCTGAAAAATGTAAAACAGCGCTTAGCTGAGCAGAACACCTCTCCCTATTTCTTGAATAGGCAGGCTAACAATCCTTAATGTGTTCTAGCGGCTGTATGCCACAGCAGTGTCTCAACTACACACTGATTGACTGATTGCTCCATCTCTAAGGCCTCACTGAAATATCAATGCAATTTATCTCATGATTATCATGACAGCAATAAGTTTTGTTGTTTTTTTTCCTTTAAAAAACAATTCTCAATCAATTTTCGTTCCAGTAAGTTGCCAACAGTTAAAACAAGAAACTTTTGGGCTAATTACACATCACTGGACAACTTAAACATATGCAATTAAAAGACAACATGGCACGCTATTCGCAATGTTAACCCTTTCCCTCATAAAGACTCATTTTGACGCACTCAATAGGTACCACATAAAGCCTATCTGCAGAAAACAACAGTTAAACCTTACCAAATTTAATTACAAAATCCTCATTTCCAGACCACTGAGGAGCAGCGAACAGCATAAAACCTGATCAGCCTGCGAGTTACTCACAGGCTGATCTGGTTTTATGCTGTTCGCATAGGTCTTTTCATGGTGTCCTCTATGAGGGAAAGGGTTAAAAGACAACATGGCACACTATTCGCAATGTTAAACACTGAGACAGTTGAAAGACAGAGCTATTAAATGTTAGAAACTTTTAAAAATGATATAAGTTAAAGCTTTCAAATATATACATCATAGTCCAAGCATTAACACATGTTTTCTTATGTCAGTCAATTTTGTTAAGGTCTGCTGTTCTGAGCAAACTAGCTAGAATTTACCCAATACATATATATACATCTAAAATATCTGTGGATAAATACTTGACTTTGAGACATTTCTTTTTAAGTTAAATAGTTAAATATTCATAATTAATCATACATAAATGTTTTCTTTAAATGCATCTATTCCATTTTATAGTACACTTTAAATGGAAGCTAGAAAAGAGAGCTTCTGAGAAGAAAAAAACTGAGTATGAGATCTGTAGCATTAAAAATATAACATTAAATCAAAAACTTGACCAATGTGTCATGGCATCCAGGAATACAAAACTCAAAGCAAAAATAAAATAAAGAAGCAACTTTCAAGATGACTCCTACTACTGTTGCCATTAAACTGTGAGACTGTTATGGAAGGCTATGTCCACTTACTTTAATATCCATGGCATTATGAAAAAAAAAATTAAAAGCATCAAACTCTAGCATATTAGTATAACCACTATTCTAAACAGTCCAAACTTTTTTTTAAACTTAAGGAGTGAAATATAATGTGCCTGGCTTGTTAAAACTTATTTCAATATCAGTTTCTTATAGAAAACAGATATTTTAATGAACAGGATAACTGGATAATAAACCAGTAAGACATGTATCAGTAAGTTATTCCAATGATGTGGAGAATTAATAACTTAAAGCTCATATATAATTAACCCTTATCATGCTAAATTTCTTGACTGGACTTGTCCTTTATTTATATTGGAATTGCTAAAAAATGTAAAGTATATTTTCTTAAAAAAAAAAGAAGATAAATAACTGAATTATGATAAAGGCTACAGATACTAAGTCTTTCATCCAGGGCTGCAGAAAGTAAGAGTTGTTTAATCACAGATTTACTATTTCTTCTAGCTCATGTGGAATCGATGGAAACTACTGGTCATTGATCAAGTCAGATAAGAATTAGACAATACGGAAGACAAACATGTGGTGGTTGTTAGGCCAACAACAGAAAAATAGTTGTAAGCACACACATCTAAACAAGGTGAACAAATGTAAGCTTCTAACAATATATTATGAAAAGAAGCAAAAAATAGCAAATGTATAAAAAAATGAGCACTGAAATATGTAAGACTTATGCATGTGAATGACTAGTTTTGGATTCTGGCCTGTAAGCACTTTAGCATATTACCCTGCTATTGGGATAAAGCAAATAAATGACAATATTAAATCAACAAAGTGATGGTTACCCCTGTTAATAGCATGGTCAGAAAAACAGGGTTAAGTGATGGGTCACATGGGGCGGTGCGCAACACGTGATTCCCTATACAGCGCACACTTCACACAGTGAAGATGAGGTACAGGAAGTCATTTACACTATATACATAGAGTACATCCTTGGATAAAAATATTCATTTACCCTGTTGGTTTTGAAACCCATAAACCAGCTCAGCAAAGATTAGCACTAATATTTCCCTATGGTGCATAATATATCACACAGACCATTAAAGTGTTTGATTATGAGACAATTTAACATAACTTTTAACAGTGCTGTTCTCTACGTGTCTCGACTGGTGTGCAGGTGTATAGCTAGTCCTATAACTGACTACTCTGTAACCATGGCAATAAACAACTGGCGCAGTGTCTCTATGGTAACCATTCCCTTGACCTGCTTAGTGTGGAGAAAAAAAAGGAAGCTCACCAAAATTCAGCTACTGTGATGCCCTGAAAGTTTTTCCACCATATGAAATATATTATATGTGTATAGTGTACACTTATTTTCCTCATTGTTTGTTGAAAACCCATAAACTGAAGTTATCAACACACTTTCAAACAATATGTCTCTAGGTATGGAACATACAAGTATGTGTACTAAATAATGGAATGACTTATTAGACAGTCATTTTGAAAACAATTTCCAGATGTCTACATCTGTAATATGAACTCAACAACTGCTGTTTGGTTAGTACCAAACCATGTAAATATTTTATCTCTAAGTAATTTCTGTGATTTATCTGTGACAAACCCTCTGACTGAGAGTTTTCTAATGACTATATTTTCTGACTAGAAATCAATTATGACCTTCTTTCGGATAGACAAGCTTCTCTTAACCCTTTACTTCATGAATATTCATGTACAAATTTATGATTTGATGAATATTTATTGATTAATCTGTAAATGTTTTTTGAAATAATGGATTTTTCTTTGCCACAGATGACTGCGTAGAAACTGAGCTACAATATTGTATGAGCAGAGGAGACCCTATAGGAGCTGTCTGATCTGGGTCTGATCTGCTTGCCTATACATCAATATGAGTCTATATGAAGTAAAGGGTTAACATACACACTAAAGCTTATCTATTTCTTGGGTACAGCGAATTTGAGAATATCTGCTTATGTTTCTTTATACCAGATGTATCAATATAGAAATAATTGTGCATGATGACTATGGTAGTCACAAAGTGAAGGAATACAGACACAATAGTTCATAGTCTTCAGAGTATAAAGGATCGGGCAGAAATAATGACAATATGCTAAATAAATCTTGATATACGCAAATATACACCTTGCTTCAAGAATCTCTATATAAAACATAAATGCAGTTAAATATTATGCAACAAGAAGCCCCTGATATATACAAGGATTTTATGGGATCTCAAACTAGGAATTCTTTAAATGATGAAAGATCTGTAACAGCCTGCAACTTACAGCTTATCATCAATATAATCTTTCCTTTAAAAGTATGAAAAAAAAAAATGTACGATTGTGGATTTCCAGGTTTGTACCCACATCAGACTGCAGACTTGTTAATGCAGGGGGGCGGGGCTCACTGCCATGTGACACAACATGTACCTTATACAAGCTGCACATGATACACAGTGCCAGAACAACAACAACAACAGTGGGGAACTATCACAATCTAAAACTGGATCCAGTCCTACAACAAAACCAAACACAGGCTAGTCAAACTGAAGGATAACTGCTTATGTTTGAAACTCATGTCGTTGAATGTAATACACCACTATTATTCAGCCAAAAAAATACCTAAGTCTGACAAAAATGAAAGAACATTTTGAATATTGAAGCATAATTTTTCATTCTATAACAAAATCAACCCAAAATAATCATATTGGAAAAAAAAGCCAATTGTTTAAGGATTTGAGAAAGTTCAGATTCAAAGAGAATTTATTTTACAGACCTCGAAATTTTATCGTTGTACTGATCAGCATTGAAAAAACACAGCAAACAAAGCCATTTCTTCTCTTTTTTCTGTTTAAGCTTAATCTTGTTACGTTATATGACTCAAGTTTCAAACACATTGAGACAAAGTCAGTATAACAGCACTCATCTAATTTGATTGGTTGTTCATCAGACAAAATGAACCAATCAGATTCACTAACAAAAGACTGGCATACCATTTGTCAGAACACCTGTTACAAGTTCTATGATTGGTCAAACTAATGTGCTTAGTGTAGGAATATACTCCAGTCTGCGGCACCTGTTGTAACAAAAAGTGAAAATTTAAAATCTTGGCAATACTGCATACATACACACATTGGATTAGTGAGTAAGCTGGTCGAAGGAAACAATGTTTTTTTTTTTAAGTATAACAAAAATGTTTACAGACAAGTAGCATGATATAACTAAAAAATATATAAACAAGACAAAGAAACTCACATTTCATGTATCCATATGCCAATTAATCAGTGGCAGTTTATTAAGTTATCACATATAACACACTATGATGAGACAGAAATGTAGGTTAAACATGTATGACCTGTCTATAATGACACAGCCTAAACAGTCAACTAGCACATGACTGGGTCCTGTTATAAAAAAGAAGCTCCACACAGAATTGTCTCTCAGTTACATGATCTTTTATACCTATCACAATTATAATTCAATGGTATCCATCCTAATTAGTGATGACTGTTCTTATAAGACCTTTCAAATATAAGATCACCATGGTTATCATCGCAAACCAACTTCCTTCTTTCCCCAGTATATAGCACAGCTACAATATCTAATTTGACAGCTCTATCAACATGGCACATTATCCGTCAAGTAAAAATACTGTTATAAATTTTTCACAAATATACACACAAATACACCTTTGAGCCTCCATATGTCTTGATATGCTAGTCATCGATAGTCATCATGGATACTTCAATCCTTAATATAGCCATCAAAACTTGTTCAACTGGCTGTCCATCTATATTGGTGGACAAGTGAAGATTTAAATCCTATATTAACAAGGTATAATCATAAATATCTATGATGTTAGAGGAGATATTGGAAGAGCATGTTTCACTTACATGATTGTGATTAGTATGTTGGTGTGAGTGACAAAGCTCCCTATCACCATGGTTACTGGTACCTACTGACCACCCAGAGGCCACTCCTGCCCACACTCATCTACCTCTAGTGTCACCAGCCAAGCAATGGCCATGGCAATACATGCCAGACTATTTCAAGTTGACATGTTACAAGGATGTTTCTACTCTGTTAATATTTCTGTCCTATTACTGACATTAATCATTTATTAAATTCTTTAAAATACCATTATAAATTCAGCTGAGGAATTAAGTGATTCTTTTGCATCGGTCAGAGGTAAGGCTGAGTGATTTACACATGAGTGCTTAAAAAGGCAAGTGCTTTATGAAGGTACACCAATTCATACATTTAAAGCTATAAATGTGAAGGTCATCAAAGATTGCCATGGCAGCTCAAAAATCATATGGTACACTAGATATTTGAAGGAGTCTTTATGCAATATTTATGATATGGCAAACATCATTATGATCTTTTATTTATCTTGTATATTTCATAATGTCAAATGAGTGTAAAATTCATAATGTTATAGGCCTCCTATTTATGATTTTTCTTACAAAAGCAAAATACTATTTTATTTTCAGAATATCAAAATAAAATTATAAACACTCCTCCTCTATGATAATTTATTGTCAAAGGTTTTTGCAAATCATGAGAGATCATTTAAATGGCTCTCACTAAACCTTGGCAACCTTCTGAAGACCTGATGACCTGATATGTAAAGACAGATGGACTGGTAATGGTGGCAAGTCAGGTAACTGTATTGAGTATAAAGGTCAAGTGTGGATACACAGATGTGAATAAATACAATTATACAGTACTGATTCAGATGTACTAATGCAAAGACAGTATACAGGTATAATATGGGCTAGTACAATGCCAGGCTTGTTGTTCATGTATGCATCTAATAGCCACTTTCTTGTCTCTTGATTAGCTAAAGCAAGTTCCATGGTCACCTAACTTTTAGAAAGCTGCCAGAGGAATTCACAGACTACATAAGATGTATTTCAGTAGTAGCTATCTAGGCCAAAGAAGCTTAAACAGGCAAGATGTGAAACCTTACAGGATGTGGTATTTAGTCTTGTGCTGTTTTGTAATTAAAGTCGTGGTGAAATTTAACCCATGGAAAGCAAAAAAAAAAAAAAAAAAAAAGGAACAATTTCCTGATTCAAGATTCTACATCCTATATTAAAACAATTAAGAATTAAATTCTTTAAAACTGCTTCACAGCAGTTTTTAGCTATTTTAAAATCCCCTTTTAACACTAGACACTGTATGACTAACATTATTTACACCTTTTTTTGCTACAGTATTGTGTAGACCGTCTGTACAAATGGAAGAGTACTGGTCCAACATGGTGAAACAAACAGGGAGGTAGATGATACAGCTCTTTTCCCGCAACCCTTGTGTGAAAACAAGTAACTTGTGTGCATGGCAACAGGTCTGTCAATTGTCATCACCTACATACAATTTTGTAACCTCACAAATCACGTTCATAACTATGCATTGTCTTTTCCTATTAGGGACACCTTTGCACCATTTCAACCAAAAAACAAATTTATCCAATTTTTTTTTGTGTTTCATAATGATGTGCTTTGGAAAATTATGAGCAACTGGATCGTATTTACATTACAAGATGTCAATGAAATGTTATTTTCACATGATTAAATTGTGAAATGACAAATGATAAAGAGGGTTGTGTAAGTTTTGACAGGATGTCTTCTACTGAGATTCCTTTCAACACAATGCTGTTGTGATATGATGGTTAAGTGTCCAGTTCCTGCATATGGTGTTATCCATGTCCTATGTTTAGTAACTACGACTAAGATCAGTAGTCATGGCGATGCCATACGAGGACAGAAACAGACCCCTAGTAAGCCAAGGCCCAGCACATTCCTGATAGAACCTGCAAGTCCTACAATAGCAGCTCTCATAACATTTCTAGGTCCAGTCTATCATTGTGTAAAATAGCGGCACGATAACTGTACCTATCTGTTATGCTGCGCTGGGCAGGGCTGGCTTTCTTCACCTCCGGGGCGGTTGCCATGTGGTTGTCATGGTTACCAACACCTCGATAGCCTTCCTCATCCTCTCCTATTGACGTCTCAACAAGTGAAGGTTCCAGCTCAGGCTGAGAGGTTAGTTTAGACTGCAGCAGGTAGATGTAGGTCTTTAATCTCTGAACCTGCAAATACAGATGTGGACCAATACAAAACATAACCAATATATGTAATCAAATTGCTTGACAGGACATTCTGAACTTGAAAAAGTATGTTTTAACCTATTTTAAAGTGACACAATTTAGAACCATTTTTTTTTAAATCTTAAATGAGTCTTTTTTCAAGATTCCTGTGTTAACATTTGACCTGACCAGACCCACCACCTTCATTTCAAGAGTCATCTTCTCCGGTCTATCAACTCTATTGAAGAGCAGAAACAGAGAAAACATTTTTATCATATGACATTATGCTCATCACTCGGTGTCACGCACGTGTAATCTCTCTCTCTCTATATATATATATATTTATATAAATGCATAGTGTGTTGAACTCGAACAGCTGGATTAAATGTGTTCGGTGTAACTAAGATGCATATGATGCTGAAAATGTATGAGAAATACACATTAAATCATTTTTTTTTTCAGTTATCATTTGAAACTATTTTCTTGGTGTTAGACTACAAATAGCAACGGATGACAATTTGTTCATTCATGTTTTTGTTTGTTGTTTTATTTGATATTTACTGTCAGTATAGGTCATATGATAAAAAGAATCTGACATAAATTGTCATTTCATATCAATTTTACTTAACTTGTTCATGAAAATGTTATTAAGTTCGCCAGAGGCTTGCTTAGTAACATTTTCATTAACTCGTTTAGTAAAATTTGATATGAAATAACAATTTATGTCAGATCCTATATATAGTAATCAATGGTAGGTTGGTTTGTATTTATATTAACCCTTTCCCTCATAGAGGAAACCATGAAAAGACCTATGCGAACAACATAAAACCAGATCAGCCTGCAAGTAACTCGCAGGCTGATCAGGTTTTATGTGTTGCTGCTCCTCAGTGGTCTGGAAAGGTTTTGGTAAGGCTTAACTGTGGTTGTCTGCAGATCAGGCTTTATTGGTACCTACTGAGTGCATCAAAATCAGTGTATATGAGGGAAAGGATTAAGTGCACAGATCATTCAAATGTTGCCTTGTATCAAGAATAAATTCACATATTTTACAGTTTGATACTAACAGATTTTAGCCCATTCTTTAGACCTGTTTTATCTGGAGTAGGCCACTGTATCAAATACATATATTAAAGCTCAAAGTGAAATTTGTTCACTATGATATTCTGTTTACATAACATTGCAAGGGAGGCTAATTCTCTGGCATCATTCATTTTGATTTTATAGTTTCCTCCCCTGATTTACTCGATTTGTTTCTCATGTTTTGACCTTGTATAATCAAAATAATAATAAAAATAATAATAATGAATTAAACAATTATAAGTTGAGGGAAAAGTCAAGATATAAAGGAATATAAAATCTTGGTACTAAGTGTGTTCTGTATATCAGGAGTACCTCGAATGTGAGATAGTTTTCCTTCTCGAGGAAGTGCTGTATGATACTGGACTTGGAGCCCTTCTCAGGGGGATAAGTGCGATGATCCTGTAGATCCTGCTCCGTCTGGGCCTGACGCTCCTCTAAACTCCGCAACTGGTCTTGCTGTTGAAGTAGAATAACATTATAACAGCTTGTCTTCATATATATATTCAGCTTATCTTATTCATCTGATGAAAAAAATGTGCAGCCAGACTGGGACTCAAACCCGGGACCCCTTGCTTACAAGGTTAGTGCTCCACTGACTGAGATACTGGTCCGCTTAGTCTGCAAGTAGTTAATTAAAGGCTTTTACATAGAAAAAGGAAATTAAAGTAGACCAGAAATGCAATTGTAAATGGTTAATTACTGGCAGGAAATGGTGACATACAAGGACAAAGTACAAAAAAAACTAAGGTTAGAAGTGACATACCATATTTAAACGTGTATAAGACACAGGTAACAATGGCCGCTGAAACTTTTTCTGGGAGCCGACAGCACCAGGGAGGGGTGGGGCCGAAAGACTTGCCGCAACGTAGTTCAACGTGTCTACCCACTCCTGTAACTCTTTTGTGTTGGAGGTCTGAAAGAGGTACTCTGCCCAGCATGCGGTTTGTAACCTAAACACATGCTGTTTTTTGTTGTAGTCCGAAGCCTTTGAGGCTAAACAGTGGTGTATTCTTATGGCATTGTGAGATCCATCATTTGACTTCCTCATCGCTTGTTCATCTTTATACAGGTACAATATCATATCCTTAAGCACCACATAGAACATCTTCCATCCACGCTTCCCAACAGGAGCTGCAAGATATTGTACATGTCAATCAAATAGCTCTAAATACACAAAGAAGTCATTTTAACCCTTTCCCTCATATAGGCTCATTTTGACGCACTCAATAGGTACCACATAAAGCCTGATCTGCAGAAAACCACAGTTAAACCTTACCAAATTTAATTACAAAATCCTCATTTCCAGACCACTGAGGAGCAGCGAACAACATAAAACCAGATCAGCCTGCGAGTTACTCGCAGGCTGATCTGGTTTTATGTTGTTCGCATAGGTCTTTTCATGGTTTCCTCTATGAGGGAAAGGGTTAAGATATAAATTATTTCAAAGCAAGTTTTATACAAGCATTCACGTAATTATAAAAGATCCGTAGAGAAAGTAGTAATAATGGTTCACAATAATGAGGAAATAAACATTGTTAAAATTTAAAGCTATCCAAGAAAGTGATAAACACCACAGCCAATAGCATAATTGGAAAACAAAGGTAAAATAATGGAGTACAACCATGCAAAGGGATTCTCATATTTTATAAATTCTGTATAACTAATTGTTACAATGAAATTGAAACGTCATGTGATTCTCAAAAGGATATATATGTTTTTAGCAGATTTCTCTTGAACCCACTTGCTCAATCAAAATTATACATCTATAATTGGAATACATATGTTAATTATCTTATTCCTGGAAAATATGCAAAGTATGTGCAATGGTTCCAGATTGGTTATATATCTTCACAAGACAGCTTACTTTTCCTGCCATCTGGGTCCACACAGCACTTCCTCATGATGTATCCCTTCTTATACTCCGTTGTTTTACTTGGATCTGGTACCTGGAAGAGATCAAACCAGCTCTATCCAGCATCAATATCACACACCCAAAATAGCACCACTTGCAGGTCTGTTATTAGACATGCAGCATTTTGCCCTTTCATAATCGGCATATTCTGCAATATTTATTTCATCAAAATAGGACAATATGTAGACTCTTGGCAAAGAGGCAACTGCCAATCTATTGCTGAGCTCTAAATAGAATGACAGCCTTTAAATTACCTCGTTTATCTGAGGTAGCTAATTGGTAAGGTTCCTGCTATAGTTTATATTTTCTTATTCCTGGGATAAAACTTACTCAAGAATAATGGTAATATAAGAATTTCATTTAATATTAATAGCTGCAAACCAAAAAGAATACCACAAAGGTCTACAAAGTAAGACTATTCTTCTCTTTCTAATAAACACAAGATCTGACTTTATAAACTAAGCGATAGGCTACTTAAAACCAGCAAACCTCCAAATGGAAATACTAAGTACAGATTCATTGTCCAAAAAAGTTTTTATTCATTGTTTAATCAGATATACACATGTACTTACATCCAAGAATGGGTTTTTGCCGATGGAGGGGGGCAGGTTGGGAAGACTGGGAGGGGGAGACTGAGCATTCCTCAATTCTTCCGTGTTGTGGTCTGCATTCAGAAACTCCTCATCTCTGTAAAACATGGCACAGGTCATGAGACCACCTATCACGACAGGTCATATGACCTCCCAAAACAAGGCACAGGTCATGAGACCACCTATCACGACAGGTCATATGACCTCCCAAAACATGGCACAGGTCATGAGACCACCTATCACGACAGGTCATATGACCTCCCAAAACATGGCACAGGTCATGAGACCACCTATCACGAAAGGTCATATGACCTCCCAAAACATGGCACAGGTCATGAGACCACCTATCACGAAAGGTCATATGACCTCCCAAAACATGGCACAGGCCATGAGACCAACTATCACGACAGGTCATATGACCTCCCAAAACATGGCACAGGTCATGAGATCACCTATCACGACAGGTCATATGACCTCCCAAAACAAGGCCCTTTTCCCTCCACATCCATAACTGTGCATTACAAATCAACAGGCTTAAATGATAATCCTAAATAAGTTGACATAAAAGGTTTACAATACATTACTATTTCTTTGTATTGAAGACCTTGTGAACTTGAAAGCATATATCATATTTATTTGAATTCCAATGTAATACATTTTCAATTTATATTTTTCAGAACCATATATTAAAACCAACATTATCTGACTGGCATACTTACGGAGCCCACTCAATAGTTTCCGCTTTGATTGCATGATAGAGACCTTTAAGGACATCTTTAGGGAAGTTTTCTCCATCATTAAGCTCTGCCAGGTTCTCTATGAACTCATTACAAGTCATCTTCCTCCCAACAGCCTGCAATACAACAGCAAACATGAAGATCAGGTTTATCTACGACAATATTTTGATATCTGGAGGGTGTACTAACACTTTACCACACATATATACTAATTTTCACAACTACTTATAGTATAAACCAATTTTTAAGTGTTATATTCACTTGCTGATCTTGATTTAACCCTTTCCCTCATAGAGGACACCATGAAAAGACCTATGCAAACAGCATAAAACCAGATCAGCCTGCGAGTAACTCGCAAGCTGATCAGGTTTTATGCTGTTCACTGCTCCTCAGTGGTCTGGAAATGAGGATTTTGTAATTAAATTTGGTAAGGTTTTCTGCAGATCAGGCTTTATGTGGTACCTATTGAGTGCGTCAAAATGAGTCTATATGAGGGAAAGGGTTAAACAGCTCTCATAATTATGTTCCTAATAAGTTACATGTGCTAGTAACGGCCATGATTTGCTATAATAATGACTGACACAGCAGATGACTTTTTTAATTTTCATTTCCCAACACTTGATTATTAGATTCATCCAAACTTGGATTTATCTTTCAATTAATTCAAAATGAGAATCTGCAAGGACATTCTCGATTTGTATCAATTAAAAGTTCCTAAAATTTTACATAATCAATAAGAGTTACTCATCATGTTCATATTTAGCTAATTTAGCTCAATTTACTATCAGA
>CM037777.1:2415443-2465443 GCA_021229015.1 Solen grandis
CACATTCTCTCATTAACTTTTTTCCATAAATGAAATTTATTTCAATAGAATGAGTCTAACTGGAGTTATTTTAAGAACACAAAATTGTATTATGCTATTGTGTTCTGCAATTCTCATCCATAACGTCTACCCACTCTCATAAAACAAATAAATATGAAATTGAACAAAAGGCAGTAACTCCAAAAATATGATGTGTAGAGTTATGGTTCTTGTGCATTGCACTTCTCCTCTATGTGATCAATCCATCTATGAAGTTTCAAGGTTATAGTTCTCAAAGTGTGTGAGAAATGCTCCTGGCAAACATAAGAATGAAATTAAACAAAGGGCAATAACTCAAAAAATATGATAATATAAATATGGGGTGAGACATACTTATAAAAAAAAATACTGGTCACAAAAATGAAATAGCATACTAATTTTGATTTATTAAGCCATTGCAAGCAAACTATATGCAAAAGTCTATTTTACAACCTGCTCTGACTTGTGTTTTCTCCATATTAATAATACTCTGGTTTTATCCCACATACAGACAGTGTGCCCACTGAATTTTGTAACTAGAGGAACAATCGTTGTGTTTGTACCACTTCATTTAGAGAGTCTCTACAATTTTTGGGGTAAAAGAAATCTACAAGGGGTAAATTGGCATACTGCAAGGACAATGCCACCATATCAGCCAAAGAGAATGTTCATAAGGAAAATCACTTACTACCCTACTACCCAATACATGTAAATTAGATAAGTTCAAATAATCTATTATATTTTTTTCTGATTTTTCCCAATTCTGATAATGCACACTGACAGGATTTTCACAATTTCATAAAATAACTATAACAATAAACTTGCCCATTTACATAGTAATTCTACAGCACAAATAAGGACAACAAAGATATCTTCTCTTTTTCTTTTTTCTTTTTTTTTTTGGGGGGGGGGGGGGGCAATTTCTTTCATGCATGGTCAATACAAGAAAATATTTTCACAAGAGGCAGAGCCATATGAAGAAAAAAAACTATATAATCTTTTTCATTTCATGCTACATAATTTTTAAGCTTTTTTTTCCCCCATAATTTCTTAATCTTTTATAGTCCCATATGTCTTTTAAATACCCCATAAAAAAATTACATCATTTTTAACTTTCAACCTGGCTCAGTTAACCCTTTCCCCCATAGAGGAAACCATGAAAAGACCTATGCGAACAGCATAAAACCAGATCAGCCTGCGAGTAACTCGCAGGCTGATCAGGTTTTATGCTGTTCGCTGCTCCTCAGTGGTCTGGAAATGAGGATTTTGTAATTAAATTTGGTAAGGTTTAACTGTGGTTTTCTGCAGATCAGGCTTTATGTGATACCTATAGAGGGCGTCAAAAGGAGTATATATGAGGGAAAGGGTTAATGCAACAGCTATAGACATGCAAGAAACATTTATCCCAAAGATAACATTTATCTTCTACTGTGAAAGAAACAATTAGCATTCATGGATATTAATCAGCCTATACACCTTAAGCATGGAATAAAACAAAACATCTTTCATCACAAACTGATCCTGTCATGATATTAAAACATCTCAAAATAATGTAACTCTAAAATGAAAGAAACACTTCCTTGGGGAAAGAAATATAATTGTGAAACATATCACACAAACACCTCATATATCTGGAGACAAGACAGCAAATTAGGTGCTACAGCCAAAAAATATTCAAAATATTCTAAAACCGAAAACCCTTTGTTAAAAAATAAAATCTCCTAATTTCACATGCATATCTGAGCCACAGATTCAATGAACAGTCACCTGAAATAACTCCTAGTGCTGAAAACCCATAAAAAATAAGAATGTGATACATGATGTTTTTTGCTTAAATATGCTTCCTTCCATGTTGGATTATTAAATCAACACCTAATAAAAACATAGGCTGCCACCATGATGCATAGCTTTAGAAAATGTCCTATTTTTCATTCAGGAAAAAATGTTTCATGGTTTTGAAAAAACTTCCAACAAATGCATTTGTTTGTTAAAATGTGAATTTGATGATGAAGAGGAAACTTTTTTGTTGGATCATTATCTCTATCATCCTTGGTTGATTATAGGAAACAAAATTTATATGCACGAATGGCGTGCCTCAGCCACAAGTGAAAAGATTATCATTAGGAAAACCAAATAAGATCTTCAAATACTTAAAAAAAATCAACCAAAACCAGAGTTTGTTTTTGAAACAAGAACATAATTATGTCCCCACCCCCACACACACCTCAAGCTCAATTTATATTTAGTCCAAATCCCATACATGAACATGGACATATGTGTAAAACTTTATTATGTAATCAAAAGGCTATATGATAAGCGTAACATCATGGTAAATGTAATTTCAAAATCCCTCAAAGAAAGACCGCAACTTGTGATAGACCAGACACGAAAAATAGATCTCATTTCTTTAACCTTTGAATTCTAAGAGTGACCTTGACCAAGGAGATACAGATCTGGGTCTTTTGCTCTACACCTCATTTCATGACGGTGTACATTTCTGCTAAATAATTTCAAACTCCATCAAGGAATGATAAAGTTATAGAGCAGAGACTAAAAATAAACCCCAAGTTTCATCTTTGAACTTTTATTTTGACCTTGACTTGGTGATAATGAACCTGAGTCTTTTGCTCTACAACATCAACTCATGATGGTGTACATTTTTGCCAAATAATTTCAAAATCCATCAAAGAATGACAAAGTTATGAAGCAGAAACAATTTGTGACATCCATCTATCAGGCAGAAACAGAAAATCATGTCTTCCTACCTACTACATTGGGGGACTAAGTGAACGGTGTGGAACTGATCAGGTGCTATCCTGCAACATGAATGAAGCAGTATTATAAATAACAAGCTCTTAACTTGTAAGAAAAGTTGTCTGCAATTTATCTTATCAAACATACAGTCGAGTTTCATTCGTAAAAGACAAGCATTCTTTACAGGCTTTTAAAGTCCCGCTAAGTTAGTGTGAAAATACATTTCAAACAGAGTCAGGAGGACCAACCCCCAGTTCCCCTCTGTCCTCATGATGTTTTACCAATGAGGACTTGGAGAAGACTACTATAATGGCCTTTTTCATACACTGCTTTCTCAACTGGTATAAATCAAAGGTGTGATGCACTAAGTGATTCTGATATATCTACTGAGAAATTTTAGCACTATGTAACTGATGGGAAACCCTTGTCAGACTAATATATCACTCAGTCACAATGTTTATAATGCTTCATGAACATATGCACCTTTTCCACAATCTGTCACTGTGCAGACCACTATCAAAAGATGGAGACAGAATGAGACATGGAAGGATTTATCTAATGGACATGAGCCAATGTTTGACTATCTCCACTTGATGACCTGGTGACAACATTCCACTATATCCCCTTCCTGTGGCGTTCCCCCTACAGACAGTCACAAACTGGGACAGTTAAGCATATTTTCAGAGGCAGTGCAATGCAATGAAACGGAGGGTATTTTCCTGATTCTAATATATTTGCAAGGACTTGTGCCTTGTTTATCTGTAAATCTATCTAAAAAATATTCCAATGTTGTACAGCAATACAGCATCCACAAGAATTTTGCACTAAATTATGCACCAATGAGAAAAAATCATCACCTTAAGATTCCTTTACAAATTCTCTTCTCTATTTCACTAAGCACCTCAATCTGAGATTTTCTTAAATCAAAAACTCAAATTCTGAGTCATCATGAACATCAAAATCAAAGAAAATGAAAATCACAATCATTCAATATTAACATATCTACATAATTATAAGTTTTCTCTGCTTTATGTAAATAAATAAAGGAGTTCATAATATATTTTAAAAATTTTGACTACAGAAAATTCAAGTTGAGAGAGCACTCAATTTAACTGAAAGAAATCCTTACTCCAAATGTATGTCTTGTACAAAACCTGATGGTATTATCAATAAGATTTTTTCCATCTTTTTTTTCATCAAAAGTTGGTCAAAGGTCATGAGGTTAATTGCATTATGTAAAGTTCCAGCCACATAAGCAACTGTTAAGATTCACTTTAACCAGAAAACAATAATATTTGTTACTGATTACCCAAATGGCTAATTTCATAAAAACTTTTGGTTATTTTTCATTCAAAAGCATTAATAAGGCAAACAGTTTGTCAGCAGGACACTTTATATGTAGGCTTTGAAAATGTGAAATTGATTTTACCCAAATAGTTTAGAATATATACCGGTAACAAGAGGGCCAAAGAGGTCCTGGTTGCTCACCTGAGAATAAGGTTACCCAAGGAACATCTTTACTAAAACATTTTGAAATCCGGCTAGAAGTTTTGAAGGAGATGATTTTTAAAGTTTTCATTTTTTTTTTCTTTCCAATGCCATAGCAACCAGAGTTCTACATGGATCAAATTTATCTTTGTATTTTTTGTGAAGGTTCACCCAATGATCATCCCTGCCAAGTTTAATCAATTCTGTCCAGCAATTTCAAAGGAGATGTTGTTTAAGGTTTTCATTATGATTATAGGCAAATTAGCCCCGCCCCTGGCGGCCATGTTTTTTATGGATCTGAATGATTTTAATCAAGGAACATCTGTACTAAAACATTTTGAAATCTCTGGCCAGTAGTTTTGAAGATGATGATTTTTAAAGTTTTCATAATTTTTTTCTTTCCGTTTCAATGGTTCTACATGGATCAAGCTTATTTTAGCAACTTTTGTGAAGGTTCACCCAAGGATCATCCCTGCCAAGTATAATCAAATTCTGTCCAGCAGTTCCAGAGGAGATGTTGTTTAAACCAAATTATTGACAACAAACACCGCACAACACACGGCGACAGACACAGGACGCAGGGTAATCACAAAATCTCACCTTGAGCATATAGTGCTCAGGTGAGCTAAAAACCGGCCGAATATGCACATTGTAAATCCTCTGGGTTTAGCACTACAAGTAAATAGTATGACTGCATGTTGTCTTTGATTCTAACTTATATCTTATTTTCTAACTGAACAGTGTGAGTTCAGTTTAGTATCTCCAAGCATGCAGAATCAAGTCTGAAATTATATTGCTGTTATATATCTAAATCAGTAAGACTACTTCCTTAGTGGCAGGGGTATCAAAACCTGGTATGCATTTAAATGATGGAGAGCACTTTCAAATTGAGGTGATAAACCTCTTTATCATGTCATTAGGTCATGTCAAAATATGTTTGTTGTTCTTCAACAGACCCATCAAAATGGCTCATTTTTTTTTTTTTTTTTTTAAGTCTTTTTGAGTTGATTTTTTTTCCAGTCCATTCCATTAAAAAAAAAAATTTTTATCATTTAAATTTAAAAAAAAACCCCTCAGGGTTGGAGCATTGCAAATAAACATTTTTTTTAATGATGGCCTTAACTGATACTGAAAATTAAGAAACAAATAAATGTGGAAGGCACAGCTTAAATTTACTTTAACCCTTTCCCACATATATACTCATTTTGACGCCCTCAATAGGTATCGCATAAAGCCTGATCTGCAGAAAACCACAGTTAAACCTTACCAAATTTAATTATAAAATTCTCATTTCCAGACCACTGAGGAGCAGCGAACAGCATAAAACCTGATCAGCCTGAGGGTTACTCGCAGGCTGATCTGTTTTATGTTGTTCGCATAGGTCTTTTCATGGTGTCCTCTATGAGGGAAAGGGTTAAAATATTAGCAACTTACACACTTCTTTTCATTCGGGGAAACTTTTCCTACACAATACTGAAGATTTACGAGTCAAAATGTCTAAGTGAATCGGTCACATACAATTCCCTTAAACCCTTGTTCTGTTTCACATGCATCAACATTAATTCAAAGCCTCCAGTCACATTCTGTGTGAGATTGTTCCAATTTTCTAGTAATTACTGTCCCAACATAATTACAATGACACCTGTGAGGTGTGTGATGGCAGGCTGTAGTACTTCAAACTGTTCAACATCACTTTTGCCCAATTACTGCTATCATTAACCTTTAACAACTCAGATACTTCACTTTACACCATTTAAACCAGGTCTTCTAAGCACATACTCAGCTAAGTCAGATTTCGTACAGTGTAACCTCTAAATTCCAGATCTTCTAAAATCCAGAAACTTCTGAAATATGAACGATTTTCTGGGTCCCAAAATTCATCCTTCTATTTTCTTATATATCATACTTCTGAATTCCAGAACAATATTTTCATTTAAGCTTAAGAATGACTTTTGAGTGAGAACTTTTTTCTCAAGAACACCACTAAAATATCACACTCAGGCTAAATCTAAAAGTTGAGCAAATATTTGGGTATAAGCCTGAGATTGTACTTGAGTATTTTCGAGAGCACAGGGCCAAGTCTAACCATTGAGTTTTGCTGCTTGTTTGTGTTTAACGTACAACCAACAGTATATAAGTCTGATGACTAGCACACAGTATCAGTTTTTAGTCTGCCTGTATCTCTTTTGTGATTGTGGAGGATCATGCATATTAACACAATCACCAGAACTGGTTATGTTTAGCTATGATCTTTTCATCCGGAATGAACTGAAAATTGGCATTTCAACTGACAAAACTTTCTATTTTAATCGTAAGAATCAAAATTGCTGTACATACCGTGTTCCAGTAATGTTAAATCTCTACCTCAAGTATTCATACACAAATTTATGACTTGATGAATATCAATTTACGTGGTTTAAAACTGTATATGAAACAATGGATTTTTCTTTGATGTGCAGACTATGTAGAATCTGTGATACAATATTTTATGAGCAAACAGATGAGACCCTGATCAGACAGCTCCTGGAAGGCCCTGATCAGACAGCTCCTGGAAGACCCTGATCAGACAGCTCCTGGAAGACCTGTTTGATCTGAGTCTCCTCTGTTTGCAGAGGCATAACATAAAAGGTTAACATGCATAACAGCTGTAGCCAGCTGCACTTGAAATCTCTCTCCCTTTACATTTCACAATTCAGATAGTACATAATTTGCTTTCAGTTTGATCTGGTTATTTATTGGTTTAACATAGACCATTACATCTAATTAACAAAGAACCAATCTCTCTCTTCTAATTCTGCTTTCTGCAATCAAAGCTAAGAAGCTCACCGTGAAGCACATAATTACATCTGACTATCAGAGCATTAATTTTGCACAAACTTACAGAGCTATTTCTTGGATTCAAAAGACTGTTAAAGCTATCAGGAACTAGGCACACCTGTTAATTATTAACAAGGTTTGTGTGCAGAATCAGGGGAGGTTCTGTTCAGTATCTGTGTTAGGACTAGTATACTTCTATACACCCACTCAAACACAAAAACCTGTCGGTGGGACGTTAAACCCAACAAACAAACACACAAACACAAAAACAGTCATGAAAACAACAAGAAGGCTTAAAATAGTGGCCCTAATTTTGCTTACCTGAGTGCAATCAACTGAAACAAGAATTATCATTGAAGATGATGAATTCCCCCAGATACCGCTTTGTCACAGTTCCTGTTACCATGTCAGATAGTCTTGAAATATAGAACAAAGGGCCACAACTCATTCAAAATCAAGCAAATCATGACATGCCAACAATATGCGCAACTAAGCTTGGTACTTATCAGTCTTTTTAAGTTTCACCAAAATCCAGGTAGCCCAGAAAGAGAGTGGAAAAATCTCGTCTTCAGACGGACAGACCGACCATCTGACTGACAGACAGACCAACCTATGTCACTCCAACATAGCCCCCAGATACTTCGTATCTGGGGGTATAATTAACCCTTTCCCTCATATAGATTCATTTTGACGCACTCAGTAGGTACCACATAAAGCCTGATCTGCAGAAAACCACAGTTAAACCTTATCAAATTTAATTACAAAATACTCATTTCCAGACCACTGAGGAGCAGCGAACAGCATAAAACCTGATCAGCCTGCCAGTTACTTGCAGGCTGATCTGGTTTTATGCTGTTCGCATAGGTCTTTTCATGGTGTCCTCTATGAGGGAAAGGGTTAAACAATACAGGTTGCTAGTGACCCCAACCATAACCAGAATCAAGACTTACAAGACTGATTATAGAACCTTACATGATCATCCCTATCGCTGGAAGTCACATTTTTCCAAGAACCATTATTAAGCCTTATCTTTTATGAACTTTAATGTGATCGCGTTCTCGCCAAATTACACAAAATTCTTCTCAAAAGTTTCAGACTAGAAATTTATATAAGGAATCCTCAAAGGCATATCAAAATAAACATATATTCAGGCATAAGTTAATTTAATTTTTATTTCTATACATATATATATAATTATTCAAAACTTAAAAAATACCAGCAGGACATGGATGCCCCTGCTATTAATGGTCTCCCTTCCATACCTGCTGGATAATCTATAGTATCTTGCAGTATCGTCTGCTGGTTGTGCACTGTTGTCACATGAAAATATTTACCAGTTTGTCCTTTGGAATTTCCTTTCCTGGAAATAATTCTCAAAGTACAATTCCAGCTTCATTTTCTAGGAGTAAACTCCCAAATAACCAGCAATAATCATTAACATTTATGAAACTAGAGCTCCAAAGAGCGGTGCCAACACTCATCTGTCAATAAGCAATTTTTACAAAAATTCTAAGTTAAAAAGGGGCATAACTCCAAAAATACAGTTTTCAGAAAAATGCACATTGTATTACAACTGCTCCTTGTCATGATTATAAAGTATTCCAAGTTTGGTGTTGATACCTTAAAAAGTGTTTGAGTAATGGGCTACATTGAAGTTTTTGCATCACAATGATGTCACAATGAAAATGCTCATAATAGCTCAACATTTTCTTTGAAACAGACGAGCTACGAGCTGAGGCAATGATATTTTTACCAATTTAAAACCACAGGTGCGTAAAGGATATCGCTCACCTAAGTACCATTGCTCTAATGTCAACCTTAAGTATTATTGACCATAACTCCCAAACAAGGCAAAATAATCCTTGGTTTATTAAAATTATGTACTCATCTGATCAAGATTGCTTTATAATTGTGGATGCTAGAATGTAAACAAAGCTAAATATGACATTTTTTATACTTCAAGTGCCATAATTGGAGATAGAGGTCCAATACCAAGTCAGCCTTGGAAAAGATAATAGTCATTAATATTACTATCAGGATTGTGTAAGTCAGCGTCGGATACCCACGACTGCCTACAACATCTGTCAGCCGTGGGATACTTTATCGTTATAAGGATTTTTATAAGAGGTATGTCGACCAATCAAAATGCTGTTTACACAAATGAGTACTCGATCTTCAGATCTAAAATCTGTAAGTAACACATTCCTCACAATGATTGTCACGTTCCGCTACCGTAAGTACGAGACTGTCAAAAAAGCCCCACTACCTAGTGGGGCTGTGAATGGTGGGGCGGCTTTTCAAATAATCGATAATAAGCAAATGCTAACTAATAATCCCATGGGGGATGAATGAGGTAATGGAATGAGTGCTCGTAGGTTTAGGATGCTGGTGTAAGTTTTACTTTCTAAATAATCCCTAGGAAGCTGAATTTTCAAAGGATCAGCGTTGTTTTAGCAGTTTTGGTAAAAGATAATGATGTGATCATTTTTGTTAAATGAAATTAAATTCTTACCAACATATTTAGAGAAGAAGATTAATAAACAAGAGGGCCATAGAGGCCCTGGATTGCTCACCTAAGGAAAGGGTTACCCACTAAAACATTTTGAAATCTGACCAGTAGTTTTGAAGGAGATGATTTTTAAAGTTTTCTTTTTTTTTCTCTCTCCGTTGCCATAGCAACCAGAGATCTTTATGGATCAAGTTAATTTTAGTAACTTTTGTGAAGGTTCATCCAAGGATCATCCCTGCCAAGTTTAATCAAATTTTGTCCAGCAGTTTCAGAAGATGTTGTTTTAAGTTTACAATATATATATTTAAAGCAAATTAGCCCCACCCCTGGTGGACATGTTTTTTTTTACAGATCAGAATAATTTTAGCAAATCTTGGTACAGGTTACCCAAGGAACATCTGTACTTAAACATTTTGAAATCTGGCCAGTAGTTTTGAAGAGGATTTCTGAAGTTGTTTTTTTTCTCTTTCCATTGCCATGGCAACCAGAGTTCTACATGGATAAAGTTTACTTTAGCAACTTTGGTGAAGGTTCATCCAAAGATAATCACTGCTAAGTTTAATTAAATTCTGTCCAGCGGTTTCAGAGGAGATGTTGTTTAAAGCAAATTATTGACAATGGACGATGCACAACGGAAAACAGTTGCAGGGTGATCACAAAAGCTCACCTTGAGCACAGGGGAGCTAAAAACTAGCACAGGCCCTTTGCTGTATTTAAAAATGCAAACCAGTGGACCTACTTACCCTCTCATTTTTCAAGATCAAGCAATAATGATAAAAGGGGTGGGTCATGAGGTAAAATAAGTTAACATTCAATTGCTGCCTCAATGTTCAAGGGATCAACTTTACTGTAGTAATTATGACTGAAGGCCATAATGTGATTATTTGTGCAAAAGGAAATTTAATTCTGACCATTTGTTTAAGAGGAAAATAATTGTGAAATATTCTATACGGAAATGGGATAGAGGATAAGTTGATCATTTGTGCCAAATAACATTAAATTCTAATCACTGAATTAAGAGAAGAAGTTTGTTTGCTATTTGTTTTTTGTTTTTTTGTTGTTTTCTTTCCTAAAAAAGATTAGTTTGGTTGCCATGGCAACCAGAGTTCTGCATAGATCAAGTTCTGTTAGCAACTCTCAAGGACCATCCATGCCTTAAGTTTCATTAAGCTTCGCTCAGTGGTTTCTGAGATGTTATTTAAAGCAAATTACTAATGACACAAGAGACAAAGACAAACACAGGTTAATCACAACATCTCATCTTGAGCAAACATTCTTGCAAAAAGTACAAGATACTGATCATTTAGGGAACTCTCAAGTTATTACCAACAGATCTAATGGTTCACTATGAACCATTATACAAGACAGGATCTCTTCTAAATACTGACAATTCTAATATGATTAGAAACCTTAGCCAGATCTTAAACCTTAAGGTAATTTATCCACCAATGAATTGTGAACATGGTCCATCAAGTGATCATGGGAATTTTATAGTAAATACAAGCTTTTATAGACTTTGAGCAAAAGTGCCGATAACTCAGTTAATGGATACTTGCATCTGCATTGAGGTCTTTTCAAGCATTTGAAGGACCCCAATTTAAACCTCAACTTCATCTACTCATTTTGACACATTGGCAAAAAGATTTGACCTAGATCAAGGTAAAAGAAAACAAGAGGGCCATGATGGCCCTGGATCACTCACCTGAGTATAGGGTTACCCAAGGAACATCAGTCTGTATTAAAACATTCTTAAATCTGGCCAGTAGTTTTGAAGGAGATGATCCCTTCAAAGTTTTATCAAATTCTGTCCAGCAGTTTTAGAGGAGATGTCAGTTAAAGATTTCACTATATACATATAAGGCAAATTAGCCCCACCCCTGGGGGCCATGTTTTTTTATGGATCGGAATAATTTCAGCAACTTTGGTGAAGCTTCACCCAAGGATCATCCCTGCTGAATTTAATCAAATTCTGTTCAGTGATTTCAGAGGAGATGACGTTTTAAGATTTCACTATATACATATTAGGCAATATAGCCCTGCCCCTGGCAGCCATTTTATTTTTACGGATCGGAATAATTTTAGCAACTTTTGTGAAGCTTCACCCAAGGATCATCCCTGCCATATATAACAAGAAAGTCAGTAGAACTGACAGATGCTCCCCGAAGAACGTCATTGTTACAAATAAGGCCTTGGTCAATGGGTGGGAGGATATGTTGAAATCCCCATTCCTAAATCATATCTATTCTCCTCATCAGATGAGATGTTTTACCAACTCTAATTTGGAGACTTAGTAACAGTTTACTATTTAATATGATAATACGTGTTACTCATCAGATCTTTCATTGATTTTTTTAAAGTTTTTATACTACTAAAAATTAAGTCATACATTTCAATGTGTGCTCATATCAAAGAGGTTAACCAACACTCTTGACATATGACTGGATATTTGAAATAGTGTATAATGGCCTAAACAACAATTAGCTGACATGATTATGATTGACATTACTAGCATATTGAATTTTGTGGGGTTTTGTTTAAATGATATCTCCTGTTAAATTAGGCAAATGACATGAATATTAGTCAACAACATGGTAGTAGGGGCCATAACTCTCTTAAAAATTGAGGAACCAGGTCACGTCGACGATATGCGTATCTACTCTTGGTAATAAAACTTCCCATAAAGTTTCATTGAATTCAAGCCATTAGTTCCTGAGAAATAGCCCGGACAAGAATCATGCAACATGAACTATAGGCCAAAAAGTCAAGGGGCCATAACTCTGTGAAAAATTGAGGAACCAGGTCACGCCGACGATATGCGTATCTACTCTTGGTGATAAAGCTTCCCATAAAGTTTTGTTGAATTCAAGCCATTAGTTCCTGAGAAATAGCCCGGACAAGAATCATGCAATATGTACTATAGGCCAAAAAGTCAAGGGGCCTTAACTCTTTGAAAAATTTAGGAATCGGGTCATGCTGACGATATGCGCATCTCCTCTTGGTAATAAAGCTTCCCATAAAGTTTCGTTGAATTCAAGCCATTAGTTCCTGAGAAATAGCCCGGACAAGAATCATGCAATATGTACTATAGGCCGAAAAGTCAATGGGCCATAACTCTGTGAAAAATTGAAGAAGAAGGTCACGCCGACGATATGCATATCTACTCTTGGTGATAAAACTTCCCATAAAGTTTCGTTGAATTCAAGCCATTAGTTCCTGAGAAATAGCCCGGACAAGAATCATGCAATATGAACTATAGGCCAAAAAGTCAAGGGGCCTTAACTCTGTGAAAAATTTAGGAATCGGGTCATGCTGACGATATGCGCATCTCCACTTGGTAATAAAGCTTCCCATAAAGTTTCGTTGAATTCAAGCCATTAGTTCCTGAGAAATAGCCCGGAAAAAATATGTTTTAGGACGAAAAGTCAATGGGCCATAACTCTGTGAAAAATTGAAAAAGCAGGTTACGCCGACGATATGCATATCTACTCTTGGTGATAAAACTTCCCATAAAGTTTCGTTGAATTCAAGCCGTTAGTTCCTGAGATATAGTCCGGACAAGGAAAGTGTGACGGACAAACGGACGGACGGACGGACGGACGGACGGACGGACGGACGGACGGATGGACGGATGGACGGATGGACGGACAAACTCATGGGAGGGTATTTGCGGGGTTTTTTCTTTGATCTTTGGCCCCTTTTGCACCCCGTAATTTGCACCCCACAAGCAACAAATCAGCCCACAAGTGCCAATTGTACTCTCGAAACCCCATAAAACTAACCCTAACCCAATTTCCTTAACCCGCAAATACCCTCCCATGAGGGCGGACGAACGGACGGATGGACGGACGGACAAAGCGGCGACTATATGCGTCACCTTCGGTGAGCATAATTAAATTCTGTCCAGTGGTTTCAGAGAAGATGTCATTTAGAGATTTCACTATATACATACAGGCAAATTAGCCCCGCTCCTGGTGGCCATGTTTTTTTATGGATCAGTATAATTTTATTAACTTCTGTGAAGCTTCACCCAATGATCATCTGTGCCAAATTTAATCAAATTCTGTCCAGCGGTTTCAGAGGAGATGTCATTTAGAGATTTCACTATACATATATAAGGCAAATTAGCCCCATCCATGGTGGCCATGTATTTTATGGATGAAATAATTTCAGCAATTTTGTGAAGCTTCACCCAAGGATCATCCCTGCAAACTTAAATCAAATTCTGTCCAGCAGTTTCAGATGTTGTTTAAAGATTTCACTATATACATATAAGGCAAATTAGCCCCGCCCCTGGCAGCCATGTTTTTTTCCTGATCTGAACAATTTTAACAATCTTGGTAGAGAGTTACCCAAGGAACATCTGTACCAAAATATTTTGAAATCTGGCTAAAATTTTTGAAGGAGATGATTTTTAAAGTTTTCATATTTTTTTTCTTTCCATTGCCATGGTAACCAGAGTTGCACATGGATCAAGTTTATTTTAGCAACTTTTGTGAAGGTTCACCCAAGGAACATTCCTGCTAAATTTAATCAAATTCTGCCCAGCAGTTTCAGAGAAGATGTCGTTTAAAGTAAATTGTTGACGACGGACGACAAACAACAGACAACGGACGATGATGGACGCAGGGCGATCACAAAAGCTCACCTTGAGCACTTTATGCACAGGTGAGCTAAATATAAGAGGGCCAAGATGGCCCTATAGATGCTCACCTGAGAAAAACTGCCTTCATTGCCTTTACAAGTTACTAAATTATAGCATAGTTGTACTGAAAACATAATCCATGAGATCATTTATAATTCCATAAACTAAACAGTCCCTGTGGTCAAAATATGAACTTGACTGAGAAAATAGGGCTTTAAACACAAAATTTTAACATTAAAAGGGGCACAACTCCTGACCTAATTGGCCAATATCAGCCATAATCGAACTTGGTCAAAAGAATATGGCTATAAACATTGTTCTAAGGTTTGAAGATGGTTACTTCAGAAATGAAGATGCTAGAGTACAAATAAAGTGAAATATGACATATTCTTTAATACCAAAAGGGGCATAACTCCTGACCTAATTGACGGATATGAACCATAATCAAACTTTGCCAAAGAATATGGCTATAAACATTGTCACAAAGTTTGGAGATGATTGCTTAAGAAATGAAGATGCTAGAGGTGCTGCAAACAAACTGAAAATTGGCATTTTTTAATATTAAAAAGGGCATAACTCCGGTCCTATTAGGCCAATATCAGCCATAATCAAACTTGACGAAGAGATTATGGTAATTAACATTGTCATAAAGATGATTGCTTAAGAAATGAAAAAGCTAGAGTGCAAACTAACTAAACTCTGGCATATTTTAATATTAAAAGGGGTGTAACTCTTGACCTAATAGGCCAATATCAACCATAATCAAACTTGGCCAAGATATTATAATAATTAACATTGTCATAAAGTTTGAAGATGATTGCTTACGAAATGAAGATGCTAGGGTGCAAACAAAGTGAAATCTGGCATTTTTTAATATTAAAAGGAGCATAACTCCTGACCTTATAGGCCGATATCAGCCATAATCAAACTTGGCAAAGATATTATGGTAATAAACATTGTCATAAAGTTTGAGAATGATTACTTAAGAAATAAAGATGCTAGAGTGCAAACAAAAAGAAATCAGGCATTTTTTAATATTAAAAGGAGCATAACTTTTGACCTAATAGGCCGATATCAGTCATAATCAAACTTGGCCAAGATATTATGGTAATAAACATTGTAATAAAGTTTGAAGATGATTACGGACGACGGATGGATGGACGGACGATGGACAATCATCAATCCTAATAGCTCATCCTGAGCACATGTGCTCAGGTGAGCTAAAAATCCATGTTTCAAATGCCCATAGGTAACAGTGACCTTGACCACAACAATCTCAAGACAATTTGAGACATGATAAAGTTCCAATCATGAATGCTCAGAAAATAAATATGTCAGATTGTGAACAAATCAAAACATTCAAACTTTCCAGCAGCTCACAAAGCAATATAAGCATATTTAGGCAAGCTTAAAAAGCATCTGCCATCCCCACCCCTTAAATGAATCTGGAAATGACAGCAATTAGTATCAGTGAATTGATTTATTGGTTTTCAGCAGTTGTATAAACTAATATAACGATCAACCCACACAATCAAACATAATATACAGAGAAATGTCTTCAATACGATGCTTCCAACTGCCGAGGAAAAGGCCTGTTGCCAAGCACAACAGGACAGGAACTTTCAGAGGAGACAATTTTCATATGATTAATCTTATATGTATTGTGTATGGCAGAATGTCGGTAGAAAGCCTAAATAAATATTGGCATACGTTTGGCAGCAAGTCTGCGCTTGCTTTATCTTAAGAAATGATCTTTCCCTTCAAATCTGTGTGATCTTTCACGGAAAATTCCATGACCTGCACTAGTCCCTGAGGTCCATACATAGACCATCCTGAGGAGGACCAGTAAACAGATAAATCCACATTGTTTCTGACAAGAATGGATATACAGAGTACACCAAATATATTCCTGGAAGAAGCCTGTCTGATATCTTAGACCAGGAATAGAGGCCCATTATATTTCATAATGATTCAATTTTCATGAAAAAGGAAATATAAAATAACATTGACATATAGTAGACTAACACAAATGGTATATAATATGCAAAAATCTCTGTTAAATAACAGTTAAACGCATTCAAAATTTTGATCAAATTACATAATTTAGCATTTTGGATGGATGTCAAAATACTCTCATTGTTTACATTTCGCATTGGCAAGTTATATAACTCCCAATGACAGTCTGGGATTGGAAATATTTTGAATTTGAATAACCGTCATCAAATCACAATTTGTTTATCTACTGCACTTGTGATTGTTAACAGATACATACAGAGTGTCTATGGAAAATATGAAAATTAGTTATTTTTGTAAGCAAATGAATGATCTTTAGTTAAAGATTCTTTCTTATTTATGCATTGTAGAAACATTGTCGTCAACGAGTATGTATGGATTGCATCTTGTAACTAATCTGTAGCACACCCTTTGCTTTTTCTGTCCCAAGAATATACACTGCTTTGGGAAGCATGATGGGCCTTTAAGATTAATTATCTTGACTATATGTGTTGTTGACTCTATCCATGTTCAATTTCTTAATTTGACTATTCCTTTCTTCATTTTGGACTGTGTCATTAGTTGCTTGCTTAGAATTTATTGACTAATTAATAAACACAGTGCAGACCATGATTAGACAAAACAAATGAGCAGACTTATCAGAATGTATTGGACACAAAGGCAGTCACATGCACGTGTGCCAACAGCATTGAGGGGCATCATTAAAAATATGTTTGTTTGCAGTCCTCCTACCAACAAATTTTTTTTAAACCCCAGACCAACATTTTTTTTACCAGAGTTCTTTGATTTCGCTCTTTGTAATAGTGATGCTGACCTTCAAAAAGCAGTCATATTATTCTTCTGTTTTCTTCTGTCGTTAAAACATCAATTTAGAAAATCAGCACACAAAAAAGAAACAATAAATCAATACAATGACATTAAAGAAGTTAACTTAATGTATTACCGTATACACGGTCAGATTAGGCGCAGCTACGTATAAGGCGCATCCTAACTTTCAGGGTAACTTATTTGAAAAAAAAAATCACTTATCGTATCATATGTGGTGAAATCTTGTTTTGAAATTTGCGCCATCGTACATTTTGACAGACCGAAAGCTATCCGTACGTCACAGGGCTAATCATAAGATTACCGTTAGATCGTTACATTAATGACAGGTAGGATAAAGGTGACACATTTTCATAACATGACATTACTCAACCGTGTCCCCGCATTCTAACACTAAGGACCATTGTCACCTGTCAAAATTCTCCCAACTAACAAACATTACGTAACAATTGCCACCTGTCAAGTTTCTCCTATACATCATGAGGTTCTGTAAAATAAACTAATTTGTTTATATTGAAAATGGCTTCCATCAAGTTGTTTCAGTTTCTCACGATCATTTTATCATGAAATATACCTGTAGGATAACTAATAAGAACAAAAGCAATAATCTGGTATTGTTTATCATGGTTTCCTATAGACTTTGTGTCATATTATCGTATTCATTGGCTTTCAGTATATTCATTTTCTGAGATCGTATACCGGTAATTTTCACTTCTTGGTGATTGAAAAAAGAAACCTGAAAAGCTGTATATCTTCATATAAGGCGCACCCCCTCTATAAACTTAATTATCTGGAAAAAAAGTGTGCCTAATCCGCCGGTGTATACGGTATTCTGAATGTACAACTGGGCACTTAAAAAAAATGTTCTCGGCCTCACTAGGAGAATGCCACTAAAGGAGGTCATCATTCATGCATTAATCTCCATGAATTTCAATGGTCTTAGCCCATCAATGTTCAAGCTTTGCAATCCCTTCTTGGAAGAAGGTTGCATCTTGAGCATAAAAATACTCTGAAACAGCATGATTAACATCATTATCACTTTAAAAGTGGCAACCATGAAGGTTGAATATTAATTTGGGGAAAAGGTAGAAGTCAGATGGTGCAAGATTCCATCTGTAAGGGACAACAGTTCAAAAACCACATATTTTAGCATCTGCCACTTGTGCTGTGTGGACTGGAGCATCCTACTGCAGCAACAGAAAGCCAGATCAAAGCTTTCCTCATCTTTTAGTTAAGGCTTTCTGCCATAGCAGAAAGACCTCTTTGGTTTGTTAGTTTCTTCTTATGATTGTGCTATTTTTTCCTTCCTTTTGAGGCTCAAATTAAAACTGAGGAGCCAGGAGCAATAGGCACAGTGAAATCAGCCTTTTTAAGTGCAACAATTTCAGTCTTAATATGATGTCAGGGTTGACATAAGCTACCATTTGCAGCGGTCAGTTCTGGTTAGCGGTCAGTTCTGGATAGTTTTTATTTGAAATTTTCACAAAAGGTGTAAGTTAGAATGTAGATGTGCTCCTATGCCTTTAATTTTCAAAATTTGGAAAGTTTGTGATTTTATGGCAAAACAAAGTTTCACACTTTGATCCTAAAATATAAATACAGAAGGCTTCTGATGAGTTAGAAGCATGCAAATTGGACAGCATATGTGTCCAGAGGTCTTCGTTGCATTCTGTGACATCTGACATTGTATGACGTCATACTATAATAAGTAATTTTGGCATTCAAAATAAGTGTTTTTTAGGCCCTGCAGGATTTATTTTTTTTATTTTTGACCAATTCACATGCACAGCTACTTCATTTCCAGAAAATTGCAAAGGTTAAGGTTAAATGCCTATTGCCTTAAATATCTGAAAGAAAAAAATATTCTATAAAGACAATATCTGTACTTTTGTAGTCCTTTAAAAAGATCTTTTAGACAACACTTAGTTTTTGAAGATTAGGGCTTAATCAGTTAAGTTAAGACCAAAAACACAAAATTGTTGCTACACCAAGTACATTAAGAGTACACCAGCAAACTGAAGAGGGGTTAAGAAGGATCGACAAATGTGATCTTTCTGGGAAGTTCAAGGCCTGGATATTCCAACACAGTCTCCTGCCTGGTTTGGCCACTGATGGTGAACAAGATACCAAGCAGCGTTGTTGAGAAGATTGAGCAGTCTGTCAGTAAACATCTGAGAAGATGGTTAGGCCTACCTCCATCGTTTACGAGTATAGGCTTGTATGGCCAGACAACCAAACTACAGATGCCCATCAGCTCAATCCTTGAAGAGTACAAGGTTGCCAAGGCATGACTTCTGCTTACATTGCGTGATTCAGCATACGACAAGATCAGCGGTGCAGGCATTGAGGTCAGAACAGGAAGAAAATGGTCAGTCAGCCAGGCAGTGGAACAGGCGGAGAACAGTCTCAGACACAAGGACATTGTGGGTGCAACAAGTAAAGGCAGAGAAAGACTGAGCACAAAAAGTCATCAGAGGTGGGCGAATTCATCAGGGCAAGAAAGAAGAGGAATGGTGCAGGATGAAATCCGGAGGTCAGAGGAACAGGCTCGTACAGCTAAGGCAGTGCAGCTAGGGCCTCAAGGTAACTGTACAAGGTGGAGAAAACTCACTTGGAACGATATCTGGACCTATGAACCACTTCAGTTGAGTATTCTCCTACGGTCCATATATGATATATTACCAACACCTGCCAAACTCCATCAGTGGAAGTTAGCAGAAGATCCCTCCTGTCAGTTGTGCAATTCTACAGGGACATTGCGACACATGCTGTCAAGATGTCCTACAGCATTGACGCAAGGTCGATACACCTGGCGACACGACAAGGTCCTTGCTGAGTTAGCACATATCCTAGAGAAGGAAAGGAAAAAAGACAGACCACACCAGAAGACATCCCATCATATATACAGAACAGTTGAAGATGGATGCCGAGGCTTCCCATCACAGTCAACTTGGAGAATGCTTGGAGCATTAGGAATTCAAGGAAGAGCTCGAAAGCTACAATCCATGCTCTTAGTAGAAATGCCGAGAAAGCATCCAGTTGGCTTTGGCTCCAGCGAAGCAAAACTGTCTGGCAGCCAACGTTATAGACAGGGTAGAAACTGATCAGTCTACCTGCCCCACCATCTCGAGGGTGTACCGAGTTGTAAAAGGGGCAAAACACCTTAAGACAGATGGCCACTCGGCTGACGACATCAACGTGAGCAGTGTAACTGTATTATCAACATTAAACTGCTTATATCCTTTGCGCACCTGTAACGTAGTGAAACATGTAAAAAAAATTGTTGCCTCAGAAACAGGCCAATCTTTACAGTGAATGCCTGTAACGTATTGAAACAGGTAAATTTTTCTCTCCTCAAAACCTGACCCCATTTTAGCCTAGGATATTTAACAAAATCTGATTACATGCTTTACTGATCTACAGACCTGTACTGTTGAAAAATGTATTTTTAACCATTTTCTATGTTTATCTTATTTTATGTTATACTAAGATATTTAACATTCGTAAGCATCCTGTATAGTGCGTTAAAGCCTTTACATACGTTTTCATACACTTCAGTTGTTCAATTGTGTCCACAAATGAAGGTTAATATATTCAGTGCTGAAAAACAGCAACAACTGAAAAGAACGAGGCTTAACTGTCTATATCTAAAAAATCATAACAGATAGGTCCATATATAATAAGCAAGTGAAATGTTTGGAATTTTAATACCTTCCTAATGGTACCTAGCTTTTCAAAATTGGACTTCATATAAGGAAATTATATGAAAGATAAAACTTAATCAAAACCATTTTCTATGCACCTCTGCAATTGTTCTCAATCATTTAATTGCTTCTTCCTTTATAACTGTTACTTTTCTTATAAGATTATGAACATTAATTGTAGCTTGATGCATTGCTTTTCTAATGGTGTACAGATTAATGATCAGACAATTTATTACGAAGTTGTCGGTCGAGAAAAAGTAATTGACATGAACATCTTTTTGCTGATTTTTGCCGTTTTCTTAAGGTCAACATCTTTCAATATCTAAAAACCTTTAAAGACAAATCCATACAGAAAGCAATATAGCTTTTCATACAGCAACGTCCAGGTAATAACAGGTGGAGGAAGACCCTGAATGCATGGAGGCATCCGGGTAGAACCATTGACCTACCGCAAGCCAGCTGGAAGGCTTCCTCACATGAAAATCCAAATAACCCTGCCGAGATTCGAGCCCACGTGGTGAGGGGCTGAGTGAGTGTTAAAGTCAGTGACTTTACCCTCTCAGCCATGGAGGCCTCAGTTCCAATTCATTGATGCAGACAAATGAGTAATAGCATTTAATATCAATATGTTAATTGGAAAAGCTTTTAAGGCTGTTAAGGTTTGAAAGCCCTAGTGTTTGTTCTGACAAATGATTGCTTCTTTCTGATGTATAAAAGGCATAAAATGGGCCCCTTTAATGGTTTGACCCTCTTCTAAGAAGTCCCACACAGTCCAAGAAAACAGAAGCTATCACCTTGACAACAGATGCAACTGGTTAACAAGAGGGCCAAGATGGCCCTGTGTCGCTCACCTGATTAAGATGGCTGTGTAAGGCAAAATGACAAAAAATCTGGCATCTAAAGTGTTTTTCTAACATTTGACTAAGTGGCCTACATTTTGATCCTACCTGAATTTACCTGGTGACCTAGTTTTTGACCCACATGACCCAATTTCGATCATCCGAGATATCATGTAGACAAACATCCTGACCAAGTTTCATGAAGATTGGGAAAACTGTGCCTCTAGAGTGTTCACAAGGTTTTTCTAAGATTTGACCTGGTGACCTAGATTTTGACCCCACATGACCCAATTTCGTATCATCCGAGATATCATGTAGACAAACATCCTGACCAAGTTTCATGAAGATTGGGCCAAAACTGTGGCCTCTAGAGTGTTCACAAGGTTTTTTCTAAGATTTGACCTGGTGACCTAGATTTTGACCCCACATGACCCATTTTCAAACCCATCCAAGATATCATGTAGACAAACAACCTGACCAGGGATCCTAAAATTTTGGAATCTCAACCGGTCGACGGCAAAATCCCCCCCCTCCCCCCGAAAAAAAACAACCGAAAAAAAAAAACGATAAAAAAATAACATTGATATTTTCAATCAACATACCCTGAATCATTTGCAGTGTGAAAATAGATCTTTTATTATATTTCAGCATCCTGTTGGCATAATAAGGTATTTTTCTGCAATATTTACCTCTACGAAATCGAAAGTTTGTTTACCGGAAGTGCATGTATATGACGGTCTGTATATGACTCTAACGAATCAATAAATTGTTGGAAGCAGTCGTTTTGGTGTTGTTTATTATGTGCCTTTGTAATTATATATTTTGATTAGCCTTTGATATTGTCATTAATTACCGCATTTAAAAGTCGACCGGTTACAGTTTGCAAACAAGCAATGGTCCATTATTACGGCATAGATAATTACACGGCACCGTCCAAATAACCGCTAAGTACAAACCGTCAATCCATTCATCTTAACTGCCCAATAATGACCTAGACGGGTGTCCCTGCCTGACCCCCACTGACACCTGCCCCGAGGGCACACCGGAAATTCAAGAAGTAGGTCAATTGGTGTGTAAGAGAGACTATTATGAACCGTTTGGACCGATTTTGAAAGATTTAGACGAGGATTATGGATTTTTTTTTCGACCGATTTTTTTGGTACTTTTTGAAATCTGAACCGGTTTATAAAACAAAAAAAAAAGGTTTTTGGCCAACCTGACCAGTTTCAAAGGCCAAAACTGTGGCCTCTAGAGTGTTACAAGGTTTTTCTAAGATTTGACCTGGTGACCTAGTTTTTGACCCCACATGACATAATTTCGAACCATCTGAGATATCATGTAGACAAACATCCTGGCCAAGTTTCATGAAGATTGGGTTAAAACTGTAGCCTGTAGAGTGTTCACAAGATTTTTCTAAGATTTGACCTGGTGACCTAGTTTTTGACCCCACATGACATAATTTCGAACTCATCTGAGATATCATGTAGACAAACATCCTGACCAAGTTTCATGAAAATTGGGCCAAAGTTGTGGCCTCTAGAGTGTTCACAAGGTTTTCTAAGATTTGACCTGGTGACCTAGAGGGCAAACAAAGTGAATCTGGCTTTTTTCAATTTTAAAAGGGGCGTAACTCCTGACCTAAGGGTCCAATTTCAGCCATAATCCAACTTAGCCAAAATTTGATGGTTATAAACATTGTTATAAAATTTAAAGACAATGACCAAAAAAATAAAGATGCTAGAGTGCAAACAAAGTGCAATCTGACTTTTTTGGAATTTTAAAAGGGGCATAACTCCTGACCTAATGGTATGATATCAGCCATAATCGAACTTGGCCGAGATTTTATGGTTATTAACATTGTTATAAAGTTTGAAGATAATTGCTCATGAAATGAAGATGCTAGAGTGCAAACAATGTGAAATCTGGCTTTTTTGAATTTTAAAAGGGGCATAACTCCTGACCTAATGATACGATATCAGCCATAATCGAACTTGGCCGTGATTTTATGGTTATAAACATTGTTTTAAAGTTTGAAGATAATTGCTCATAAACTGAAGATGCTAGAGTGCAAACGAACAAACGTGCTCAGGTGAGCTAAAAATATGACCTCCAGAGTTTTTACTAGATTTTTCCAAGATTTGACCTATTGACGTCACATTACATGGGCTCCTACAGCGTTCCAAGATTTTGCTAAAGGCATTCACAATTTGACCTAGTACTGACCATTTCTTTTCCCCAAGGGACCCAGTTTCATCCATGATTTTATGTACAAAAAAATATTCATATAAAGTATCAAGAAGATTGAATATAAATGGGTCTCTAGAATGTTCACAAGCTCATTTTTGATGTCAAATAATGACCAGAGACCAAGCTTAAAAGCACAAATGCTCAGGTGAGCTAAAAATATATTGCTTAACTTTTAAAAAAAAAAGTATCACTGAATAAATATTCTCCTATTTATTGATATCAGTGTTCCTGCCTGAGTTATTTTTGATCTTACTAACCAAATACATATTAAACAGAAAAAAAAAATGTCCAAAATAAAATGGCAAAGATAATGAATAGAATGAACAGGTCTATAATCAGTCAGCATGCGTCTCCCATGAATAAATAGTTCAAAACATCGTGCGTCCAGCCATTTCCACTGCTGAGTATTCGAAAGGACTTTCTGGAAACTGATTGGGTATAAACTGTCAACCTCATTATCTCTTCCATCTTCTCTCCAGTCTGAAATTCGGAAACTGATCGAACTACAAATTAAACTTAGTTGTCGTCTTCTACGTTTTAAGAAAGATGAAATTTAAAATGGTTTTGACTTTGCCTCCAAGGCATGACAAATTTGTCTGTGTGAGCTATTCTAGTTGGCTCTTCTGAGCAGTCATTGATCAGTGTCCTCTAAAATACCAAAACAAATCACAGTGAAAGAAAGACAGAATAAGCCTGTCTTAAGAATCCCCTATATCTTGACCCTTTAATATTTTATGTTTGTTTGTTGTGTTCAACATCCCACTGACAGTATTTCAGTCATTTGGAGACTATGTCTACTTGAGTGCTGCCACACTGCAGTATCACACTGTAGACATTTGGCATGACACCACACCCAGTCAGTCAGCTTATGAACACATCATTAAAAATATAAACAACATCTGCATCTAATTTTAGAATCTTCAGTACATTTTATGAGAAAATTGAAGAAAAGTAGCATTTTCCCACCCTTATATTAGTGGCATCAAGAAACAGATTAAATTCATAATTAGGAACAGTTCTTCATAATTTTCCACATTTGTCCACTGGACCCTTTCACAAAACTGACAAACACAGTACAATTAAGTCTCCACAAAATTTTAATCAAAGGCTTGTTTTATTTATACATTTAATAAAGTTTTCAAATAACCAGACCCCGTGTTCTCGAAAACAAAAATGGTACTTAAGATTCTCCTACTCTTAGACTTAAACTCTGCCTATTGGTTTCAATCGGGATTAGCGACTTAATTTTCTTCTGAACAAAGGGTCAGAACATTTAGTGTATTGATCTTACATTTTCAACTTCTGATTGCATCCATTGTTTCTACAGTATGCGGGTACAAATCAAACCATTACATTTCATTCCAAGTACTCGTGATGTCATGTGTCATGTTTTCACATCTGTTTAAAAATGTCCAACCATTCAAGTCCTTACAGTGCAGATATGTTTCTTTCAGATGGACTTCCACAAAATAGTGTTTACAATATAATTATACCTGTCAAAGTTTGCAAGTATCAAATTTTCTCCAGCATTGCTGTATTCATAAGCTTAAAAATAACACCAAAGAAAAACAATCTTATTTTTTTTTCAACTAAAATTTTAATAATGCAATATAACCAAAAGAATATAATTTTTTTTTTTTTGTAGGATTTAACATCCCGCCGACAGTATTTCAGTCATTTGGAGATGATGTCTACTTGAGACAAATATAGTGCTGCCACACTGCAGTATCACACTGTAGACATGTGGCATGATACCACACCCAGTCACATTATCCTGACACTGGGCCAGCCAGTCCTGGATATACCCTTATCTGCTGAGCGCCAAGCAAGGATCTATACCAGTACCATTTTTAATGACTAAGGTATGTTGTAGCCAGCATATACTTTTCATAACAATAACAAAGTGTGAGTAGCATTTTTGCAAATCAGTTCTGTTAGCACAGCTTTAGCTAAGATACTCTTTCTGTAATTTAGATAAAAACTTTAAAACTTGTATACATACACAATACCTTCCTATTTTTAACTATTTGTGTGATTTTTTTTCTTACAATATAAGGGTTCATTTCACTAAACTTTATATGAAAAACCTTAATCTTAGTGGAAAGAACGCTATCCAAAATATAGCGTCTAGTTATTTTAACAATAAAAAGCAAATATCCTCAATTTCACTGCATCTATATAAATTCAATACTTTTGTGAAGAAAAAATCACAGGAATAATGATATTTAATATTTTTGAATTTATGCTTACAAAGATTTTTGTCAAATGAAATTTAGTGAAATGGGCCCCAGACTGTATAATGTACAAATTCTTCCCGCAACTAATTAATTTTGTTGACATTTAAAACCTTATGTGATTTTCGATGAAACACACCATTCATTTTATTGGAAGAAAATATTAGTTTCATAAGTTCCATTTATTTCTCATTTTCTCCAGGTCTTTGTATAGAATTGCTATAAATGCAATACAAGTAAATCATAAGGGATTCACTTAATTTTCCTTATTTATAACATGTATGTAGACATGATATCTAACTTGTAGAGAGGAAAAAGATATAGACATTTCTAATTGATTTTGCAGTTTATTTTAGTAATAACATTCCTTAAACAAGAGTACCGCATGCGGGTGCCAACGCTTGTCTGTTTTTGCCAAAGTTATATATTTTTGTTAAATATTTAAAAAAGTTGACCTTGAAAATCACAACTAAAACCGGGAACCTTTAAATGCAAAAGTTGAAATACCATACCCTTTAAATTTGACCTTTGACCTTGAAGGATGACCTTGACCTATGCATGGAACAGAATGTATACAACACAAAGATGTTAAATATGTAAACAAAAAATCACAATTGCTAATCCATTGAGTTTTTGATAATCAACACAAATTTGTAAAATCTGAAGACATTTAAAAAAAAAATCTCTTTTTTATCTGCCTATGATATATATATATCTTCATATGATGACAAACCAGTATACAAAGTTTTTAAAAGAAGATATTGCAAAATGACAAAGAAATATCTATTTTAAAACTTGTTCAAAGTTATGGCAAAATAAGGTCAAAGTTCAAGGTTATGGCCAATGTGTTAAAGTTTTTTGTTAAACATTTCAAAAATAAGTCAAAGGTCAAGGTCAAAAATCCAAAAGTGTAACATTGATGGAAAGGTCTTGCCAAAAGGAATTCACACATGAAATATCAGTGCCCTGTTGGTAACGGTTCTGAAATGACAGGCATTTTAAAGTTTTCAAAAGTTACAGCAAAATTTGGTCAAAGGTCAAGGTCAAGGTCAATAGGTGAAAAATTTACATACAGTCAAACTTCGGTGACTTGAACACTGAAAACTGGAACACCATACTTGACTCGAACACATTTCACAGTCCCGGCATAAACTGTTCTTAATTCTATATTGTTCGACCTGGGATGAGTCGAACACTGATGGCGGGAACTCTCAAACTTAATTTCCGGCCCCAGATTAAAAGTGCTATGTATTTCACACCTATCGGTCGAACCTCCCTACCTGTTATGTTCGCTGGGGGACTTATTGCAAGCTGTGGTGCAGCCTGTTTTTCATACATTGAGGGACTGGCACAATCAGCAGTTCAATAATTAACACATTAAAGTGTAATAAGATGATACAAGTTAAAAGCTGATCATGTTGCAAATTAAAGGAGGATTTTTTTTAATTGATTTAAAAGAATATTGGTTGATTTGTTTTCAGTTATATTTATACATTAATTACACTACATATTTCTTTTTTTCATTTGTTTTATGCAAAATAAAACGTCTGCAGGAATCGATACGACTTGCACGTAGGCCGATGTATGTGTACATGTACGTGTATGAATTGTATATCATCATTGATGTTTTTGATTTGATCTTGACAGCTGCAGTTTTATTGATTTATTTATGTTTTAAAAGAAAAACAAAGATACGTTGTTTTTTTTATTTACTGTTACCTCTTTTTTTTTTTGCCGTTATTTTCAAAATATGATATCTTCTTTAATCGATCAATTCTAAAGAACGGCCTAATAATTAATCGAATTTTTTAATACATGTACGTATGTATATCATCATAGCCACGGTTGGGTCGAACCACCGATGACTCGAACAAATTGCCATTCCCCCAGCCTGTTTGAGTCACCGAAGTTCGACTGTATGTCTGGATAGGTCTTGTCAAGATGAATATGCATAACAAAAATGAAAATTGTGTATTGAAAAGTAGAGAAGTTATGGCCAACATTAAGATTCCGGACAACAACGCTGCCTGACGACGACGACAACGCGGACGCCAGAGTTACGACAATAGCTCATATTTTTTTCTTTGAAAAACAGACGAGCTAAAAAAAAGGGGGGGGGGGGATATAATAATACTGATACTGATTTTGAATGATGAAATTTATACAGTTTGACCATCCATTCTGTCTGACACACCTGCTCTGAAACTTGTTCCCCACTTAATCTTCCTGAAATCTTTTAATTATTACCAATATGCTCAATTATTACTTAACTTTTCCTTTCCTCATTTTGGACTGTACCATTATTTGTTTATCTGGACACATGCTGAGAATGTACTGACTGAAGCAAACAGTGCAGACCATGTTCAGACTGAATGGATTTGCTGGCTGTATAATTTTGGCCTGCACATATTGCAAAGGCAGTGTCCACAACATTGTAAGGGCTAATTTACATAATTCTATCAAGAAACAACTTCTTAACATGCTTACCACTATTAGTTATCTGATATAAAGGAACCATTTTTATGCATTGTGTTTGTGCTTTCTTTTTGCCATTTTTGAGTCATTATGTGTCATTCCTCTAGCTTTCTATGTGCAATTCTTGTGTCATTCAAAGAGCTTCTATATGCCATTTTTTTGTCATTCATACAGCTGTCAATTTTAATGCAATTTTGTGTCAATCCTAAAGCTTTCTAATGCCCTTTTTGTGTCGTTTTGTGTCATTACTGCAGCTTTTTTTTTTGCTTTTTTTTTGCCATTCTACCTGCCCATTTGATTTTCAAAGCAATCCTATCATTCTGATAACAATCACTTGCCGAGGGCTGTATAATCAGGAACCTGCTAATTAAGCGCTCAATAGTTTGCCCAAAATCTGTGCAATTAGTGACAAGTCATGGCAATTATGAATGAGACTCTCTTAATTAAATGCTCTCATCATTAAGAGAGGAAACTGAGATTAACATTTCACATACAAGCTGCTACATACTAAAATGTCTCCATGGTGATGATTAAAGAAAAGTCCTTTAAAAAAAATTATGACAATGGACCCCACCCCAAAAAGCTCTAACAACTTTTTGTAGTTAAACATGACACTTTAAATTATAAGATTTAACCACATAAAAAACATTATTGAAAAGATACCTTCTTCTGTAGCCAGAATCAAAACAGATCAGTCTGCACCTGAGCTCCGTTTTTATTCACAAAGTCAACAGTACTTTGAAAATGAAAAGACTACAGAACACTGTCATGCCTGTATGAGAACTGATCAATCTGTCAATGTATTGACAGCATGTCGAGTCTGTAATGGGGTTCAGTATAAGAAGTCACAAAGGGGTCATCCTTAAAAAAAGGGCCAAGTTCAAAGACCATGTTGTTATTTTGCTTAAAGCATTTTTAATTTTTAAGGAGCCAAATAGCTCCAGGTTAAAACTCTGACATTTGAGTTACCTATCCCTAAATCAATAGGGGTCTTGACTACTTGTCATATAAAAAAAACCTGTTATTTGAAATTTGGAATCAATTAGATCTAAAGTTACCTTTGCTTAATATAGTGTTTGTGTGAGATTAATTCTTTAACCCATACAGAAGCATTTTGAGGCACAGGCAAACAGAGGAGACCCAGATCAGACAGCTCCTGGAAGGGTCTCCTCTGTTTACTCAAACAATATCATAGCTCATATTCTACACAAACTGCATGACAAAGAAAAATACATAATTCAATATACCTTTTAAATTTCGGTAAATTAATATTAATCAAGTCATAAAGTACATGAATATTCATGAGATAAAGGATTGACATATGCATGACCTTTGAGGCACATGCAGACCCGAAAAAAAAAAAAATGAACCTGGATTTTAAGATTTATCATTAGAACTGCCTTAGTCTTTAGAGACACCGTCATCTTTTGTATATAAATGTATTTTGTCATTTGAATCTCCTTTTTAGTAAATCCCTATTCTAAACTCGTGAAATATTACCAATTTTCTGGAATTGGATGTAACCAGTTAACCGACTCAATTACTCAAGGCACATTTAAGAGTCCTGTCTTAGCTTCGACTGTAGGCCAGAGGGAGGATTGATCCTGTCTAGACTTGGTGTGTAAATAACCATAAATATCTGATGAATCCAACATGAAATATTGTCATGTAAGGAGAAAATCTTATCAGAGCCAAAAAGGAGGAAACAGTAAAGAAAAGACTTAAAACATTTCACTTGGTCGGCCACAAGACACACATCAATCTGTGATGACATAATTGGAAAGCCTTGGATGTTTTCTTCTTGAACTCATAAACACCAAGGCTGAACATCAATATAATGTACAAAGGGTGACTGAAAGTTTTAAAAGCATATTGTACAAATGTGTCAAAAAACAATCAAGTAAATGAGATTACAAGCTATTATGCGAGGATCAGAAAGGAATTGTGAGAAAAATCAATTCATCAAGAGATTAACATCTTCTGCAGGAAGGAAGTCAATGAGGCGAGCTGTTCCAATCTTGTTATCTGACTTCATTTTGCACCGTATGAACGTAATTGCTACAATGGCATCAACCCATATGCTAAGTACAGTCTTTCAAAAAGGAAAATCATCCTCTATTTAAGGACTGATCATTAAGGTCAGGGGTCACTGAGTAATTATCCTAAATTTCCAATAAATCTATTTATAGACCCATTGACCTGGATGGTGTAATGGAAAGGAAGACCATCAATCATGACAAGACTTGCTTCTAACAGGTAAACAGTTCTTCTAGTAACTGATTTTTGTCAATAATTAATTAGAAAAAAAAGAGTCTGTTGCCTCTGCTGATTGTGTAATCTGGTAAGAGATGGGTGATAGTTATTAATGGTTTCCCACAAGAAGCTTTATGGTAAAAGACACTGGGCTCTCATTATTGGGGACCATTCCCCCAGTCAAAAAAAAAATATGTTTTTCCCTCCCATTTTCAAGCAAAATCACCCCTACAATTGTAAATTAGAAATAACAAGAATGGTCAAGTGGTAGACTGTTGTACAATACATCTGTACTGTATACTAGTTGATTTCCATTTCACTTTTAATCAATAAAGCTACTAGACAGGAACTATATTGTACATTTTTACTAATATAATTATTGTATGTATGTGTAGCAAAAATTGCCTAAAATTCCCCCTACATAGGAAAACGACACGAAAATTTTGCCCCCTGATTCAAAGTAGAGGTATTGTTCCCCCAAAACAGAGAGAGAAATCCCTGAAAGGTCTATGTAACTAGTGTACAGAGTGAAACTATCATTAATGCAAATACCAAAATACAATGAAAAAGTAGTTTATACATAATTTCTATTTAAAACAATATGCATTTTTGTTTATTAATGTACACTAGTACTGTCACTAGTCAATTTACCAAACTGTACATGTATAATCATAAATATAATCATTTGATATTCATAACTTAAATAAGAGATGTGATTATCTAAGGAAATAAAAAAGTATGTCTTCACTTAATTTTTCGGTTTGACACTGTTCATACCAGAGACTTCAAGCTATTAATAATTCTTTTCATTGTAAACAACAAAACATAAAAACCCGTTTTAAACTACTATACCTTAACAAACAAAAAACTTTTTTTTCTTTTTCAATTTGTTTACTTCTTTAATAAAAATGTCTAAAAATACCATTTTCAGCAATCATTCGCTGATTGTGCTTATTTCACTGAATAAAAACATTTTTAAAGACTATTGTTCACTTTTTAGGCCAAGGGAGAAAATTTAAATACTAATTGAAAATGTGTGCGTTCATGTTTTTGGTCCAAGTCCCTTGACATCAATGAAATGCTGACCCTTATGACACGAAACACGACCTCTTCTCCAGATAAATCCGAAACAAGTGGCCTGGTCAGGTTACCCATACCCACCACCGACATTGTATCTTTGTCTATCTTATTGAAGGTTTCAGTCCACTCAGTTTACATAAAGGATTTCTTCTTTGATGCTCATTAAATGACCAAGTTTCATACAAATCTTTTGAAACTTGAAAAGTTTCAAACTTATCTTAATGGACCAGTCGTGTTGTGTACATTCCAATTAACCCAACTCAAAATCACTAACTAGTATCTACCAAAGAAAATGCGATCAGACTGAAAGGAATTTTCAGTCTAGGCAGGTTTTCAATAGCTCTAAGGAAATGTTAGTCTATTCATCACTCTCAGGCTGATCTGGTTTTATATTGACTCCACAGAACAATTTCTTGATGGTTCTAATAATTACAATATTAATCATTATCATTGTTGATGACCATGGAGTATCATCCATACAATATTTGATACAAAAATTATAAAATCTAACAGCTCATTTCAACAAAAGACCTCATAAGGTAACGGATAATACAACAGTTGTCAAGACATGTCAAATCAAAACAAGGAGTTAAACTGTTGTATATTTTAAGTAGCAGAAGTGATCCACTATTTTAAATTGGTGTAAATGGTCACAACCTGATAGTTATCTAGAGAATGCTCAAGGACATCTCCAAAGCTAGCAAAGCTGGATTAATCTATATTACATACATGTTGGTACTTCCTACATTTTAAAATAATCACAGCTATAACTTGAAAAACCCAAGACAGACGAAATGCCTTTCAGATTAAAAAAAAAAAATCTCTATTAAAATGATTGACACATCTAGTTAAATAGTTATTGTAAGTCACTTACTTATTTAAAATTTATTACACAGTTCTTTTTTATGTTAAGTGCATATTATGAAACAATTTAAGACTAAAAATTACTTTCAGTCTGATCTGGCTTTTAAATGGTATAATCGCATCACATGCAGTGATGGGATTGTAGAGATGATTTTCATCACACATACAACATGGACTACGGGACCCCTGTAATAATATACATAGCCTTTGGCCCATTTCACTTATAAACTTTGTACAAATAAAAATCTTTGCGTAAATTCAGTAATAAAACAGTATTAGTGATATTTTTCGTCATAAAAAGGTTTGAATCTGTATAATGCAGTGAGATGGATCACATTAATTAACGTTTTATTGTACAAAAAAAAAAAAAAAATGTACACACAATATAGGTCAACATTCTTATTACTAAGATGAAATTTGTTTGTATGAAGTTAAATGAAAAGGACCCCTGAGTCCCTGAGGGGCATAAAATCCTCCCTTTCATTTTCTTAAGATTTTAGGTTTTCAAATTTTAATGAGTAGATAATTGTTAATAATAATACCCAAAAATGAAGTAAAACACAACTTACAATTTATAAGTTTTTATAATTGATATATCACACAAAGTTCAAATATTCATGGTGACTGTCAGTGAGTATTTCAGTCAGCTAATTAGGTGAAGAAAGGACCAAAGACAGACATTGACCTGGCAGCTTGAACAAGGGTCAGGACTGACACAAAAACCAGAATTTTCATGATTAATGTTCACTTATATAACCTTTTCCCTCATATAGACTCATTTTGACACCTCAATAGGTATCACATAAAGCCTGATCTGCAGAAAACCACAGTTAAACCTTACCAAATTTAATTACAAAATCCTCATTTCCAGACCACTGAGGAGCAGCAAACAGCATAATACCTGATCAGCCTGCGAGTTACTCGCAGGCTGATATGGTTTATGTTGTTCGCATAGGTCTTTTCATGGTTTCCTCTATGAGGGAAAGGGTTAAACATGCAATTGATTATGAAGAAAGAGCAGGAATATTGGATTGGAAGCAAAAAGCATGCTCAGATATGACGATTATCATGCCAGAAGGTATACAGAAACATACCGGTACACACACACAATGGCAAGATGCAGGCGTAGAACTACTGATGTAGCAGACAGAGCTTAACCCATTACCTGATACCAACACATTTTGAAACATCTGAGAAACATGATTTTTAGACAGTGATAGCCATCTTATGCTGAAAAATGAAACCAGGCCTTGCTATTATTTGCATATTTTCCATACAAGTTTAACTGTACCTCTCCGCGCTTAGTGCCGATCCATGCAACGCAATTTATGCACTAACGAATACGAGTGGAATATATGACACAGACGTTCAAATCATAACCGTAACCGCTTTTAGTGTGTTATTGTTTGTTAACATGTTTTCTTTTGCCATTATTTTGCACTGGAAGCATCAATTTTAAGCGTGAAAAAAATATCCGTGACATTTCTTAACCTGAACAGCAACCCATCTTACGTACATAAAGATCTACTCCTGTAAAAAGAAAAAGTAGTGCTCCGTATGTATGTAATTGACCTAAAGTAGTCCACACATAATTTAGCATGATGGCGAGTTAGGTTCCTCCCAGAGCATTTCTTTGAACTTTGAAATAGATAGGCAAACATTCTAGTATCTTAAATAATCAAATACCTGGTCAATTTCTACACGTACAAAACAACAGATAGAATTCGCTAGTACTAGAGAAAGAGAATGACCTACTTAAGTATGCAGCTTTTTATGAATGAAAGGTTCATGACCTTTACTCAGGATTATTATGTAACAAACAGAACCTCTGTAGCAACAGCGGGTGGCATTTTGTTGTTATGTGTTCAGAAACGCTGGGTTTAGAATGTTAATCCCATCGCCGTCTCTCAGTGCATTGTGCACTTTGATTGAAAATATTATGAAAAAATGAAGCATTTGCTCTTAAGGACCTCTAAAGGACAAGGTTAAAATTTCAAATTTTGAAAAAAATCACAAATTACACTTACAATACATAAAGTTTGGTATAGATATATCATCTCTGTATGACTCATGTTATCATCCAGAAACGAAAGTTTGACGCTGCCCCCCCACCCCCCGTATAACAACAATCCACCAATATAAAATCCAGAATTTTTCTTTGAAAAATCTGGTTAAAAATCAGAATGACCCAGCCTGAATTTGAACCCACAGTGGTAGGCCGACCCTGGGCTTGATGACAGCATGTCAGCGAGTAAAAGCACTTGCCCACGGAGGTCCCGACAAATAACTTCAACAAAAGGAAACCCCATTTTGGGGTGAAAGAACCCTTAAATTTAAATCGAATCAGATCTTTGAATCCCTCTGACACTAACACTAAAGTAAAACCCTGCACTATAATTTTCATCCGACCAACTACTATAAACAATACGAAAACTCATTTTCTAAACCTCTGTGTTTCCAAATCACTTGTGTCATGAAACACATGAAAGACTGACTATAATGGTTGAGCTCAAATTTCATTTGACATTTGAATTGATGGGATGCTACTTAGACCAGATTATTATCATTGTCAAATGTCACTGGCCAGTTTGTGTGAACTGTGGATTTACAGTCTACACATTATAAATCACAACAAGGATAGCTCAACATAGTAGTTGCAAATATATATTTAAAGTGTGTGTGTGTGTGGGGGGGGGGTGTTCACATCCCATTGACAGTATTTGAGAATTTTTTGTCAACAATAAGAATGATACACAATGTTGTCTCGCTGCAATATCATACCAGAGACATATCGCCACACTTAGACAACCAGTCCAGGGAGTAACCTTAAAAACTATGTGCCAAGCAAGTGTAAAACTGTAACATTACATTTTTATAACTTTGGTTTGTCTTAATCACACCCATAAAAAATCTCTACATACATCCTAACCACAGGGACACATTAAAACAGTTTTAAAAGCTGGTGGTACAAGGCTATACAGACATCGTTTCCCATTCTCAGCAGATGAAACCACTTCTGTCCTCCTAAGAAAATTCTGATTAATCATAGATGACAGTGCCAGGAAAGAAAAACAGCACCTTTACTAAAAGTTATTGACCAGCGACCAGTTTTTACGGGACAATGCTCAATCTATATCAAATTTGCTTTCCAGACATGGAATATGTTAAGCTATGATGTCATCATGTTCCGAGTCTGCAGGCAGAGAAAAACGCCACGCCGAACGTTTATTGGATATATTGATATACACCAGTGTGTCACACTAAAGAACAATCATATATTAACTCTGAAGTGGCGTTTGTCCAAAATCAGTCATAAAATACAGAACTGAAGATTTGGCTTTTCTAGGAGGACATTTTTGTATTTTATTTTAGTTAACTTCAAAATAAAGAGGAAAAAATATTGTTTGTTTTTCTGTGATTTTTTTTTTCAAAATCTATCTAATTATAATGGCAGCTGTAAGAAATTTTTGTTTATAATCAATAATGACCTACTACAGAAACAAATTAAAATGTTTGGCTGAATAGAACGTAACACTCATACTGTTAAAAAAAAGAAAATGATAAAAATAAAGAGGAAAAAAATTTTTTATTTTGAGTAAAACCAAGAATATAAACCATTAATTAACCAGATTAACCAGACCAGGTTTTGCTCATGTTATTCTCTTAGTGCATTAATCATATCACATGTAAGATTTTAACCCTTTCCCTCATATAGACTCATTTTGACGCACTCAGTAGGTACCACATAAAGCCTGATCTGCAGAAAGCCAAACTCAAACCTTACCAAATTTAATTGTAAAATCCTCATTTCCAGACCACTGAGGAGCAGCGAACAGCATAAAACCTGATCAGCCTGCGAGTTACTCGCAGGCTGATTAGGTTTTATGCTGTTCGCATAGGTCTTTTCATGGTGTCCTCTATGAGAGAAAGGGTTAATACTGTATCAGAATAAGTACTGAAATATACATCAATTCTGAACAGACCCAGCGCTGACTTCCCATGTTGATCAATAATGTATAAAAATTGTGTTGTTTGCAGTTTTTCCTCCTGTGACCAAGTTGGAATCTAACTGTCTGTAAAATGGAAGACCCTACACACTCATTGTTGTAAGTAAAAGAAGTGCAGAATTATATCTTTTAAAATTTTTATCATGAACACTGAAATGACCATTATCAATAGGTCCACCATCTGAAAATACCACTGGATTTTTCACCAAGTTAGACAACTTGAAAAAACAAGTAACTCAGGTATTGCAGGCAACACGAAACACAAGCAACCAGAATTTTGGTCAGAAGAAAAGGAAAAAAATTAAGAACACTGCATGTGGTGTTAACTGTTTGTTGGTAAAGGGCAACCACTATCATTATAACTTATAAGGGGGCATAACTTCTAAAAGTATTGCTTTTAGGATAATGTCCCTTGTCTTATGAAGAAGAATGTCAGTGTGCATAATCTCCATACAGCCAAGTTTCAGTACTTTTTGAGTTATCACAATATATTGCTTTATTTGTCATATTTTAAGTCTATTTGTTGTCATAGCAACCAGACTCTTCAACCTCAGAAGAAATAAAAAAAAGACGTGCATAATCTCCATACAGCCATCTATCCATATTTCAAGTTTCATAGAAATATCTTCAGTACTTTTTGAGCTAACATGGGATCCAGTTTTTGCAGACAGACGGACGGACTGACTGATAGACAGACAGATGGACGGAAGGCAAACCTATAGTTCCCCTCTGATTACAACAGTAGGGGACTAAAAATTATCACCAGGTCATAAACATCTGAAAAGACCATTATCACCATGTCAGACATCTTAAAAAGGACAACATATGCCCATTATCGCCAGGTCAGCCATTTTTAAAAGACCATTATCACCAACAAAGCCCTATATTACCAGGTCTGATATCTCAAAAGACCTTAAGATTGCTGCAAGAAAAGAATGGAAACCTTAACAGCCATCAAAAAGACCATAATCATCCAGTAAGTCATATAAAAAGACCATAATCATCCAGTAAGTCATATAAAAAGACCATAATCATCCAGTAAGTCATATAAAAAGACCATAATCATCCAGTAAGTCATATAAAAAGACCATATCATCCAGTAAGTCATATAAAAAGACCATAATCATCCAGTAAGTCATATAAAAAGACCATTATCAAATGGTCAGGCACCAGAAAAAAAACATGAAAATGCCTTTATGACCAGGTATAACAAAGTTCTGGAAAGACCATTATCACAAGGTCAGACATTTGGAAAGACCATTAACCTTGTAAGACATTAGAAAAGGTGCATGAGATTGTCATATCAAATATACGTACACTTGGCAAAGAAATATAATAAAAACATATTTTTCTTTCTGGTCAAGACTTTCAAAATATGTCAAGATATCTTGAATTTTGAGAGTGAAAATATCAAGACGATGAGTCTTTCTTGTATAAAAGGTCCAAAAAGCAAAATATGAAGATTACGACAACACATGAAGATCTATGCAACTTAAACTCTTTTCTTCTGATCCAAAAATATTTAAAGAATTTTTTATTTTTTTTTATTTGCAGCTCTTAATATTGCAAACCAAGACACATAACAGAGACTTTAGCAACATTCAGTCACAGTACCCTTCTACTTGGAATGACTGCAGACACTGAGTAAATATTATGTTCACATAATCTGACAGATAAATATTTGTCTTCCCTCACATCTAACCCCTGGGCCACAAGCATTAGAAAAAAAAAATCTAATCAGATGCCAGTAAAAATCCCAAGTCATAATATCTATATTTATCACAAGGGGAGGTTCATGACATTTTTGGAGGGTTTGAGTAACACACACACACACACACACACATCTCTATTTCTTTGTTTCCTTGAACCTCAGTCAATTTTCCGTCAGCCTGTTCCAGGGTGTAAACTGCTTGTATTTCTCTCTGTGTTTTATGTAATGTCCTGTCTCTTTCTGTTGTGTTTTTTTGGTCCAATGACATGCACCTTCTTCTGGAGTTTGTTCATTATTAATAAATATATGCATCATTTCTTATAGGGCCTTTTTGTCCTTCTTTATTGAAAAATTCAAACTTTCCTAACAAATCTATACCACATAAATGTGCTTTTGTTCAGTTTCACATCTAGAAAAACAGCCTTGCTAACTCAAGAAGTATTCAGAAATGATCTATAATGGGCTTGCTCAGAGACTTTTTTTTTTTTTTTACATGAGACATATGTGCCAAATGGTTGTATAAATGTATACTTAACCACAGTCTAAGATGTATCCATATTAGATGAATATATTTAATCAGAGAGTCTGAAATACATATACATATTTCATGCATATTTTTTGGCATAGCTGCTGCCCAACCTCATTTTTGACCTACTTTTGGGAAGCTGATGCAAGAGAGAGCAAATGAGTATTTTAATGATTTTTATTGGTAGATATTCATATACACTGTAGTATGTTTCAGCTATTTGTTATAAAAAAAAAACAATGATGTGTAACTTTTTAACCATTAGTACACTATAACAAATAGCTGAAACATATACTTTGTATTCATGAAATTGTAATAAAGTATTCATACTGAATTACAGTTTCTATGATAAAGCTATTTATCAAAACACTTTGATGTACACTGTTTCAGGCCTATCGTTATAAATATCTGCAGTTTCTGTGGTGCACTTTATTATGATGATGTTTACTCAGCTGATAGAGCAGAGCGGACGCCAAATACCAAATTATTTTCTTTGCTTGTTTTGATTTCCTAGAAATAAATGCATCACAGATAATGATTTGTGCATTGCATAACTGTTCTACATACTCCATTACTTTAATCCCATTCAAAACATATTCTTTTTAAAAGATATTTCTTGTTAATCAAGTGTTATTTCTTATAAATAAAATAATATCATAGAGACAATGGTCTTATGCAATTATATCCTTTGAACCTTTCTTAGACACACCATTAAAATATAAGCCCTCTATCAAATATCAGCACCCACTTAATTAGCACTTTGCCTTGAAAAAGATTCTGCCCTGACGCCCCTGAGGGTTGACATTTTTTTCTGTATCTTTTAAGTAACAACTCTTGGTTCCTAACAATGTGTCTGGTTACCCAAAACACAATATTTTAAAGCATCCTAAGGGGCAAATTTCATCATCTTGTTTCTCTAGTAGAAATACCCAAACAATTATTGTTAGTTAATAACATAATAATTCATTTCAGCTTAGTCATGTTATTGAATATTTCATAAAATAGAAATGGTAGGATGTGTATCTACCAAGTTTAAGAATTTTAAGTATTACTTACTGCAATGAATTGTTGATGGAAATGGAGACTGTACAAAATAAAAATCTGTAGATGTCAACAACCTTTTTTTCCCAATGTTGGAGTCTTGTCATGTGAGAGGCAGGCCTGTCTCCCAGTGCGCTGTGAGCGCATCCTCAAATGTCAAAGTTATATTGCTAGTGCTATATGTATGTTAATGCTCAGTATGTCACTTTTATCTACATTAAAACAAAGCTACAGTTTGGTTTTCACACTGTAACCTTTTACCTTGCATACAAACTTCCTAAAAGCACTTCAAATGTCAATCAATAGCACACAAAAATGGCTATTATTCACTGAGTTGTTATAAATTACAAACATAAACATTTTATAAACAACCATACATGTATGTACAGTTAAACTTGTATTAGCAGCCACCTTTATTATGTGGACAATCTGCATTTAGAGGTCAGTTTAATATTACCAAATTAGCATTTTGTTTTACATTTAACCTTCATTTAATGACCACCCCTGTTATGTGGACACATTCTCTTGTTCCCTTGACTAACTGCTTAAGACACATTTGACTGTATATCAATTGTTATGTTCAGGATTTGAAATGCTGAAAGAACGAGGCTATCTCATAATATGACTGATTTCATTATGTAAAATAGATTCAAATTCTGTGGATCTTGTAGTACTCTTATTGACAAACAATTTCAAATTATTTATATCAACAGCTCCAGCCAGTGAAAAGATGTGCATAACATTTCTTTAAGCCCCAGAAGAATAACCATCTTTCTCTAGCAAAAATCATGTAAATTAGAACTTTTCCCCCACTGGCAACAGTATAAACATTGAGATAATTGGCCAATATTATATCTGTGTTAAATTTCATTGCCTCAAGTTACAATACAATGAAAGGGTGTGTGATGTTATATCACAGTGAAACAAAGGAAAGGAAACAATAATAGACAGACTGGTGCAGACTTTACAAAAGGTAAAACAAGAGGGCCAAGATGGCCCTGTGTCACTCACCTGAGTAAAATTGCTGCGTTAGGAATGATGACAAAAAATGTGGCATCTAAAGTGCTTTTCTAACATTTATCTAAGTGACCTAGATTTTGATCCTACCTGAATTTGCACTCAACTGGGAATTCTTGCAGTCATCATTCTTATCAAGTTTAATGAAGACTGGAACAATATTGTAGGCCTCTAGAGTGTTCACAAGATTATTCTAAAATTTGCCTTGGTGACCTACTTTTTGACCCCATGTGGCCCAGTTTTGTATTCATCCGAGAAACAAACATTCTGACCAAGTAACATTAAGGTAAGGCTAAACCTGTGGCCTCTAGAGTGTTTACAAGGTTTTTCTAAGATTTGACCTGGTGACCTAGTTTTTGACCCCACATGACCAATCTCAAACTCATCCAAGATATCATGTAGACAAACATCCTGACCAAATTTTATGACGATTGGGCCAAAAGTGTTGCCTCTAGAGTGTTCACAAGGTTTTTCTAAGATTTTCTAAGATTTGACCTAGTGACCTAGTTTTTAACCCAACATGACTCAATTTCAAACTCATCCGACATAGCATAAAGACAAACATCCTGACAAAGTTTCATGAAGATTGGGCCAAAGATGTGGCCTTAAGCATGTTCACAAGGTGTTTTTAATATCTGACCTGGTGATCTAGTTTTTTATTCCACATGACCAATTTTTGAACTCATACAAAATATAAGGTAGACAAACATCCTGAGCAAATTTTATGAAGACTGGACTAAAACTGTGGCTTCTAGAGTGTTCACAAGGTTTTTCTAAGATTTGGCCTGGTGACCTAGTTTTTGACCCAAGATGACCCATTTTCGAACTCATCCAAGATATCATGTAGACAAAGATCCTGATCAAATTTTATGAAGATTGGGCTAAAACTGTGGCCTATAGAGTGTTCACAAGGTTCTCCTAAGATTTGACCTGGTGACCTAGTTTTTGACCCCATGTGACCCATTTTCAAACTCATCCAAGATATCATGTAGACAAAGAGCCTGGCCAAATCTAATGAAGATTGGGCCAGTGTTCACAAGGTTTTTCTAAGAATTGACCTGGTGACCTAATTTTTGACCCCACATGACCCATCTGGGATATCATGTAGACAAACATCCTGATCAAGTTCCATGAAGATTGGGCCAAAACTGTGGCCTCTAGAGTGTTCACAAGCAATTGTTGATGACGGACAACGCACGACAGACGACGGACAAAAAGCGGTCACAATAGCTCACCCTGAGCATAAGTGCTCAGATGAGCTAAAAATCTATCAGACATTTGGTCTGACTAGTATGAAAATTTTGTCAGGCCGAAAGAAAATCTGTCAGACCGAAAAACAAATGAGGAAATATGCAAAATATCTGGCTTTTGTCTTTCTTTAGGTATATTTCATTGATATATTATACTGATACATATAGTTTTAGCCAAATAAACATTGATATCACAAAAATCAAGCAAGATAAGTTCATAAAAAGCAAGAATAGCAAGGAATGTTGTTTGCCCCTGATATTTACAGGCTGAGTTTGCTTAAAAATCGCTGCCAGTCATCTGGACTGAGGAGAAAGAATTTTTTATCAGTCTGAGATGAAATCTTTTGGACATGTCTGCCGGTCCGACACCTTTCGCGAAAGTCTGCTGGTGGGAAAGAAAAGGAAATAGCATACTTTATAGAAGATAAGGAGAATGATTTGTTGTATGATTTGATAACTATATAACATGTCATTTGTCAAGTTGTATAAATTATATGAAATAATATGCTGACCCATTACTAAATATACACTCATTTCGATGCATTGGCAAACAGAGCAGACCCAGATCAGACAGCTCCTATAGGATCTGTCTGATCTGGGTCTCTTCTGTTTGCTCATATAATATTGTAGCCCAGTTTCTACACAGTCTGTACTGCAAAGAAAAATCCCATTCTTTCCTATATCATTTTAAGTTCAGTAAATTATTATTCATCAAATCATAAATTTGTTCTAAATATTCATGAGATAAAGGGTTAAAGAGTGGGTGTTTGTTACTACACCATTTTTTCATATCTGTATAATATCAAAATTTTAGTGTAATTTTAGTTATGAATCAAATCAATCATAACTGAGCACTGCAAATAATATTTAGAATCTCACCTGGTGCACAGCTGTAGTCAGCACGGACATAATTTGAGTTTTCCCTCAATGGACACTTATCTTGCAGAGATATGGACGAGGCATACAGCCAGCCACACTGTTGGGTATGCGAACAGGTTGAGAACACCTGAAACTGATCTGCATCTCCGTAAGGAATCAAACAGTCGCCATTCTGGTACTGGCAGCAACGGCGCGGGCTCACACACAAAGTGTTGCCACAGTACGAGGTTTTCGGCTTGGCACCATAATTAACTCCCTTCATGACAATCTTCTGCCCGACAGGACATTCGATAGAGTAGCGGTTCGTGCTACAGGACAACGGGCTATCACATGCATACCGGTACCGGGTGTAAGCCTCATACCCTGCATCAAACTGCTGACTCAAACCTGCAGAAAAATACACACATAAATACTATGCAAGATACAAATGGTACATCAAAAACAAGCCAAACCTGGTCATCCTGCCTCTGGCAGCTGACCACCTCCTCCCTTCACCTTTGTCACAGGGGATGGCAACATTTAGGCTGAATTAGCCGAGTTTGTCATTTCCACTTTGGCTTCAAAATTCTTGATTTTATTAAGTACCTACCTCACACCTGTGAGGCTTTTCAAAATTTGACCTATTTCGGCATTCAAATTCATCTTTAAGGAGTTTGGGTCACACTCCGGGGTCCGAATCATAAAACAGTTAATACTGTAGACGGACCCTCATTAAGCATCTTATAAACAAAACAACAAAAAAGACAAACCTGGCAGAAAGCAACTTTAAAGTTATTTGATAAGGTTTATTTTGCTTACTTCTCTTCTAATTTCAAAACTAAAGCTTAAGCTCGCTTGCTTCAGTTTTCCAAGCTAAAATGGACAAAATTCTCCATCGTGGCATCAACCATAAATAGATTCTCTATTTATTGAGGTGGATGGCTTATATTATAACTAAGAACATATCTCTCATTAATTTTTTGTCTATTACATTTACAGCAAAAGACTTCTTATAAAATGACCTATACAACCAGTATAAAGCAAGAGTAATACGCATGTAACTTGCATGCTGATCTGGTTTTAAACTATTTGCTAGTAGCTTTCTCTGACACCTCAGTATCTCAGAGATCCAGAGCATATCTCAAGACACCTGTTCAGTCTGGGAAGTTCACTTTCAAACTGATCTGGAGTAGAGGAGGCCTAGGCCTCCCCCCACCCCCGTGGCTGAGTGGTAACATATAGGGGTCCCCGTTGCTGTGTAGTTATATTGCTGACATTCTACATGTACCCACTGGTCACTGACTTATTACATAACTGACAGGTTCAGTTTCTCGCAGGGTCAGTCACTCCCATGTAAGACAGTCTTCCAGCTAGTTTATGGTGGGTCAGTGATTCTACTTGACAGTCTGTTTAATCCAATCTTCCTCTATTTGATTGTTTGTTTATTTATTTGGTTAAATGTCCCAACTACAGTATTTCAGTCATTTGGAATCAATGTCTACTTCAGAAAGATATATTGCTGCCACACTGCAGTATCATGCCCATATTATTCTGACACCTAGGCCAACCAGTCCTGGAACTACCCTTATATACTGAGCATCAAGCAAGGGAGCTATAAGAGTACATTTTTTACGACTTTGGTATGTAAGGGCCAGGGATCAAACCCACAACCTCCCGCTTGCAAAGCAGAGGCTCTAACCACTCAGCCACAGCAGCAGTCTCCTCTATTTGTAATTACCTGAACATCCCTATATGACTGATATAGAGTCAAAGTGACAGGTAAACAACAATACAGTAATAAAGTACAATATGTTATTGGCATGGTTGACTGATAAAGGGATAAATCAAGGAACCAGACATGAGGAGAACCCTTACCACCTATATGTACAATACCAATCTACCTACTGACAAACTTATTCAAGAAAGACAAACCAAGATGGACTCAAACAATCAAATTCTTCGGCACGAACGTGATTGCTCATTCCTTTAACCTTGAACCATATATAGGTTAGACAAACAGAGGAGACCCTGATCAGACAGCTACTGAAAAGGTCAGTCTCCTCTATTTAAAAAATACAATTATTACCATTCATTTTGAATTAAAATTAAGCAAAATTAATAATCCTCATGGCATTATAAATTTGCACATGAATATTCATCAGGTAATAGGTTAACCCTTCATTATAGACTCATGTTTAATGCATTGGTTAACAGAGCAGACCAGTCTGATCAGGGTCTCCTGTTGGCTCATACAAAATTGTAGATCAGATTCTACACATTCTGCATGGCAAAGAAAAATCTGTTATTTCATAATCAATTTATGTTCAGTCAATTTGTATTCAGCAAGTCATAAATTTGTACATGAATATTCCTGAGGTAATGGGATAAATAATCTTTTTCTATATCTGTCCATGTAATTTACACTTTGTAAGAAACGGTCACAACACAGAGAAAACAGCAGAGAAGAAAATGAACATTCTTTATGAGATTTAGAAGAGCTTTGGGAATGAAGGGAGGTTCATAATTGACCATGATTAAGATGTTCCACCTTAAGCTTGCATTATACTGAAAGTGACTTGTCACATGGCATTTAATCCCCATATGAATTATGTCACTTTGTCCAATGCGGACTTATGGATCAGTGGCCATTCTCGCTGACTGTGATATATAGCAGCTTTACAGACTGTCTAAATCTAGGATTACTACCTGGGATGGAATACACGCTCGAGGCTCTCATACTTTAACCCCATACAAAAAAAACAAAAAAAAAAACTATCTGAAAAATGGCCATGTTTAATCAGGAATAAACCAGATCAGCCTCAATTAATAAAAATGTACAAAATAGTTTCTATCTAGTAGCTTTATTGATTAAAAGTGAAATGGAAATCAACTAGTATAGAGTACAGATGTATTGTACAACCATCTACCACTTGACCAGTCTTGTTATTTATATGAGCTCTTTCATTTTTGACTGTATGGAGGAATTTTGCTTGAAAATGTGGGGAAAAAAAAACTTTTTGACTGGGGGAATGGTGCCCAATAATGGCACTAAAAGATCAGGAGATCGAGGGCTTTGCCAGGATTCAAACACACAGCAGTGAGGGTTGAGTCATGTTTAGTCAGCAAGTCCAACCTCACACATTTTCCATCATGGAGCCCCCATCCCGCTCCTTCTAGATATAATTGTAACAATAAAAATTCAAACCCGAGGGAGACTTTTCCATTCAGTAACATGAAATATTCAAGCAGTAAAATTGCGGTTACATTATTATTAGCTTCATATCATGGTAAAACAACCGAGTACTACCTAGAAGTTCTTATCTCTAGTCGACTAGTACATGCACTATGTTATTTGCTTATGCATACATGTTTATAGTATACTAAACCATTCATGTGACCTGTAAGATAGAGGTTTACACCTGTAAAGTTGAATGTGACCAAAAACATGAATGTTTAATGTAATTGTAAATTAACAACAGAGCTGTCATGATACGCTCCAATGTTCCGTGCACTGAATATCGCAATCTACAGTATAGATTACCGTATTTGTTTTCCCTCGGTTAGAAATAAAATATTTACAAATACAATGTAAGGATCTAATTTTAGAACAGTGTTAACCCTTTCCCTCATATAGACTCATTTTGACGCACTCAGTAGGTACCACATAAATCCTGATCTGCAGAAAACCACAGTTAAACCTTACCAAACTTAATTATAAAGTCCTCATTTCCAGACCACTGAGGAGCAGCGAACAGCATAAAACCTGATCAGCCTGTGAGTTACTCGCAGGCTGATCTGGTTCTATGTTGTTCGCATAGGTCTTTTCATGGTTTCCTCTATGAGGGAAAGGGTTAAATTGATCTGTAATTATCCTTCAAGGAACTGGCATATTTTAACTCTCAGTGTTTTATAGCCAATATTTGGCTATATTGAGTATATTCCCAATGACAGAAAGAATACATAAAAAGAAAACTAGGAAGGAAGGGAAGGGCTTTAACCATGCCTCTATCAAAAATACACTTTTGAATTGTGAATCAATTTGGATCCCTTCTAAATTGTGAATGGGTCCTGTTACAGGTATCAGTTATAGATAAGAAGGAAAAAAATCACTGGCATATGTCATAAAGACTCAAATGATAAGGTAAACTATATTAAGGTTCAGCTGTTTATAATAATGATTGGCCATGCAGAGTAAACATTTTCAGCTGCCGCAGCTCTCTTTTTTTTTATACCAACTCTATTTAAGTGCACAAAAAATTCATCCCATGCTGTAAATTTTTGGACATAAAAACACCATATGTACTTGAAATATGCCACAACTATGTTTCATAGTTTAGCAACTTAAATAATAAATAGAGTGTACACAAGACAAATGACATTTATATCTTATTTTATTGTATTCTGAAATTGAAACCCTAGGTTTCAGGGTTTCACCCGTGCAACATCATTAAATCAAACAAAATGAATGTTAGCATCATAGTTACAACTTTTAGTCTACCAAAACTTCCTTCTGGTGCATTTATTAACATTATAATAGAAAATCTTACAACTTTTTTGGCAAAATAGAAATATTAATAATATGCTATATAACCCCCACAAAAGGCCTCCAGCTAAGAAAGCCCCAAACTCCAATCACCTTTACAAGTAGAGAAGAATCAGGCAACCATTTTATGTACTATATCATTTCTCTATATTATATAATCAAAATGTAAATACATAACTGTGTATAAATGTCAAATCTTATTTCTGGACAGCAACAGAAAAAATACATCAGCTATCAGCTTCATGATATTAAGTATAAAAGTGACAATATAGGGGTAAGAAAAAAACATACCGGTATGGAGGTAATTGGGAACACTGTCTGAGTGACATGTGTACAGTGTGCACTAATGAATTAGCATATTTTTTCACATCAAATTCAAACTTCAGATTTGCCAAAGGCTTCATGAGAATGAAAAAGAAAACTTGGAAGGTTAGAAGTTACCTGTCCTCAAACTTTTCCCACTCCCTGTGTTTATTATTGGCTCCTAATATGGAATTTGACTTTCTGATAACTTTTTATAAATATACATTTGGGACAGACTCCATCACTATGATATTTAAATAGAAATCTATGTCAAGGACTTCTGAGAATCTTTGTCAAGGCCTCCTGGGTATCTATGTCAAGGCCTCCTAGGAATCTATGTCAAGGCCTCATGGGAATCCATGTCAAGAACTCCTGAGATTCTATGTCAAGGACTCCTGAGAATCTATGTCATGGCCTCCTGGGAATCTATGTCAAGGCCTCCTAGGAATCTATGTCAAGGCCTCATGGGAATCCATGTCGAGGCCTCCTGAAAATCTATGTCAAGGCCTGAAAATCTATGTCAAGGCCTCATGGGAATCCATGTCAAGGACTCCTGAGAATCTATGTCAAGGCCTCCTGAAAATCTATGTCAAGGACTCATGAGAATCTATGTCAAAGCCTAATAAGAATCTATGTCAAGGCCTCATGGGAATCTATGTCAAGAATAATGAGCCTCGGAGCGACATGATATTTTCGGTACTGGTTGTCACTTCTGAGAGTCTATGTCAAGGCCTCATAGAAATCTATGTCAAGACCTCCTGAGAATCTATGACATGGACTCCTAAGAATTTATGTCAAGGACTCTTAATGAGAACTGCAACTCTGCTGCGCCATATTACATGTAATATTATTACCACCATGGTTCAGTTCACCTGATTAGGTAATTTAGAATGAAAGCAATCTAATCTATATAGCTATTACGGTGTTCCCTCCTCTTGTCAAACTTAAAAGCCTGCAAGTTTAACATAATGGCTCATCTTGTTTTACACAGATAGCAAACTGCAGTGCTCTAGCTAGGATTTGAAAAGGTCCGGGTGGTGGTGCCTAAAAGGGCCCTTTGTTTGCTCTTATGAGAAACTGAAAATAAGCACACATTTTGCAGGACCAGTTGAATTAAAAAAATATTTTCCAGTGCATATACATGATATGTATAATGAGAACTTACTACTTAACCCATTACCTCATACTTTTTCATGTAAAAATTTAGGACTTGATGAATACACCAAAGATCTAAACCAACAGATTTGCTACTCAAATAACCATGACGTGTAGGAAATATTGTCTACTCTTGGCGCAACCATGAAAGCATGAAATTGTGAGAAACAGCCAGTGCGCTAAATTGTACTTTCGAATATGGGAAGTAACTACTGCAAGGTGTTGTGTAAACGAGCGACAACTTTCTGGCTATTTTTATGCATTAAACTTTATTTAAAGTGTGTATGCAGCCAGGTATCTCAGTCAGTAGAGCATTCACCCTGTAAGCGAAAGGACCTGAGTTTAAGTACTGGTCAGGCTGCACATTTTTCTCACCTTGTGACATATCAAATATATTGCCAAATGCATCAATATATTCCCTTCATATGTATTAAATTCTATATATCGTTGTTTGATTATTGCTCTACAATGAACTCTCATTCTGGTACACACTTCCAAGATATTGTGCAGAGAATATACAATATTTCGCCGAGTAGCCTATCTCTTAGTTTAATTCTTTGTGAATATTTATCACATGAATTATACTTAAAAATAGTACAATAGAACATTGCCAAACAAAACTTTGTTTAGCAGAATTCCTCTTTATTTCTGTATTTAATGTTTTTCTTTGGTTCCAATTTCTACCTTTTTAATATTTTCAATTAAAATAAATGTATAAATAGATTTTCGCTATTTCAATTTTTTTTTGCTATTTAGAAGTAGTCCTGAGTTCATAATTTATAACTATATATGAATATCAGTTTTCATTTCAAAGTCAATTTTCATAA
>CM037777.1:2465543-2493593 GCA_021229015.1 Solen grandis
TGACAGCTATTTTAACCAGCAATCATGATGTTTATTTATCTAACCAAAATATGGTTAGTTAAATTTAAACCAAAGTTTTTATGCTACTACTTACCATGGTATTAACCATATTTTTAACCTGACCATGACTTTAACCAATGGTTAGGTTTAACCATGGTTTATACATCTGGCTGCAGTATGACACATTAATATTGTCTAGTATGTCTACTAAAAAGTACCTAACCTTTATCACAAGCATGTTTTATCATATTTCATGTGCTTATATGTTTTTCCAGGGGTGTAATATTCCACTCGCCAGGGCCAGTAAACATTAATGCAGGGCATTCTTTGTAGTTTTCTTGATTTTGCTATCTCAAATGTTGGAAGCTTGAGTGATATTTTTTGGAATTTTTCACTCCAGTCTTCTTCATACATAGATTAGGGTTTATGGTTCAATTGCAAATTTAAAAAGATGTTCATATTAAATATGACTGTTCCTAACCTTTCTCCTATCTTTTCTTCAAAGCTCAAAATATGGTTATCTTAACTTTTTAGAGTCTATCATTCTTGCTTCAGATTTGGTTCAGCTACACCTCTGATATTTCAAATGCTCAATTATTCAACATAAACACTTTGCATGACACCGTTTCATTTCCCATTCCAACAACAAGCGCCCCATCACTTGCTCGGTATGTCAAAGAATAAGGCTGGATGATCCCATCTGCCAGTGTGAGCAAAGTTTTGTGAAGGGTACCATCCGACCTTATTATACAGACATTATTTGTATTGCGTCCACAAACTAGGACATTGTCCCTGCTGTCTATATACATTCCTTCAGCGCCATCAATATCACCTTTATACTGGAAGAGTATCTTTCCAGTGTGGTCAATACAGGTGACAGTATGATATACATAGCAGGAAATATAAATTCTATCACTTTTCGCACTTGTGCATATATAAAATGGTGCCTGTGCTGGATACTGCCTCAGGACATTGCATCCAATCTTTCTCTGAAACTGTCCATCTCTATCAAGCACAATGACCTCTCCATTTGTATAACCATTGTGAGTGGCAACAAAGATGTTTGGCTTCTTAACTGCAACACCCCAGCATTTCTCAATAACATCTATTTCCATCTTAACTTGTATGTTTTTATTTATGGAGCAGAAAAGAAGTTTCTTTTCATCTGGCTGTGTAACAACAACTTCAGTGTCTTCCAGAACAGCAACATCCCATGGTCTTGATGAAACAGTCAAACTAAATTTCTGTTTGAATTCTTCTGTGTAAAGTAAGATTTTACGAAATTTTCCATCGCAGAGTACTAGTTCACCACTTTTCATAAATGCCGATCCACTTATCTTGTTTGATGCAACATTAATATCAAATTTATTTGATACTGTTTGATCCAACAAGGTTTTGCAGTGGGTATACTTCACAATTCCAAAAGAGTTCATTTGTTCTTTCAAGCTCTCCATGTCTATCAAGTTCAGTTTTATATGTGGGTTCTGAATTTCATCCTCCACATTCAAAACGGTGCTTTCAAATCCCTCTATCCTTCCTGCCATCTTTGTATACCCTATGGTCATTAATTCTTCATTTCCCGATATCTGGTAGCTTTGAAGTAACTCTTGACATGATGTGATGTCTTGAACAGTAACTTCAGCTGCAGTCAAATGACACTGGATATCAGCTGACAGATGTTTTTCAGCATCATTAATCTCCCTCACTAACTTGTCTTCAAGTTCCTGCAAATGCTCATAAACTTTTTCTTTGACCACTCTGAGTTTTTCAAAACAGACCTGTGCCTGCACTTTCACTACATTAGCATGCTCTTTTCTTATGGCTGTTAACCTTTCAATCCTCGTTTGAAGTGATGTTAAGGTCTGCAATGTTGCCTCAAACTGACCCTTTTTCTTCATATCTTGTGCCTTTTCTGCTACAGACACCACTTTGCATATTCGGTGTGTTGAAATTTTGCATATATTACAGAGAAATACTGAATGATTTTCACAGTAAAATTCAACTTTCACTGAATTATGCCCATCGCAAAAACTTTCTGGTGAAATTTTAAGCCTTTTAAAAGGTTTTTCATTTTTTTTCACTGCCTCAAGTATATGATCTTTGGTCAACTTCATTACTCGATGGACATTTTCACAATGCTTACATAGCAGCTCATCACATATCGCACAATATGAAGCGGCAAGTTTGTTGAATCCCTGTGCGAGACAAACGTCGCAAATCAAGCCATGGAATTCTTCAGATCTAGACTCAGCCATTTCTACCTAAGATAAAAATTAAAATAAATGATTAATTTATAATTAATCACATAAATATAAAACAAAAGCTGTCCAAATGACAGAGCTCTCAAAGCCTCATTAGTCAATATGACTCATAGAAATATATACAAGTTGGATACTAAAGTCAAGATATTCTGCTTCAAGTTCTAAACAGAATGAACATAATTTGCTTTATAAACTCAATGCACAAATCCAGCAATTTGTCTCAGGGGAGGACCGACAGGAATATGTTGGCCATCTATGAAATTCACCGTAAGTTTGATGTGAGTGTGTTGTGGGGGTAGGGGAAACGGGGGGAGTCAGGCCATTTCTAAAATCAAAGTATGTTTGGTTGGGGGGGGGGGGGGGGGGGGGGTGTTAGTCCTGACAGTGTTTTGAAATCAAATGACCGGACCCCTGGTACCCTCCTCTGGATCCGCGCATGAAACTGCATGCAAACTTCTAACCAAATCTAACCTTATCAAACGTGTAAACTTGTATTACTTTAACAAAATTGCCATAATTTGCAATAAATTCAGTCAAAATTTATCAAACTTGTATACACACTCGAACCCCAGTATGTAAACAAGGTTTTCATTTTATTTCATATTTTCTGGAGACCATTAGTTTTATTACATCAGTAACTGTTTTTTATTTTGTGTGGGTGGCTTGTGCAAAGACCTATTTACCAACCAAGCAATGCTGCATATGGCTTGCGAGTTGTGTGATTGGTTTTATTTATCACTGTAAAAGCCCCATACAGGGAGCAAGGTTAAATCACAGATAAACTACTCTTATTTGAATTTTCACCCACAGGGCTTAATTATAAAAAATTATGAAGAAGTACAAAGCACTACATTATTGCATTTAGACTAAAAACAGTATCTATTTAGAGTCCATCTGGTTAAATATCAAGCTGAAGGGTAATGATAGTCTGCTTGTAGGTAACATATACAGAAGTCCTACTTCTTCTAGAGAAAACAACCTGAGGCTGAATCATCTACTGCAAAAAGCCATGGACACTAACCATTCACATATCTTATTGGTTGGGGACTTAAACTATGGAACGATTAATTGGGAACTGCAACAATCCCTTAAGAATATAGACCATTGCTCTTCATTATTTTTAGAAAAAGTGAAGGATCTTTTTCTGTTTCAACATGTAACTGAAACGACCAGGCACCGGATGGGCCAAACATCAGCGCGGCTAGATCTTATTTTTACAAACGAGCATCATATGGTAACCGATCTAGAGTATATGCCGCCGTTAGGTGCTAGCGACCATTCATGTTTATCCTTCAAGTTACAGTGATACACTTACTTCAAACCTTACAATGACCCAAGGCCTAGTTTCTACAAAGGTGATTACCATTCTATGAGGAATGACCTCTCAAATGTGAATTGGAATAATATAAAAAGTCAAGACTTAGATTGCTACTGGGAAGACTTTACAGCCATTATTTCAGATTGTGTTAATAAATATGTACCAGTAGTTAGACCATCCAGTAAAATGAAAAAGAAACCATGGCTGAACAAAGGTGCAGTTTTAGCCTTGAGGACAAAAAGCAAGCATGGAAGGCTTGGTCAAACTGTAAATCTATCCAGAATAGGCAATCATATGCATGTAAAAGGAACAAGGCTACAAGAGCGTGCAGACTTGCAAAATTTAATTTTGAAAGAGAACTAGCAGGAAACCTGAAAAGTGACCCTAAATCGTTTCATATAGTTATATCCGCAGTCAGTTGAAAACAAAATGTGGGATTGGCGACCTCCAATCCAACAATGGATCATTACTTACTTCTGATGTACAAAAAGCAGAACTTTTGAACTCTTTTTTTGCCAGTGTCTTCACTGACGAAGATATCTCAGTTATTCCAACGCTTAGTGATAGGAACTTTGTTACTACATTAGATAGTGTCAGTGTCACGCATCTGTTAAGAAAAAGCTAGAAAAACTTAATACTTGTAAATCTCTAGGAATAGATGCCATACATCCTCATTTGTTAAAAGAATGTTCTGAAGAGCTGTGTGTTGTAATATCAGTTATTTAATTCGTCATTGCAAAGCAGAAATCTACCTAGTGCATGGAGAAAGGCACAAGTGACACCTATATTTAAAAAGGGAAGTATAGACCAGTTAGTCTGACAGTCATCTTGTGTAAGACCTAAGAATCATTCATTAGAGATGAAATAATGCGACACATGGATATTATCAACTTATTTGCACCGCATCAGCACGGTTTCAGGGCAAAAAAATCTTGTGTAACACAACTGCTGGAAGTGGTGGAAGTGAAACGCTGATTTGATTAACAACGGATATCGTCTGCTAAATTTACTATAATGAGATGTGCTGATCGGAAGAGTTGGGTAACCACTTCATATCACCATACCGTACACAATAAATATTTTCAGGTAAATAATATTTTAGCTAAAAGCAATTTAATTTGTAAAAAAAAAAAAGAAAACACAGACAAAAGGTGAGAATATTATTAAATATGATCTGACTCTTTATTTTTATCTATCCCCATTAATTAAAACCATATGATCAGAAATCATTCAATAAATCAAAGATAATTAATGTATCAATTTAAATGTGTTTGATGTAAATGGCATGATCTCCGATCTCTTACAAGGTAGTGTTGCATTTAATGTGAAACAGTGCTTGTGGAAAGTTAAGTTTCTATTTGAATTAGATCTATTAATAAATTTAGAGATTTTTTTAGATATATATTTTTAATGGTATTTTCATTAAATGCAATAAACAGTATATAATATAAACTGATAATGATTTTAATGAAGGGGTAATCAAATGTGTATTTTTCTTTATTTATTTTTTTCATCAAGAACGTCTCTTTGATATATGTAGTAAAATCTCCCTGGCTGGACCCCAAATCTCCCTGTGAAAATTTCAAAACCTCCCTGGGAGACATACTGAAAATATGGCATGTATGTTATTCTGTTAGCTAAGTCTACGGTCAAGATTGGGCCAATACGAGTCCTGGGCTCAACAAACGGCCAGCGGTAAAGGTAACTAAAAAAGGTAACTAACTATAATATATATCTATCAATGTATATATTTAATTTCTGACAGATAAATGGCAATGAAATACTTAACATGCATATAAACTGCAGTTTTCAATTACTTCGCCTTACCTTAATGAAGTTAATCCCATTCTTAACATAATTAAGTCTCAAGATCGACACTGATCGAGCTTCCTGGAAAACTTGTTTCGTTTTTAAATCAGGAAGGTTAGCCTACACTAACTTACACCTTAGTGGCGGTGCACATTACCGACGTTACCTATATAGCAACATAAGACCAAATGAATATTTTAACCATTATCTTTGGTAGAAAATTTCAGTACTAACACACACACACACACACACAAAATTGTTTGCTGAGATGACAACTATTTGTCCCTTCGGCGCGACATGCTAGTTTTGGTACTCGTTGTTACGCCTCTGCACAATTAATTTTACTATATGTTGAACAGTTCTACATAAGCATACATGCAAATGACAATTTCTGTAAGGGAAATTGACATCCAAACTTTCCCTCATTAGATAGATCTATTCAAGAGAAATAATTCTGTACATTTTAAACATGGGGTCACCCGACTACTTTTTGACCTATTTAAGATTATACGTATGAATTTAGTGCACCGGTCGGCCATTTCACACCAATTTTCTCAAAAATTTCCCCTCTCAGTAATGCTCAACTTTTAAGGTTGTTGTGCAATAAGGCCTCCAAATTGGGCATTTTATGACTATTTTAACTGTGTTCTATAGAATTTAATCCTTTATTGCATGTCTTTCAGTCAAAAACTCACCTTAATTCAGCATTAAATAGGGTCACTATTTTCTGTGTAGACACATCCGGATACCGGTAACCAAGGGCAGGTAATTGTGGTCTTAGTCCTATTTAGTACAAAAAAAAATCAAAAAGTGTCTAAAAGTAATGCACAATGTATACTGAGCCATTGTATGAATTTGTAGCAAAATATTCCTTCATTTTATCAAAACACAGCATTTTATGTAAGATAGGTGTATACCCAAAATAAATGCAGTTACAAATGCAGTCTAGCTTACATGGTCAACACTAAAATTTTAATAACTTCTTTATTTATGGGAATTTTTCAATGAAATAAAAAAAAAATGTGTTCTATAAACTAATCTGCATTAGAAAATGTAAAACAACTGAAAATAAAAACTTATTCTTTACTCAATAAACAACAATATAAAATTTTTTAAAAGTCTCACCCTGTCAAATTTTAGTTCATCTGAAAGAGTGCACTTTTGTCTTTAAAATGAGACATAGTTGACCATTCTACTATAAAAGACTGTGGAGATATCTTATGAAACAGGCCATTGCATGCACTTCAGGGAGTCTGGATGGCCAAATGCCAGATGGCCCCATCTTACTGGGGTAATATAAAACTTCAAAGGGTGACATGCAGTTGTCATTGTATCTTTCATGTGCCATTGTCAGCATCCCTGGAAGATATCTGCATTCTCTGGAGACCATTCTCAGTATATATAGGGCTTTTTTTCACCAAAATCCTAATAAAAATATCAACATTTAAGCAAAAAAAACTTTCATCAACACAATGAGAGGTGACATGGCTGCACACTTAAAAACTGCCCATATTCCACAGAGCAAAGGCTTGAAACTGACTGACTCTTCATCTATGGACACCTACATGATACATACTGACTGCAGCAGAGAGGTCTTTGAGACTGAGGGTCAATCCGTAAGGCCAAGAAAGTCCACTCCTAAAACAGCACAGGCGCCGTTGGCTAACATGGGCCCACATCCAGGCCTCTCATCAGAAACAGCAGAATGTAGCATTAACTTTGGGCATAAGACTTGTGGAAGGTGAGATGACTTCCATGGGCTATGATGATGTATGTTAGGGTCATAATCAAGAGTCAATCAGCTGTGATCAGCCTAATTTATGGGTGGGAAGGAGAAAAAAGCATCTCCTGCCTTGAAATGCACTAACTTCAACTACATCTCACATTAAATCACACCCAAAACACACCCAAAACAAGCTGTATCATAAGGTTCAAACTCCTTACCATGTGTCCAACACCCCAGCATGATCTTGGACTGGCAGAAGGGTCAAATGATGCCTAAATGGGTGACTGGCTATGCTGGTACATATTAGCTAAAATGGACATATTTGACCTCAAGCTAAGAGCAGCAAGCAGAAAGCAGCTGATAAAATAGGCATGGCTATCCAGGACCTGAATGAGAAATGGCTGCCAATCCAGTGCACAGAGTGTAATAAAATATAAATCATTAAAGGAGACAACAGAAAAAAAAGAAAGTAAAAAAAACTAAAAACATTATTAAGGATTAAGGGGAGATAACCATTCCTATGTACTAGAAATAATTTCATGAGTTATGTCCCTTTTGCTAAATGATATATAAAAGAGCAAATTTAAGTTCTTAACAACACAGTAAAGTGATGAATTCTGTTGAACTGCATTCCTAGAGTAAAAATAAATGCTTTTTAATAAATGGAAGCTCTTGCTTGTCCTTTATTTGAATATTATTGTTTTCATAAGTGCCTGTAAATAAGATGCTGGAATGTGTCACTGAGTTTTACAATATAGCAGTGAATGAGCCTTTTAATTGCAGTTACCAGTTCACATTATCAAGAAAAAATATGTACACATTTGTCTACACCATGAAAACTAACCACTTTTATTAAAGCGGCACTGTCCTGTCTTAAAAATATAGTGTATTTGAGTTTTTTGTTTTGATTCTTTTTCAGAGAAAGAGAGAGAGAGATCAAGATATATATATATATATATATATATATATATATATATATATATATAAAGAGAGAGAGAGAGGAGTTTATACATATAATTAATATCATGAAAACACTACAAACACATGGTCCCCCAAAGACAGCACAATCCCTTAAACAAAGAATCACATAACCAAAAAATAAAATAAAATAAATAAGAAGAAAGAAAATTTGCCAAATACTTACACTAGCTGTCACGGCATTCATGATAGCCATCATGAGCTAAACATCTCCCCTTATTAATACAAATCTGCTGTCTCATGTTCATATCATGGGGCTCAAGTCTAAAGTGTTCCACATTTATGCAGAGTAACTCATGGCACAGATGCGGAACATCACAATCATGCTTTTCAAGCAGAATTCTATGATTCATACTGTGTCGCAATATGTCAACTTGGATAGTATGCTAAACTGCATCTGAAAAATGGTCCTTGAGGAGTCTCTGGTTTGTGGAACCTGACTTACCATGGCAGTTTTTCTCATTTTGGACATTTTTTTCTGCTAGTAAAATGGAATATTTAACTCCCATTTGTCCCATTCTGCTGTTTAATACCAAACTGAGGCATGACTTTTTTATATTTTGAACCCTGCTGTTGTCATGGCTATTATAAACATGTATCTTTCAAACTGAAAGTAGATTCTGATAAAATTTTAGTAAGATAGGGAAAAAATTATATATTTTATATATATTATATGATATAAAGAATATTATATATTTTCTTAAACAAACATAGTCTAACACATTTTTATCTTTATAAGCAATATCTGTGCCAAATTTCAAGTAAAAAACATGCATAATAAAAAAGTTATTAATAATGAAAGTAGGTCACCCCCCTTTCAAAAACCAGCCTATATCAGGACTAAGACCACAATTAATTTTACTATATGTTCAATATAAGCATATATGCAAATGACAATTTCTGTAAGGGAAATTGACATCCAAACTTACCCTCATTAGATAGATCTATTCAAGAGAAATAATTCTGTACATTTTAAACACGGGGTCACCCGACTACTTTTTGACCTATTTAAGGTTAAATAACATACGTATGAATTTAGTGCACCGGTCGGCCATTTCACACCAATTTTCTCAAAAATTCCCCTCTAAGTAATGCTCAACTTTTAAGGTTGTTGTGCAATAAGGCCTCCAAATTGGGCATTTATGACTATTTTAACTGTGTTCTATAGAATTTAATCCTTTATTGCATGTCTTTCAGTCAAAAACTCACCTTAATTCAGCATTAAATAGGGTCACTATTTTCTGTGTAGGCACATTCGGATACAGGGTAACCAAGGGCAGGTAATTGTGGTCTTAGTCCAGTATAGCTCGACATGTTGTGTAAAATATAGAGGGGCCAGTCTGGAGTACCTTCCCCTTATTACTGAAGTAACGGGACTTACTATTATAGTAAGTCGGGAACCAGACTAAATTTGGGGCCGCAATTACACACACATTCACTAAGAGTTTTTGGCGCTATTTTTAGATATTTCTTACTTTCTGTGAATGACTTTGGGGCGAACAGTTTGGATTTTTGATTAGGATTTTTTCTGTTGGTGATATAATGGATATAATCAACTTTTTGGACACAATGTCTTTAGCGACATGAGAAGCGTACGACTTCATTAAAAGCACGGGTATAGGGTGCCGTAAATTAATAGACACTATACATCTTTATTAATGTATAAAATAGAGGGTAATTGGGTAAAGAAAAATATCACCGATATGAACCCAGTGACTTATTCATTTACCCATTTTCTAAAGCACATTTCCAGATATATAATGATGAATTTCCAGTACCTCGCTATTGTTCATATATAAATGTGAAGAATTTTTGACCAATTTAATGAGTATGTTTTCAGACAGAAGCACAGACTAAAGTAAATTAATAAGTTTTCAACCAGATTCAGAATCAAATTCCCTTGGAATTACGTATTATTTTGACAATAATGAGTATCATATCGGGCCCGGATCCAGAATTTTTCCACTGGGGGGCAAAGTCTGAATGTGATGTGAGTGATAGGGGGGTCCGGGAAAAAAGGGTTTTTTTTTAGTGTGACGGAGATGCATTCTGAAGGGTATCTGGGGATAATAATGAAGTTTTTTTTTTTTTTTTTTTTGAAACTTGAAGACCATGGATCTAATACCTAGGTCCAACTGCAGAAAAATCATCGGCGATGTGGAAATACACAAATTTTCTCCCGATGGCATCAGATGTTTGAACCAAAAAGACGGAGTAGTCCCATGAGAAGCTTCGGGATTGGTCCGATGAAACGTTCACTGATGTTTCGGTTATGGTACAATGCCCTTGTATTATCGGGGATGGCTCCCGATGTTCGGGACATTTCTCCGATGATCGGGGAAGGTGCCTCAGAGCTTCACCAAATTTGAAACATCATCGGGGAAATATCCCCGTAGATTAGGGGATGTATCGATGTAGTGAACCATCTTAGGTGCCTCGGGGAAGATTATGGAGATTATGAGAATTTAGTGATGGACAAAATCAAGGGTAGACTTTCGGTGGTTTATGAGCATGCCCCCAGCAATGTCCCATGGCCTTTTTGACCGCTTCAGTCTCAAGTTGACCAAAAAAGTAACAAATTTTAGAGTTCGCTTGCCGACGTTTTTGCGAATATTCTGAGATTCAATCACAAGATCTGGAATGTGTCACAGAAAAGTTACCGAACCTTCGAGACATCACCGAAGCCTAGGGGGTTCCTCGGAGGAAAAAATATTTCGCGAAACCTCCGTGAATTCTTCCCAGGAGCTTCCGGGAAGCTATGCGTATGTTTCCCCGGCCTGTTTTCCCCGATAAAACTTCAAGAACATATATGGAAAAATTTCAATGCAATAAATGAAGTTCTCCCGAGGCCTCCCAATGACTCCACATAGCTCGCGACGCTTTCGAAACTTTCGCGGGACACAGGGGAACCTGTTCCCGTTGCCTCCCGAGGCTCATCAATTTCCATCGGGAGTACATTCCCTAGGCAAAAAATGTCAAGTGGGACTGAGCCTTGAGCGATATAATTTTATATTTTACCATCGCAAAGCCACTGTACAATACTGTACTACTGTACAATAGTATTTGACTGCATTTGTATTTAAAAAATGACGGTAATAAGGGGGGGGGGGGGGGGGGGCAGACTGGCATAAAAAAAAATTAATCGGTGCTGTTTTGGACCCCCCCCCCCCCCCGCAAAAAAAAAGAAAAGAAAATAAAGTGACTTGTGTACACTATCAGTTAGTGAATGCTTTGAAGTCACCAGTTTTAGACTCAACATTGTAAAAAACAGTTTTGTTTAAATCTGAGAAAAAAAACAACACTTTAAACATATTTTGTCAAAAAAGTTTAAGGGAATACCGGGTATATGCTGTATTAGGTTCGAACTTGGTAATCTTAACTGTCTAATTGTCGACCTGGAAGCAGCCATCACACACAGACTTCCAAGATAAAAAATCAGGTTTGGGCCCCTTCTGCGTGTCGATTTTTGGTACATTTTTTCCTGAATTTTAAATCAGTGACAAAGCAAACAATATTCAGTAATGAAAGATGTTGATATTTAATATAAAATCTTAATATCCGTTTTATTTCGCGCATAAATTGTGTTTTCTGTGCATTAATATTTCGTATTCATCGACTTATCAGTAACATAGCTCAATGACTGATTACCTGGATTTGATATTAATTAGCGATCATGTATAATCTACATATACATTGTCCAAAAATATGTATTTTCCCAAAATATGACAGATTGAAATTTTCAAATCCTTTCATTTCATATTCATGTTTTTTATAAATTTAAAATACACCAGGGTCTCTATATAAAGAGACCATGAATACACATATATGTAGATTATTATATTCGTATATATTAAACAAGTGAACATGATGTATCGGCCTATTGTTTGTATTTATTCCTTTCAGGAAAAATATTTAGGAGTTACTTTCATAAAAAATAATACTTAAAAGGTTATGTAAAAATAGTAAAGCTGATGACATTTAGAAACACAACCCATTTCTGATTAAGTTTAATTTGCATGGCTAGCGATAGGTATGCATCTATTCTGCAGTTTGCTACAGCAAAAGAAAAAAATTTTTAAAAAAATTTTTAAAAAAATTTTTGGGTTTTTTGGGGAAAAAAATTTTGGGAAAAAAAAAAAACCCAAAAGGGAAAAACCCCCTTTTAAAAAAAAATTTTTTTTTTCCCCCGGGGTTTTTTAAAATTTTTCTTTTAAAAAAAACCCCTTTTTTAAAAGAAAAAAATTTTTTTTAAAAAAAAAAAAAATTTTTTTTGGGAAAATTTGTTTTTTCCTTAAAATTTTTTCCCCCCTTTTTTTTAAAAATTAAAAATTTTTTTAAAAGGGGGCCCCCTTTTTTAAAAAAAATTTTTTTAAAAAATTTTTTTTAAAAAATTAAAAAAGGGGTTTTTAATTTTTTAAATTTTTTTTTTTTAAAAAAAAAACCCCCGGGGAAAAAAAAGGCCCTAATTCCCTTTTGGGAAAAAATTTAAAATTTAAAAAAATTTTAAAATTTTTTAAATTTTTAAAAAAATTTTTTTTTAAAAAAAAAAAATTTTTTTAAAATTTAAAAAAAAAAGGGAAAAAAGGGCCTTTTTTTTTTTAAAAAATTTTTTTTTTTCCAAAAAAAAAAAATTTTTTTCCAAAAAAAAAAAAAATAAAAATTTTAATTTTTAAAATTTTAAACCTTTTTAAAAAAAAAAAAACCCCAAATTTAAAAATTTTTTAAAAGTTTTAAAAAATTTAAAAAAATTTTTAAAAAGGGGTTTAAATTTTTTGGGGTTTAAAATTTTTTTTTTTAAAAAAAAAAACCTTCAAATTTAATTTTTAAATTTTTTTTTTCCCAAAAATTTTATCCTTTTTTTTTTGGAAAAAAAAATTTTTTAAATTTTTTTCCCCCTTTTTGGGGGCCCAAAAATTTTTTTTTTTGGACCCCCCCAAATTTAAAAGAAAAAATTTTTTAAAATTTAAAAAAAAAAGGGTTTGGAGCCCCCCAAAAAATTTTTTTTCAAAAAGTTTTTCCCCCCCCAAAAAATTTGGTTTAACAAAAAAAAAAAAAAAGGGGGGGGGGGGGGGGCCCCCCCCCCCGGGGGTTTTCCCTTTTTATTTTTTTTTTCTTTTTTTTTCCCCCAAAAATTTTTTTTTTTTTGGGGGTTTCCAAAAAAATTTTTTTCCCAAATTTGGCAAAACAAAAAATTTTGGGGGAAAAAAAAAAAAAATTTTTGGGGGGGAAAAAAAAAAAAAAAAAAAAAAATTTTTTTTTTAAAAAATTTTTGGGGTTTTAAAAGGGGGTTTTTTTGGAAAAAAATTAAAAGGGAATTTAAAAAAAAAGGGGGGAAAAAATTTTAAAAAAGGGAAAAATTTTTTTTTTTTTTTGTTTTTAAAAAAAAATTTTTTAATTTTTTAAATTTTTTTTTTTTTAAATTTTTTTTTTAAAAAAGGGTTTTTAAAAACCCCCAAAAAAAAACCCAAAAAACTTTTTTTTTGGGGGTTTTTTTGGTAAAAAATTTTTTTAAAAATTTTTTTTTAAAAATTTTTTTTTTTAAAAAAAACCTTTTTTTCCCTTTTTTTTTTTTCCCCTTTTTTTTTTCCCAAAAAAAATTTTTAAATTTTTTTTTAAATTTTTTTTTTCCCCAAAAGATTTTGGGGGGACCCCCCTTTTAAAAATTTTTAAAAATTTTTTTTTTTCCCCTTCCCCTTAAAATTTTTTAAAAAAATTTTTAAAATTGTTTTAATTTTTTTTTTTTAAAAAAAACCCATCCCGGTTTTTCCCCAAAAAAAAAATGAAAAATTTTAAACCCCAAAACCCGTTAAAAAAGGGCCTTTTTTTTAAAAATTCGTAAAAAATTTTCCCCTTTTTTTTTTCCCCCAAAGGGTTCCTTTTTTTTTTTTAAAAAAAATTTTAAAAAAAGGGGGTTTTTTAAAAAAATTTAAAAATTTTTTTTAAAAAAGGGGGAAAATTTTTTTTTTAATAAAGGTTTTTTCCTTTATTTTAAACCCCAAAAAAAAAATTTTTTTTTTCCCCCCCCAAAAAAAAAATTTTTCCCAAACAAAAAAAAAAAAAAAAAAAACCCCCCCTTTTTTTTTTTTAAAAAAATTTTTTTTTAAACCCCAAACAATTTAAATTTTAAAAACCCCAAAGCCAAAAAAAATTTTTAAAAAAACCCCAATGAAAAATTTTCCCCAAATTTTTAAATTAAAAGGGGGGCCTTTTTTTAAAATTTTTTGGGGTTTTTCCCCTTTTTTGGGGCCCCAAAAAAAAAATTTTTAAAAAAAGGGTTTTAAAAAAAACTTTTTAACGCAAAAATTTACAAATTTTCTATTGCATGCAAAAATTTAACCCAAAACTTTAAACCGGAAAGCAAGGGGACTACATTTGCTCTCATATTTTTCGACTGTTTAGCTTAAAAAATTTTCAATAACATGGGGAGTGTTTACCAAATTCCTTTTCAAAAATTTCATTTAACAAAAGTCAGGCCCTTTTGGGGTTTTTTAAAGCTGCTGTCCTTTCATTTGACCCTTTTTGTGTCTTTTCAATAAAAGTGAAAAACCCTTAACCAAATTTAAGGTCATTCCTTTGGTTTTCCCGTATAACCCGACCTCAAAACCCAAAGGTTTATTTTTCACAAAGCCAAGCCCCCAAAAAAGTTCTTTTTCATTTCTGACCCAAAAAAGTATTTTCCCCGACATTGGGGAAAATACATTGCTAGCCCGATGAAGTGTCTTTACCTTGATGCCAAAGGGCATTTGCAAAAGGTCAAAAAAACATAGGTCTGAATGTAAAAAAAAATCCTTTGTGGGCCCAAAAATCTGGTAACCTTTTTAAAATTTTTCCCCCCCCCGGTCTTCCCCCATTCCTAATAGCGATTAATTCCATCAAAAACCATGCATGTAAATTAACAAAAACACATGGGCAAAACTTTTTTAAAGGTCAAAAAATGGGAATTTAGGGGCAAAAAGACATGTTATGACAAGTGCCCGGGGAAATTCTTTTATCACCTCCCTTGATTTTTGTTGGGAAAAAGTTACTCCCTGTACACCAAAAAAAAAAGTGATTTTCTCCCCCTTTTCCCCTTTGGGAAAGTTTTAGATTTTTTTCCAAAAAAAAGTTGGTACAAACTAAAATGCAATTTTTTTACCATGAGATTTTTAATTAAAACAAGTTCATTTTTCATTTTTTCCCGAAAAAACATATTTTCCCTAGGTTCGTGTTAACTTTTATGCGGATTTTAACTCCCATAAATTTGGTAAAAAAATTGGGAAAAAAAAACCCCTTGGTGAAATCTTTTTTTTTTGAAGTCTTCCCAAAAGGGCAAAGTTTTATAGAAGGGATAAACCCTCCCTTGCAAGATTGGAAATATGGCTATTAGGTTTGGGGAAAACCTTAAAAACGATATTGTGTTTTAAGGGCCCTCTGTCCTTTTTATCTTGCATAAAAAAACCCTTGGGTTAGTTTTCCAAAAACAGCTTTTTAACCAGCCCTTAATTGGGTGTTTGTTTTTTCTAACCAAAAAAATGGTTAGTTAAAAATTTTAAAACAAAGTTTTTTGCTACTCCTTACCAATTGGGATTAACCTATTTTTAAACCCCGAACATGGGCTTTAAACCCAAAGGTTTTGGTTTAAAACCCTGGTTTTTAAATTGCTGCAGTATGGCCTATTTATATGTCTGTTTTGTTAAATAAAAATTTCCTAACCCCTTTTTCCCAAGATGTTTTATCATATTTCATATGCTTTTATGTTTTTCCCGGGGTGTTTTAAAATTTCCAAACCCAGGGCGAGGGAAAAATTAAGCCGGGAAAATTTTTTGTAGTTTTCTTGATTTTTCTATTAATTTTTGGAAGCTTTGGGTAATTTTTTGGAATGTTTACTCCTGTCTTCCCCATACGTAAAATGAGGGGGTTTTTTGGTTCAATTGCAAAATTTAAAAAAATGTTCATTTAAATAAGAATGTTCCTAACCTCTTCCTTTATTTTTATCAAAACTCAAAATTTTGGGTTTTCTTTTAATTTTTTTTGAAGGGTTTTCATTCTTGCTTGATTTGGTTCCCGCTACACCCCCCGGGTTTTCAAAGCTCAATTATTCAAAAAAAACACTTTGCATGAAACCGTTTTTTCCCCTTCCAAAGAAAAATGCCCCCTCACTTGCTCGGTATGTCAAAGATAAGGGTGGATGAAACCTTTTGCCGTGTGAGCAAGTTTTGTGAAGGGTACCATCCGACCCTTTTTATTCCGGGCATTTTTTTGTAATTTCGTCCACAAAAAAGGGCATTTTCCCTGTTTTTATATACATTCCTTTAGTGCCCTCCAAATCACCCTTTTTCCGGAAAAAGATTTCCAGTGTGGTCAATAAGGTGAAGTTGATATACATAGCAGGAAAAAATAAATTCTATCACTTTTCGCCTTGGGGCCTATATAAAATGGGGCCTGTGCTGGATTCTGCCCCGGACATTGCATCCAATCTTTTTCGGGAAAAAGTCCATCTTATCAAAACAAAGACCTCTCCATTTGTAAACCCATTGTGAGTGGAACAAAGATGTTTTTGGCCCTTTTTAACTGCAACACCCCCGCATTTTTTCGATAACCCCCCCATTTTTCCCTCTTTAACTTGATGTTTTTATTTATGGAGGGGAAAAGAAGTTTCTTTTTCGGCTGTGTAACAACAACCTCAGGGGTTTTTCCCAAAAAAGCAACCCTCCAAAGGGCTTGTTGAAACAAATCAAAAATTTAAAATTTTTGTTTGGGAAATTTTTCAGGTTAAGTAAGATTTTACAAAAATTTTTTTCGCAAAAGTTTCTAGTTCAACCAATTTTTATAAATTTCCGATCCACCCTTTTCTTGTTTGATGGGACAATTTTTTTTCCAAAAATTTTTTTAAAAAATTTGATCCAACAAAGGGTTTTTCCCTGGGTTTTACTTTTCCCAAATTTCCCAAAAAAAAATTTTTTGTTTTTTCAAGCTCTCTAGTTATTTAGTTTAGTTTTATATTTGGGTTTTTTGAAATTTTTTTCCACAAATTTTTGACGGTACTTTCAAAACCCTCTTTTCTTCCCGCCAAACTTTGTATATCCCATGGTCATCCCCCTTCATTTCCCCCATATCTGGGAGCTTTGGGAAATAATCTTGACTGATGTGTTTTCTCGAACAGTAACTTCGTGCAGTCAAATGGGGGCCCGGTATCAGCTGGGCAGATGTTTTTCCGCATTTATTAACCCCCCACTAAAATTGTCTTCAAGGTTTCCCGCAAAGGTCATAAACCCTTTTTTTTGACCCCCACGAGTTTTTTAAACAGGGCCCGTGCCCGCACTTTTACTTCATAAGCATGCTCTTTTCTTTGGCTGTTTTTCCTTTCAACCCCCGTTTGAAATGTTTTTAAGGGCTGCAAGTTGCCTCAAAATGACCCCTTTTTTTTTAAACTTTTGCCTTTTCTGCTACGGCCCCAAATTTTTCATTTTCGGGGTGTTGAAAAATTTTTCCCTATATTTTCAGAGAAATACTGAAAGATTTTCACAGTAAATTTTAAAATTTCACTGGAAATTTTGCCCTTTGCAAAAAATTTTTGGTGAAATTTTACGCCTTTTAAAAGGTTTTACAATTTTTTTCCCCTGCCCCCAAGTTTGTTTTTTGGTCCAAATTCCTTCCCCGATTTTAAAATTTTCACAATGCTTACATAGAAGTCATCACATTTTCGCAAAATTGAAACGGCAAGTTTGGGTTTAAACCTTTGCGAGGGGGAAAGTGCCCAATTTAAGCCTTTGGGATTCTTCAGATCTTGACTGGCCATTTCTATCTAAAATAAAAATTAAAAAAAAATGATTAATTTTTCATTATATAAAACAAAAAACTGGGGGCCCAAAAGACAAAGCTTTCATTTTGTCATTTTGGGCTACAGAAAAAATATTCAAGTTTTGGAATTTCTTTAAAAACAAAATATTTGCCCTTTAAGTTTTTAAACAGGGGGTAAATTTAATTTTCTTTATAAATCTTTTGCGATCCAGCAATTTTGTCTCAGGGGAGGACGAAAGGAATAAAGTTGGCCTCTTTTTGAAATTCAGTAAGTGTGTATTGTGGTTGGGGGGGGGGGGGGGGGGGGGGGGGGGGTTTAAGGGATTTTAAAAAATTTTTTTAAGGGGGGTTTGTTTTTTTTTTAGTCTCTTTTTTGTTTTTTATTTGGATTTTTATTTTTTTTAAAAATTGGATGAAAAATTTTTTTTAAAATTTTTGTAAAAAATTTGGGGTTTAATTTTTAAATAAATTTTGGGGTTTTTTTAAAAGTTAAAAATAGTTTTTTTATTTTTTGGTTTAAGGGTTTTTTAAAAGTTTTTTTTATTTTTTTTTTAATAGTTTAAATTATAATATTTTGGGAAGGTTTTTTTTTTTTTGGTTTTTTTGGGGGTTTTAAAAAGGTTATTTTAAAAAATTATTTTTTGTAAAAATTTTTATTTTTAAAATGTTTTGAAAAAAGTGTTTGGGGTTTGTTGGGTTTTTTTTATTTTTTTTAAATTTTAAGATAATTGGAATTTTTTGGTGTTTAAAAGTTTGGTTTTTTTAAAGTTCCCTTTTTTTTTTAAATGGGATTTTTTGGGTTTTTTTTGTTGTTTGTAAAGGGAAAATTGGGGGTAAGGGGTTTTGGGTTTTTTTAATTTTTTTTTATATGTTAGTGTATAATTTTTTAGTTTAAGGTTTTTTTTGGTTTTTTTTTTAAAAAGTTGTAGAAAATTTTTTTTTTTTAATTAAAATGTTTGGGAATTTTGGTTTTAAGGAAATATACGGGGAAATATGTGTGGAGTTTTTTTAATCAGAAAAGGTTTTTGGTGGTAAGGTTTTGGGGAAATTTTTTGGGTTTTTTTGTTTTTTTAAGTTTGTTTTTTTTTATTATGTTTTTTCTTTTAAAGAATTTTTGGGAAAATTTTTTTTTTAATTAGGGGAGGGTTGGTTTTCATAATTTTTAAAAAATTTTTGGGAGGTTTTTGATTTTGTTTTTTGGATTTTTTTCCTTTTAAGTTTTAATTTTTTTTTGGTGAAAAGGGGTTTTTTTAAGGAAGGAGGGGAGGGGAAAAAAAAAAAAAAAAAAAAAAAACCAAAAGGAAAAGGGGGGAGGGGTGAGAAAAATTTTTTTTTGGGGTTGGGCGGGGGAGTTTTTTGGTTTTTGTTTTTTTAGGTTTTTTGTTTTGGGTTTTTTTGGGGAAAAAAGAAAAAATTTTTAAAAGGGTTTTTTTTTAAAAGGGGTTTTTTGGTTTTCCTTTTTTTGGGGGAAGGGAGGGTTTTTTTTTTATTTTTTTTAATTTGGGTTTGGGGTTTTTTTTTTGGGGAAAATTTTTTTGAATGGTTTTTTTTTAAAATTAAGTTTTTTTTTTTTTTTGGGTTTTTTTTTTCAAAAATGATTTTAAATTTTTTATTTTAAAAAAGTTTGGGTTTTTTTTTTTAGTATTTTTTTGGTAAAGGAAAATTTTTTGAAAAAACAATTTAAAGTTCAATTTTTATTTTTTTGGGAAAAGGATTTTTAAATTTTTTTTTTTTTTTGGGTTTTTTGGAAATTTTTTTCCTTTTTTATGGGTTTTAATTTTTAAAAGGTTAAAAATTTTTTGTGATTTTTTATTTTTTTTTTGTTGAAAATTTTTTGTTAAATATTGGGATGTTTAAGCCCCCCTTTACGGGTTTTTTTAAATTTTTTGTTTTTAAAAAATTTTTTACAAAAAAGAGGGTTTTTTTTCGGGGGGTTTTTAAATTTTTTTTTGTTTTTTAAATTTTGGAAGTTTTTTGTTGTTTTTTTGGGTATGAAGTTTTTGTTTTTTTTAAATTAAAGTTTTTTGGGTTTAAAAAAATTTTTTATGGGGTTTTATTATTTATAGGCCCCTTGTTTTGGTTTGGGGTTTTTAAAAAATTTTTTTGGGATGTATTATTTTGGGGAAAAAATATTATTAGGGTGGGTTTTGGGTTTTTGTTTAAAACCCTTTTAGTTTTATTTTTTAAAAATTTTTTGGGTATAATGTAGGAATTTTTTTTTAGTATTTTGGGGTTTTTTGGGTTGGTTTTAAATTTTTTATTTTAAAAAAATTTTTTTTAAAAAAAGGGGGGGTTAAAATTTCGTTTTTTTTTTAAAAAATTTTAATTTGAAATGAATAAAGGCCTTTTTTGTAATTTTTTCCAGTTTGTTTTTTTAAAGGGTTTGGGTTTTTTTTTTGTTTTTTTATTATTTATTTGGAAAATTTTTTGTTTTAAGTTTTGTATTTTTTTAATATTTAAAAGGTTTAGGTTTTATTTAGGGAAATTAAATGTTAGTTTGTAGGGTTTTTTTTTTATTGTTTAATTTAAATTGGGGGGATTTTTTTTAAATTTTATTTGTAAATTTTTTTTTAATTTTGTTAAAATTTTTTTGGGATTTGTTTTTTTAAAAAGGGTTTGGTTTTTAGGGGGAGTTTTTTGTTTGTGAATTGGGTGATATCTTAGTTATTAAAATAAGTCAAGTAATAAAAAAAGTCACCGTCATATATATGTAAAATAGAAAAGTTCCTGCTGAAAAGAACAATGTAATGTTCATTATATTTTTTTAAAAAAAACCTAATTTTATAAAATGGTTAAATCTTCCTCTGTGATTTTTCAATACTTTTTTGAAAGTTTGCAAAATTAAGTTAGAATCTATCTGATGTATGTCTACAGAATTTACAGGAGTTTCGTATCTCTGTTTAAAATAGACTTTGCTTAGGCGAACATTGAGGACTGTTTCGGGCTGAACATTGCACAAATTATATCTTAGTCTGTTTCACTGTCTCCATATATGGCTGAAAGACAGTCATAGTTTGCATCATTGCAATGATGTTGGACGCTTAAAAGATTTATCATATGCCGCTTTTCATTATCCATTGCATACTGTTTGACTTTGTCCTCCTTAATCCAATGAAATGCATGTATTTCATTCAAAATTTGACAAATATATCTCATTAGATAGGCTAGTCATGGGTTAAACTGAATTCAAGACCTTTAAAGAATAAAATACTACGAATTTTTACACAACCATATGCAAGTACTAACTGTATGGCATTTATGAGTAGTATAGGCGTCTCTTTGATTGCAAATAAATAAATAAATAAATAAATAAATAAATAAATAAATAAAAATAAAAATAAAAAAATAAAGAAATAATAATAAAGAAATAAATAATAAATAAATAAATAAATAAAGCGCCATTTTGTTGACCTAATTTCTATCAGGAGATATTCTCTGATATAAAGGTTCTGTTTCTATTTTTGTTGTTTATTATATATAGGAACCCATTTGCATGTAAGTATGTAGTGTGAACCTCACTCTCCAGCACCTCCAGATGTTTATTTACAGAGCAAATAGCTGCTCCTTGATATCTTGTACCGACTATTTGATCATTGATTTAATAAATATGTGATCATCTTTAAAATGTCAGTACTTTTGATAATTTCAAGTTAATTTGACTTAAGATTTGATCGGCATTTGTAGTTTCAAAACAAATGGTCTGCTTTTCCTTGGGGTTGACGGTGTTTGTTTGTGAAGATTGGGTCGTCATTGTTTCTGAAATGTCATCCGTTTTTGATGTTTTCTTTTTCTTTTTCCTGTTTTCTTAAAAACTGGATATTCTTTCCACTGTTTTTAAAAGGACTTTCTGTACAAGTTGTTTTGAATTCAGAGCTCGATGTATTTGTAGAAGCACGGCCCCGCTTTACACCAGTTCTATGCATTGTATGTACAAGTGCCCAATAAAAATCCGTGCATTTCGAAAATTCATTGTTGGTTTCCTCTTAACCGGAACCGGAAGCCCCATTGAAAATTAATGCTTGCACTTCCGTGGGTTATATATATCCTCGGCCACAATATCTAAATAAGTTAACATATAATATACTAGAGCACATAGGTAAATAAACTACAAGGTTTTTAATCTCAAAACAATACAAATGTTAACGTTGTTTATATTGTTCATTGTGGCTGATTTCTGCGGTACAGCTAAACAGCGGATATGGCCCATATCCGCGGATATGGAATACAGTCTGCGGATATGACATTTATTTTTCAAATAAGTAGCAAATGAGGGAATAATTGACTCTTATAGGCCTTCTTATTTATAATATGAGATATATTAATAGCAATTATAATATTGTACATCTTTTTTCACGTTTAACTTTTAACAGGTTTAGTTTATTTGGGTTACATTGTACCTGTGTTCCATATCCGCGTATATGACTTAAATAGCCTACATGAATGATCAGCGTATATGGAATACGGTCTGCGGATATGACTTTTTTTTTTTCAAATAAGTATCAAATGAGGAAATAATTGTCTATTAGAGGCTTTGTATTTATAATATAATAATATTAATAGCAATAATAATATACAAGTCATAACAGGTTAAGTATATTCGGGTTATACTGAAGCTGTGTTCCATATCCGCGTATATGACTTAAAAGAATATGAATATTAATAGCGTATATGAGATATGATGTATATTAATAGCAATGATAATAATATTATCCTATATATGATATATAATAAGTCTTACCTGTAACATGTTTGGTATATTCGGGTAATATTTTTAACCGTATTCCGCGTATATATATGACTTCAATAACCTACATGAATGATCAGCGGATATGGAATACGGTCTGCGGATATGACATTTTTTTCAAATAAGTAGCAAATGAGGGAATGATTTTCTATTATGTGCATTGTGTTTAAGAATTAAAGGCCCGAAACACTGTTGGGTTTCTTACTGATGATGACAAAGCTTTGCTTTGGCTGTTCTATGTCTGTCTGTACTTGAATAAATCTACTTCCGCACCAGCAAATGCCGCCGATCAGATCATCTGCGTCGAAGAGCTCACAAAAACAAGCGAATTTGCGTATAGCGTTAAACACATCAATGGGCTGCACCATCCAGTAGTAACTCTGTTTAATAGCCAGCAAATGTCCGACATCAAACGATTTTGCTGTACCGGCCGTACTGTCCTTGGGGTCGACAAAACGTACAATCTGGGCGACTTCCACGTAACGCCAACTGTGTATAAAGACCTGTCTGTGTTAAGACGAGAAACTGGAACACATCCAATCACATTTGGTCCTACATTCATACATACTAATTCTTCAGCCAGAACATACAGTTCATTCTTTCATGACATCGCAGACAATTTAACAATGACTGAAATTTCAAAATTAGTAATTGGAAGTGATGAGGAGCAGGCGTTTCGCGTGGCGACAGAGAGATGTTTACCTGGCTGTACACATATCTTTTGTACGCGCCATTTGAAACAAAACACTAACAAATATCTTGAGGATCAAGTGGGCTTTCCAGTTAAAGACAGACAAGCTATTGTCGATTTAATCTTCGGCGAAGACGGGATTACTGCTTCAACAGATGTTGATACATTAAATTTCCGTGTTAGTCAAGTGAAAGAACATATCAGGTCAAAAGACATGAGTGTTGGGGAGAAGAAATTCTTTCCATATTTTCAAGACAGGCTCTTGCCATTGCTCGAGAAATATGTAATTGAACCCTCAAACACTGGCAAATGTGAACGTAACTGGACCAACAATAACTGCGAGAGCGCAAACCATATTCTGAAGAACGCTACACAGTGGAAGCACACAGACCTTCCAAAATTTATAGATCTGTTGGAAAGAATAGTGAAGGGGGAAATTGTAGAAAAATGTAGAGCAATAAGGGGTGCAGGGAACTATAAATTAGATAAAATGTTTGGACACCATGCTGTTACTCTCGACCAATGGGCCAACATGTCGGGCGAGGCTAAGGCAAAACGTGAAAAAAAATTCTTGCAAGACAAGGGAAAGGACTGTAATGTGGTTGTTTCTTCAAATGGTCTTAGAACTGTTATGAAAACTCCAACGGCCGGGAAGAAGCCCCATCAAGTCAAAAGGAAACGCGCCGAGCGGTCAAGGACGCTGAGTGCAAAACGTGTTTTATTATCGTGTGGCAATGCGCATAACTAAATGACAACATACGCTGGTCTTGAACATAAAAATGTCTTGAACGTTTTTACAAGTGAGCACTGTGACATATATTTCCATACATTTTTGATTATTTGAAAAATTAAATATGTGTGCCGTCATGTTAAAAGGGACCATCTTGTAGAATGACGTGATGTTAAGAAATGGCGTCTGAAATTGCGCCGTGTCTATACGTTCTGATGTATTTTAAGTTTGAAGCGGCATTTTATGATCACATTATATTCAGATGCATACAAAACCATACATTTTCTTAATCAGAAGAGACAATATATTTCATAAATGCAAAATTCTGAATTTTGAAAATTTGGACAAGATGGTCCCTTTAAACGTGACAACTCACATTAATGTACATACGAAAAGTTAAACAATATTACTAGTATGTAAAGAAATGTCATATCCGCAGACCGATTCAGTAGCAAATGAGGGAATACTTGTCTGTTATATCCTTGCCTTTATAATATGAGATTATTATCTGAGCCGCGTCAAGCATAAACATATCTTCGGGTATTTTCGTGATTTTCGGACAAATGTTTTCCCATGATGCTTTTATTATTTTTCTGTTATATCCTTTGCCTTTAATTTTTTTTTGAGGCGTATTGTTTTTATATCATTGTATTTATACTTTGAGATATATTAATAGCAATAATACATATTTTTCAAGTCTAATTCTAGTATATTCCGGTTATATTGTAACAGTGTTCCATATCCGCTTCTATGACTTAAGTGTATTTCTGAAAGAATGTGGTTCATATTGGAGATTTTTTTTCAATATTATTTCACTTAAGGAATCTTTTTGTACTTATTTATTATTCCAAATAAATATTTTAATGAAAATTGCCATACTTTTTGTTTACTTCCAAAAATAAATGTCATATCCGCAGACTGAATTCCATATCCGCGGATATGAGCCATATCCGCTGTTTAGCTATACCCGATTTCTGCCATATCGCATGAGATCCACGGGTTTGGGAGGTAGCCGTAGGGCGTATCGCGCATGCTGGCGACATCAGATGAATGCTTGTATATTTGTATATATCTGCTATCAAATCATCAATTCTACTACTTTTATTATTACTTTGAAGAAAAAAAAAAAAAAAAAAAAAAAAACAACAGCATTGTTTAGTTCAAGTTTGATGTCATTGCTGAGAAAGTCATCCGAAGTATAAATGAACAAACATATACATGGTAACGTTATGTATGAAATGGTCAGTACAAATTTGTATTGATAAAATACTAGTTAAAATATCACATACAGTTATTTGAATGGGCTCAATATATAACAATACTTTTAGATATTGGACTTGGGATGAAATTAATTTAGAGACGTAACGGTTCACCGCGGTACGGTACGCTCCGTGATTTATCCTCACGGTACGATGCACGGTTCGTCAACGCCGATTTCGTTTCGGTCTTGCCCGTAAGGTTAATTGAAAATACTTGTGGTGTTTCATTTTGTTTCTTGGTTCATTTTCCCACTTTGTTTCGTTTTTTTATTTGTCGAGGTGTAATCTAAGTATCCAATCGTTCGCTGGTTTCTTTTCGGACAAGTTTAAATGACGGCATCAAGCAGACACATGCACCCCAATGTACAATCTTTTTATCATTAAGCATTAAATACATTATTGCATATTTTGTTATAGATCAGCAATAAATCCATTTTATTGACAAAATTTTACAACAATGCTACAAGATTCAGTTTAATAACTTCAATTCACCTATTTCAATACATATATTGGGGCCGCGTGGGGCTGTCATTTACACTTGTCTTATAAGTTGTTTAAAACTGGCGGACGAAAAGTCGAACTATCAATCTTGTAAATACGGTCAGCGGTTTGAAAATACTTCGGGTTTAGAGAATGTAAACAGATTCAGTCTCAGACGCATGTTACATGTAAGATCTGTTTTTGTTTTACGTTAGTTACAAAGGGGCAACATTTCAAACATAGCAACCAATCATAATCGTCAACATTCCATTGATATCTTTGCGATCCTAAAAGCAAGCCTCATGCATCGCAGTTGAACCTTTCAATGTCAAATGGAATGGACGACAAAAAATAACTGATGCCATAAAACATTCATCTAAATCCAAAAGCTAAGACAATATTTTTATTGCTTATATGAGATTTTTTCAGTGGTGGAATATTTTGGTTTTTGAATCAGTATTACCAATTAGTAAAAATGATGAGATACTCTATATTAATAGCAAAGTTAATGAGTTTGGACCTTGTACACATGTATATGATTAGTATGGTGGCTGATTTCTGCCATTTCGTGTTGTCGTGTCTTCGCCCCGAAAGGCGAAAGGCGAAATAACGAAAACATGCCATATTGTCGTTATTTCGCCTGTCGCCTTTCGGGGCGAAGACACGACAACACGAAACATCTCAGGCGAAATAACGAAATTTTAACAGTCGAAAGGACGAAAAGTTTCGCCTTTGAATGTTTCGTGTCCGCGGGTCGAAACCTTTCGTTTCTCCTCATCGGTTAGACATAGAAGCAGGGAGATGGTCAAAACCAAATAAAACACCAATAAATGAAAGATTATGCAAAGAATGTAGGGTTCTTAAGGATGAATATCATTCTGTAATGGAATAGAAGATATATAATGATTTAAGAAAACTACATAGCAAAATATTTTACAACTAGACCAAATATGCAAAAATGCAAAAATTCGTTACATTAATAAATTCAAACAGTGGAGTTACTCAAAAGAGATAAGCAGTGTACATACTATACTTTTAAAACCAGAAACGAAACTTAGAAAATATATCAGAAAATACTATGCCTATTTATAATCCAATTATTTTCTCTCTGTAGTTTTCTATTACGTTATCATTTTCTCCCTCTCTCTCATTTCTCATATGATTTAAATATAAGAAGCCATCCTTAAAGTTTCGCTTTCGAAAAAACTAAGGATGTTTTGATGAATTGTAAATAAAATGCTATTATATTTGTCGTTACAAAACATCTTTGATGTATTTCGTTTTCGGTAAAAATAAAAGGTGTTTTGTTTTATTGAATACTACATGTATTTATTTAAGTATTTTGTAATTGCGTACAATTCGTAATGTTATGTTTTCGAGATTTCGACTGTTTCTTTCTAGTATTATATATTTATTATTATTATTACGAATAATAAATTATACATTCTCCGTAGATCTTCATTTTTTCCAAACTTTTAATAGCATAATAATTTTGATTACAAAAAATAACATGTTGTTTATTCATGTGGATTACATAACCAATTTAAATATTTTGTTTATGATATGAATATGTGATTATAAAACTGCACTGTCTTGCCATTATAAGAAAACATTGTACCTCATGGGCTTATAGGCCTAATGGATTGCAAATAAAATATCTATATATCTATTACGACTTGGTATGTCGCGGCTAGGGTTCGTACACAACGAACTCCCGATTTCGGGGTGGACGCTTTAACCACTCGGCCAACGGGGACGGCATAATGTATGTATGTTAAAATGAAAAGTGTATGTAAATGAGGCATGTTAAAACAATATTATTCAATTAAAGTAACACTTGTAGATTAGTAAAAATGGTAAATATGTATCAAAGGAGATACAACTGTTAAGAATTTTAACAGTCGTTTTATAGTTATCCCACGTGCTTAGAAGCAATAACACATAAATAAAAGATATGTTTTATTTGCAAATGAAACGGACACTATTTTTTATTCAAATAATTTGGTTCATTTCAATAATATCCAAACATACAATCTTTGCAAATAAGTTGGTAGGTACGAAAGTAAATTGTTTTGTTTCACAGTAAAAAATACAAAGATGTACAACAACAACAACAAGAAACACACATACACATACTACAACAATAACAACAAAACTGGAGTATTACAGAAGCCGCCATATAATTACTGTTCTAATGATATGACGGCTGTACAAACGTTCACAATGTAGAAGCTGTAGAGGTGATATTCTTTTCCCACTGGAAAGACCTTTTCT
>CM037777.1:2493693-2543693 GCA_021229015.1 Solen grandis
GTTATATTAACAGCGTGTGCTCCATTACCATGTGCAAAACAATGTGCCTATTAGTGTTAATATTATTGGAATTATTAAATATTTATAATTACACCTGCCTTCAGCATCCATTACATGTGCAAAACAATGTGCCATTAGTGTTAATACTACTGGAATTATTAAACATTTATAATTATATCTGCCTTCTTGCATTTCCGTGAGAGAGAGAGAGAGAGAGAGAGAGAGAGAGAGATGATTAATATCTCTAAAAACTTTAAATGTTTAATTATATACTGAATTATTATTAAAAGTGGGCTTATGTCCTAATGGGCTTATGTCCTAGTGGGGTTATGTCCTAGTGGGCTTATGTCCTATGGGCTTTTGTCCTAGTGGGCTTATGTCCTAGTGGGCTTTTGTCCTACACCCAGATTTCTTTGATAACATTTTATGCAGGGTCCCTGTTATATTTGTGGTATGCTACAAAGATTAAACAATACAATCAAATTGACTTGTATTGAGTTAGAATATTAAACAAATCATACCTGTGTGTGTGTGTGTGTATATATATATATATATATATATATATATATATGATAATTTTCAAACTTATAAATTCCCCAATATTCTCCAGAATGAAATTTGTTGATCTAACGCACATCTTATGACTTTTTATTTCTTTATTTAACATTATTGACATTGTTTCGCTATCTAAGTTGTTCCATAATTAAATGTAACAAGGGGATGGACTCTCTATAGTTCACATTCTTATGTGATTGTTTATTATCTTGAAAGTTAACAATAGTTCACACATTGCCGTATAAATCTACCCGTGGTTGTTTGTTCTTTATTGCCCTGTTATTGGTGTCACACCATACTTGCCGAAACAACAGGAAATGATGATTATGTAACTATTCCAAACAAATTATAGACTTAATTGGACCCACCACCCTTACACACACACCTTTCAGTATGGTCCATACATTTATAGGGTCATCATTTAATAGATAATAATGAAAATGAAATCGTTGTAGTTGACCTTTTTTCAGTTGTAATTGCATTCGGAATGCAAAATCAGTAATACAATATATAGATAAGAGGAATACATATACTCTAAAAAGAAGAATTCAGATTTCTTATTCTGTTAAATCAATGGTTAGAATTTAATTCTTATGTATGGTCACCTCATGGCTGTTTACCCAATTGCTAGAATAAAGTTGATTCTTGTAAAATGAGGCCCATAAGGGTCAGCTAGTTTCTTTATATACTCCAAATAGAAAAAATTAAAATTCTTCTTCTATGAAACCAATTGAAAGGATTTAATTAGATTTGGCACAAATGGTCACCACATGGGTGTCTACCATAATTGCTGAAATAAAGTAAATCCCTTGAATTATGAGGCCTCCAGAGGATAGCTAGAATAATAAAAGATAAACTTGAATCAGGTTACTGCTGCAGGTAAACAGGTAAAATCAAGTGACTAGAATTGTTTTAGATAAGCTTCTGTCATCTGGTGAGTGATCTAGAGCCATATGGGCCTCTTGGGTTTTTAAGCTCACCTGAGCACAACCTGCTTAAGGTGAACTTTTGTGATCACTCTGTGTCCATCATCCGTCATCATGCATTGTGTGTTGTGCATTGCTTTAAACGACATCTCCTCTGAAACCGCTGGACAGAATTTGAATAAACTTGGCAGGGATGATCCTTGGTTGAACCCTCACAAAAGTTGCTAAAATAAACTTGATCCATGTAGAACTCTAGTTGCCATGGCAACAAAGAAAAAAAATGAAAACATTAAAAATCATCTCCTTCAAAACTACTGGCCAGATTTCAAAATGTTTTGGTATAGATTTTCCTTGGGTAACCATCTACTAAGATTGTTAAAATTATTCTGATAAAAAACATGGCCACCAGGGGCGTAGCTAATTTGCCTTATATGTACATAGTGAAAACTTTAAACAACATCTCCTCTGAGACCACTGGACTTGAGAAACTGTGAATAAAAAGTTTTTCATTGCTAGATTGAGTGTTTAGAAAAGGATAAGATTATGCCACCTGTTTGGACAAGGAGGGAACCATCATACTTGTCATTTCCAGGTGATTGCCTTGCTGAAGCTGGCCATGCAGCCATGTGTAAGTGATGTCCAGGTTACATGGGACCTACCCCCTGAAATCACAGCGATCACAATTCCAGATGAAGTCCCTACGTTGCTGACTCCTGGACAATGTTTGACATTGTTTGCCCTCATCCAGGGTGTTGATGAACATGTGAGTCAGCTTCACAACATCAGTGTTTTGGAGAAATATACTGTATTTCATAGTTATATTTGTCATGGGTTTCTGTTTTATTTAAAGTTTCAACCGGAGTACTAGCTGTATTTCAGCTCAGAATATTACCAACATAATATGCTCAGAGTATTGAAACAGATCTGCACAATTGGCATGACATCAGCCCTGGAATTTGGAGGGTGTTGGTTTGATCCCCAACAGCAATATACCAAAGTAGTTAACTCAGACTATAAGTTACATTAATGTTGTCTGACTCTGTATTAGCTAAATCATATGCTCAGAAAAGCAGCTACAATTATGCACAGAATGTATGCTACAAAATGTGCTCAGTGTATTAGCTACATGATACATGCATACTCAGAAAAGTAGCCACATATATGCACAGAATGTTAACCACATGATGTACTCAGTGTATTGGCTACATAGTGTGTTGTATTCTATGATTCTAGCAGCTTGTTTAATATAAAGTGTCCGAAAATTAGCCAGAGAAAGAAGCATAATTTTGCTCACAATACTGGTATGGGTCTTCTTATTCAGGATACAATGTAAGAGATTTACATTACATATACAGGGATTTACAGCATTTAGGATGCAGTGCAAAAGAAAATCATGTATGAATCATGATAGTTTTATCTCAGTCAGCAAAATAAGTAATATTTGATGAGTTTTTGTTTTTTATGCCCCTTGGATTGATAGATCAGGGCATATTGTTTTTGCTCTGTCTGTTTGTTTGTCTGTTTGTCACAAAACTTTAACCTTGATCATAACCATGAGGCCTTCCACCTACAGCCTCAAAACTTCACAGGTGCATGCACCTTGATGAGTTCTACCCACCAGGTGACCTTGACCTTGACTCCCAAGGTTTAAGGACCCCCTGGGGGCATGGCATTCATTTGAACATAGCTTGTTTTACAAGTTATTACTAGCCTCAGTAATTAAAAGATGATTTTTATGCCCCCGAAGGTGGGCATATTGTAATTGAACCGTCTGTCCGGATTTCGTTTCCGCTCCATAACTCTGACATTCCTGGATGGATTTTTGAAATTAAGTGGCAGAAATGTTCACCATCATGAGATGATGTGTCGCGCACATCCCCAGGTCTGTAGCTTCAAGGTCAAGGTCACAATTAGAGTTCAAAGATCAAAAGCGGGTTCTATTTTTTTTTTTTCGCTCCAAAACTCTGACATTCCTTGACGTATTTTGAAATTACTCAGCAGAAATGTTCACCATAGATTTTGATTTTTTTTTGTAAATGTGCACCGTAATGATACAATGTGTTGTGTCATGGTCACATTAAGAGGGCAAGTGTCATAAGCCCTGATTGTGCATTGGTTTGCCCTCTGTCAGCCTGTCCAGAAATTGGGATGCTGTGATTACTTAAAAACCTTTTATAAGCTAGCTCAGGGAAACTTGGTATATAAAGGCAATATGGAGATTAATTAATGCACCTCACTTTGATATTTTTCTTTGATAAATAGTAAAAATACTGGTTGCTATGGTAATGGAAAGAATCAAAATATGCACGATCAGTAGGGGAATTATGTTTCAGTTATGCATCTAATATAGTCATGCATCTATATAGGGAAAACTTTTGTTAGGCTATATAGGGGTCATGCTCATGGCGTCACATCCCACCATGTTCCGTCCTACACTCACATTACATGAATTTTTGTAATAACTGTTCTTGATAATGCCTTCACATTTGGAATAATGATATATCACGATACGGCCATTCAGTAGACAAGTGCAGATAACTGTATCAAGGATTTTGTAAGAATTATAGCCCTTTTTTCTGTGCTTAAGTGGTCTGTGGAAGTATTAAACATCTTTAGTGAAAATTCTAGTTTTGCATAGTTTCTAATCTTGTTCCTTTATATTCGCATAGTGTATAAATTTTTTTACTCTATTATGATAGTATGGGCAACACAGTGTTTTTATAGATAATCTATTTGTTCTAATATGTAACAAGTATAATAAGCCACTCTTTCCACAAAATTCATGTCTATAGCAAGCCTTTGTTTAAAATTTAACCTTTTCATTTGGAATTACAGACCATATATTCACCAAGTACAGTGACCTTGACTGGAAAGCTACAAAAGCAGCCTGTGACTTTCTCTATGACTTTTGACCTCTCCCCTGATGATGAGACAGATGAACATGAGGCTGTGACTCAAGCACCAGTCCATCTCTTGGCTTCTAAAACACAGATCAAGCTGCTTGAAGATAAATATTCTGCAATCAAACCAGATCTTTGTGAGTATATTGTTGTTTATAGAATCAATGTGGTCGCACTTTTGCCACCCATCCTAACTGTTAAATTCAGTGTAATATACTTTTAGCTTGACTGAGCACAACATGCTCAGGATGAGCTATTGTGACTGATGAATGTCAGTTGTCCGGTGTCTGGCGTCAACATTTAACTTAAACATCTTCTAAACTATTGGACCAATTTTCATAAAATTTTACAGGAATGTTCTTTGGGTTGTCCTCGTCCAGAGTTTTTTTTCTTCAAAAATTTAAATTGCATGCCAAAGTCTGGTTGCCATGGCAACTAAAGGGGGAAAAATTGTGAAAATTTCAAAAATCTTTTCCTCCAAAGGTACTGGCTGGATTTTAAAATATTTTTGAATAGGTGTTCCTTTGGTCACTCTCTACCAAGATCATTCATATTACTTGGATCGTTTGAAAAACATGGCTGCCAGGGGGTAGAGCCTGATTTCATTATATATGTATATAGTAAAAAATTGAAAAATCTTCTTGTCCAAAAGTATTGGCTGGTTTTCAAAGGGTTTTGGAGCAGATGTTTCTTACTCTCTACCAAGATTGCTGAGCCTGTATGCATAAAGTATAAATTTGTTGAAAAATATCTTGTCTAAAAGTTCTAGCTGGATTTCAAAATCTTTTTGAACAGATGTCCCTTGGGTCACTCTCTACCAAGATTGTAAAAATTATTTGGATCAATTGAAAAACATAGAGCCATAATTTCTTGGCCAATTTTTAATTGTGGCTGATATCGGATAATTGGGTCAGGAGTTATGGCCCTTTAATTAAAATGCCAGATTTCACTGTTTACATTCCTTATGCAATCATTTTGAAGTTTCATTGACAATGTTTATAGCCATAATCTTTCAGTCAGGTTTGACTTCAAATGTTGACCACTGTTACCGTTTGGTTTGTGGAATTGAAATGGTCTCATGGATTATGTATTCAGAACAATTATGCTGTAATTTAATGACTTGTACAGGCAATGAAGGCCGTTTTTCTCAGGTCAGTGTCTTTAGAACCATCTTGGACTTCTTGTTTTTCAATACTTTTCCTTGGTTTCACTGCATCTGACTTTGCAGTCTGAAATTTCAAATTCCAAGCAATTTGAATCTGATAAATTTGTAATAAATGCCTATTTAGTTTCATTTATTACACCTTAGTAGATTACAGCAGGAATGGCAGATGACAAATGACAGTCTGGTACCTGACCCTGTTTTTAGATATCACTTGGCAACTGTTGGTCTGTCAGAGACAGTAGGTAATTAGGACTTTCTGCCTACAGGCAGAAAGTCCTATTGGGTTTGTACTGTTTTTAGCTCACCTGAGCACATCGTGCTCAAGGGTGAGCTTTTGTGATGGCCCTTCGTCCGTCTTCCGTCGTGTGTCGTCAACAATTTGGCTTGTTAACACTCTAGAGGCCATATTTTTAGGCCAATCTTCATGAAACTTGGTCAGAATGTTTGTCTCCATAAAATCTTGGACAAGGTCAAAATTGGGTCTTGAGGGGTCAAAAAGTAGGTCACGAGGTCAAATCTTAGAAAAACCTTGTTAACACTCTAGAGGCCACATTTATGGCCCAATCTTCATGAAACTTGGTCAGAATGTTTGTCTCCATAAAATCTTGGACAAGTTCGAATTTTAGTCATGTTGGGTCAAAAAGTAGGTCATGAGGTCAAATCTTATAAAAACCTTGTTAACACTCTAGAGGCCACATTTTTGGCCAAATCTTATGAAATGGTCAGAATGTTTGTCTCCATAAAATCTTGGACAAGTTCGAATTTGGGTCATGTGGGGTCAAAAAGTAGGTCACAAGGTCAAGTCTAAGAAAAACCTTGTTAACACTCTAGAGGCCACATTTTTGGCCCAATCTTATGAAACTTAGTCAGAATGTTTGTTTCCATAAAATCTTGGACAAGTTCGAAATTGGGTCATGTGGGGTCAAAAAGTAGGTCATGAGGTCAAATCTTAGAAAAACCTTGTTAACACTCTTGTGGCCACATTTTTGGCCAAATCTTTATGACACTTGGTCAGAATGTTTGTCTCCATAAAATCTTGGACAAGTTCGAATTTGGGTCATGTGGGGTCAAAAAGTAGGTCATGAGGTCAAGTCTAAGAAAAACCTTGGTAACACTCTAGAGGCCACATTTTTGGCCCAATCTTTATGAAACTTGGTCAGAATGTCTGTTTCCATAAAATCTTGGACAAGTTCAAAAGTGGGTCATGTGGGGTCAAAAAGTAGGTCAATGTGAAAAATCCAACATATGTTGCTCATTTATAATCAGGTGAGCGATTCAGGGCCATCATGGCCCTCTTGTTTTTATTATTCCTCTTCTTATTAGGACTTTCTGCCTATGCATGCGTTAATTTCTATATATTGCAATGAAAATTTAGTGGCATATACTTTAGACGCTGAAATTTTGATTTCAATGATTTTCATATGCCTATGACGTCATCTGACGTCATACTTGACGTTGTCTATAAACGTTTGTACGCGATCTACAGCCATTATTTCTGGACCGATTTTCATCAACAATTCAGAGATTGTGTATATTATGCTCTAGTTGTGCATCCCGGTGTCCATTTTTCCAAATTTGAAAAGGCCATGGTTTTATGGTGATTCCAATATTCGAACCATTGACATCAATTTTCAAATGCGCTTCCAGATGAACTAGAAAGCTAATATTTCAATAAAATATACATCTCTATGATTTCTTTAGATTCTCTGAAGATGAACGTCATATGACATCATATGACATCATGAGGTGAAAAGTAATTTCAAATTTCTACGTGTTAACTTCTATATGTTGAAAACATTGGAGCACCTTGAAAATTTAATAGCAAATGCTTCAGATAGAACATTTTGCATTTTAATGATTTAATTGACATCAAACTTGACGTTGTCTAAAAATGTTCGTACGCTGTCTACAGCCATTATTTCTGGACCGATTTCAATCAAAATTTCACAGAATGTGTATGTTAGGCTCTAGTTGTGCATCCCACTGGCCGTTTTTCCAAATTCGAAAATGCAAAGGTTTTATGGCGAATCCAAGATTCGAACCATTGACATCAAATTTAAAATATGTATAAAATCGCTTCCAGATGAGTTAGAAAGATGCTATTTGGACAGATTATAAGTCTCTAAGTGTCCCATACTTTCTGTGAAGATGAACGTCATTTGACGTCATATGACGTCATAAGGTCAAAAAGTATATCTGATAACTATATGTTTATTTAAATATGTTATAAAGTTTCTAGGACTATAAAAATTTAATGGCTTATACATTAATCCACAAGCTTTTGTATGCATGGTATTTCATATTAATATGACGTCATATAATGTCAGATTTGATGTCAGGACAAAAAAGGTTTTACGCGGTAAATAGCCATTATTTCTGGACCGATTTTCATCAAAATTTCACAGAATGCATATGTCATGCCCCAGTTGTGTATCCCGATGTCCGGTTTTCCAAAATCAAAAAGGCCATGGTTCTATGGCGAATCCAAGATTCGAACCATTGACGTCAAATTTCATATTCGTATAGAATCGCTTCCAGATGACTAAGAAAGCTGATATTTGGACTGAATATTAGTCTCTAAGATTTCTTTCTATTCTGTTAGGACGAACGTCATTTGACGTTATATGATGTCATAAGGTCAAAAAGAATTTCTGATATCTACATGTTAATATCTATATATTGCAAAGGTCCCAGGGGCATTAAAAAATTTACTGCATATATGTATGATTCTGAATATTTCATTTGACTGATTTTCTTATGCCTATGACTTATAACATCAAACTTGACGTTGTCTACACAAGTTTGTACGCGGTCTTCAGCCATTTTTTCTGGACGAATTTTCATCAAAATTTCACAGAATGTGTATATTACGCTCTAGATGTGCATGTCCGTTTTTCCAAATGGAAAAGGCAAAGGTTTTATGGCTATTTTAAGCTTTGAAGCATTGACGTCAAATTTCAGTATAAGGCTCCATGTCTTCTTTACATTCTGAAAAGATGATCGTCATATGACATCATGTGTCCTTTTCTGTTGAAATTAAACGGTTTTTAAGACCTGAAGGCCTTTTTTTTGTTTGATTTGCATGATTCCTTCTGAAGATGCAGCATTTGATCCTTTGGAACAATGTCACTTCCATTTTGAGAAAAATGTTAAATTCAATCATTACTTATATCTTAAAAACCTCTAAAGCTAGACCGAATTATGTGACAATCAAATTGTAAGCATTTTCAATAAATTTGTTTTGTTACAAGATAAAAGAAATTGATATATAAAAAAGTTAATCGGTTTATTTTTCAAAGTTTATGGAAGTTATGGCCCTACAGAACAAGTTAAAGGCAGGAATTTGATATCATTTTACTTTTTTCGCTTTTAGTGTTTGACAAATGTAGCAGACTATCCTATCATTGGTATCAACGAATGAAATCTAATTATTCTTTTTTTCTTCCTCTTATATTTGTGTTAATTTTGATGTGTTGCAAATGGCCCAGAACAATGAAAATTTTATGGCTTATATTTTAAGCCATGAGCTTTTAGATGAAATGAATTTCATATTCATATGACGTCATATAACGTCATATAACGTCATATAACATCAGATTTGACGTCAGGTGAAAATGTTTGTACGTGATCTACAGCCATTATTTCTGAACCGATTTTCATCAAAATTTCACAGAATGTGTATGTTACGCTCTTGTTGTGCATCTCGATGTCCGTTTTTCCAAATTCAAAATGGCAAAAGTTTTATGGCGAATCCAAGATTCGAACCATTGACGTCAAATTTCAAATACCTATAAAATCGCTTCTAGATGAGTTAGGTGATATTTGGACAGATTATAAGTCTCCAAATGTGCTTTACATTTTGTGAAGATGTACATCATTTGACGTCATATGACGTCATAAGGTTAAAAAGAATTTCTAATATCAACGCATTAATTTAAATATGTTGTAAAGTTCCCGGGACCATGGAAATTTAATGGCATATAAATCAATCCATGAGCTTTTGAATATAATGTATTTCATATTAATGTGACATCATTTTACGTTAGATTTGATGTCAGGAGAAAAAGGTTTTACGCGGTCTACAGCCATTATTTCCAGACCGATTTTCATCAAAAGTTCTTAGAATGTACATTTTGCTCTCTAGTTGTGTATCCTGGTGTCCAGTTTTCCATATTCGAGAAGGCAATGGTTCAATGGCGAATGCAAGATTCGAACCATTGACGTCAATTTTCAAATACATATAAAATCGCTTCCAGATGAGTTAGAAAGCTGATATTTGGACTGAATATTAGTTTTTTCGATTTCTTTTAATTCTCTGAGACAGAACGTCATTTGACGTCATAAGGTCAAACAGAATTTCTTATATCTAGGCGTAAATTTCTATATGTTGCAAAGGTTTCAGGGGTATGAAAAATTTATTGCATATATTTCATATACTGAATATTTCATTTCATTGATTGTCTTATGACTATGAAGTCATATGACGTCAAACTTAATGTTGTCTACAAAAGTTTGTTCGCGGTCTACAGCCATTATTTTTCACAGAATGTGTAAAGTTTGTTATAGTTATGCATTCAGGTGTCCGTTTTTCCAAATTCAGAAAGGCAAAGGTTCTATGGCGAATCCAATATTTGAGCCATTGACGTTAAATTTCAAATACATCAAACATCGCTTCCAGATGAGTAAGAAAGCTGATATTTGGACTGAAAATAAGTCTCTACATATTTTTAGCTCACCTGAGCCAGAGGCTCAAGGTGAGCTATTGTGACCGGTCTTCGTCCGTCGTCCGTCCGTCCGTCGTCCGTCCGTCCGTCGTCCGTCCGTCGTCCGTCAACATTTTGCTTCAAACGACATCTCCTCCTTAACCGCTTGGTCAATTTTGATAAAACTTTACAGGGATGTTCCTTGGGTGGTCCCCTTTCAAAGTTGTTCAAAGAATTGAATTCCATTTGGAATTCTGGTTGCCATGGCAACGGAAAGAAAAAACTTAAAATGTCTTCTTCTCCAAAACAACCAACTGAATTTCAAAATGTTTTGGCACAGATGTTCCTTTGGTAAGTGTCTACCAAGATTGTTCAAATTATTTGGATCCGTAAAAAAACATGGCCGCCAGGGGCGTGGCTAGTTTTCCTTAGATGCCTATACTCAAATCTTAAAAAATCTTCTCCTCCAAAACTGCTGGCTGAATTTCAAAATGTTTTGGCACAGATACTCCTTGAGTAAGTGTCTACCAAGATTGTTCAAATTATTTGGATCCATAAAAAAACGTGGCCGCCAGGGGCGGGGCTAGTTTTCCTTATATGTCTATAGTGAAAACTAAAAAATCTTCTTATCCAAAACTACTGGCTTGATTTCAAATTGTTTTGGCACAGATGTTCCTTGATTAAATGTCTATCAAGACTGTTCAAATTATTTGGATCCATAAAAAAACATGGCCGCCAGGGTCGTGGCTAGTTTTCCTTATATGTCTATAGTCAAATCTTAAAAAAATCTTCTTCGTGAAAACTCCTGGTTGAATTTCAAAATGTTTTAGAACAGATGTTCCTCAGGTGCCTGTCTACTAAGATTGTTCAAATTATTTTGATTCATAAAAAAACACAGCTACCTGGGGCGGGTCTGGTTAATTATATGTCTATAGTGAAAACTAAAAAATGCCCCACTACTGAAATTGTTCAAATAATAAGGATCTGCTTAAAAACATGGCTGCCAGGGTCTAGTTTTCCATAATTAATTAAAATAGACAACTTAAAACATTCTCCTTGGCAATCGCTAGCCGACTTATTTTGCAGAAACTTTTAAGTTATTCCAAATTATTTTAAGCTGTGTTGTTTCGTAAAATAACACTGCTACAAGGCATGGAGTGAAGATATTTGGTGTGCAGCATTGTCTAGTGGATCACAACCAAGTTTGTTCAAATCATGACCCTGGGGTCAAAATTGGCCCCGCCCCAGGGGTCACTTGATTTTACATGGCTAATATAGAAAAAAATTAAAAATTTCTTTTCAGAAACCACAAGGCCTCGAGTTTAGATATTTGGTATGTAGCATGGTCTTATGACTCTCTACCAGATTGTTAAAATTATGATCCTGGGGTCAAAATTGGCCCCGCCCCAGGGGTCACTTTATTTAACATAGGCTGATATAGGAAAAAAACTTGAAAAATCTTCTTCTCAGAAACCACATGGCATAGAGTTAAGATATTTGGTGTGTAGCATTGTCTAGTTGATCTCTACAAAGTTTGTTAAAATCATGACCCTGGGGTCAAAATTGGCCCCACCCCAGGGGTCACTTGATTTAACATAGGCTAATATAGGAAAAACTTGAAAAATCTTCTTCTCAGAAACCACAAGGCCTGGGGTTTAGATATTTGGTGTGCAGCATTGTCTAGTAGATCACAACCAAGTTTGTTCAAATCATGGCCCTGGGATCAAATTTGGCCCCACCAAGGGGTCACCTGATTTTACATAGGCTAATATAGAAAAACTTGAAAAATCTTTTTCTCTGAAACCACAAGGCCTAGCCTTTTGATTTTTAATATGTAGCATGATCTTATGACTCTCTACCAAGATTGTTCAAATTATGACCCTTGGGTCAAAATTGGCCCCGCTCCAGGGATCACTTGATTTTACAGACTTATATTGGAAAAAAAACTAGAAAAATCTTCAAGGTCTGGAGTTTATATATTTGGTATGTAACATGGGCTAATAGACCTCTACCAAGTAGAGTGTGGTAGTGTGTAGCATTGTCTAGTCGATTCTTACCAACTTTGTTCAAATCATGACCCTGGGGTCAAAATTGGCTCTGCCCCAGGGGTCACTTGATTTTACATAGCCTAATGATACCAGGTGAGCGATCCAGGGCCATCATGGCCCTCTTGTTTACATTATGAGAAGATGAATGTCATATGACGTCATGTGTTGTTACAAGTCCTTAACATTTTTTTTACTGAATTTAAAAGGTTTTTACGGCCTATAGGCCTTATATTTTGTTTAATTTGCGTGAAATTGAAGGTCCAGCATTAGATACTATGGTGTAATGTTACTTCCGTTTCCAGAGAAAGCAACGGTCAATGTCATATATCAATTTTCAATTTTTTTCTTTGGCTTTAAATATCTTTAAAACAATAAATACTCTATCGAGACACTATAGAATATAATTTGTAGTGCTTTGAAAGACATTTCAGCTTTTAATGATCGGGGTTATGGCTGAAAAACAGAAATTCTGTTAGCCTCAATGCGTTTAACAGTTTATATCTTGAAACCTTTTAATTTTTTGGAAATATGAATATGAATATTATTTGTAGAGCAATGTTTGGTCGTTCCTTTTATACTTTAAGTTTTATGATTCACCCAAAAATCATGGAGTAATGCAAACAACAAAATTTGTTTGTTATTTTATGATAGACCTAAATATATTGCAATTGGATTGAATGAATTTTAAAGACATTTGTTTTGGTAACTAGATTACTGAAATTGTAAGAAAGTGATGTCAAAATAAGAATTGATGTTTAGTTAATTTTGCCATATGATATAAAGCTCTTACGTTTGACAAATTTAGCAGAAAGTCCTATCATTCGTATCAACGAATGAAATCTAGTTGTTATTCAGTTTGCATATACAGTACCCACACTTATACTTATTACGCAGTCATGTACTACTAATAAGCACCACAGGAGTACCTTCGAAAATCTGGTGTAGGCCAGTTTTGAAATGTCAAGTCTCATATACAGATGCGTACAGAGTCATTTTGAGGAATTTTCAAAATGCCCAGAGTCAAATTCTGGGACGTATTTTTGGATTTTCAGGACGTATAATACGTATATGTCTGCTTCTTGAAACCCCTGAAGACTGTAAAAATTATTTGGATCCATCTAAAAATATGGCTGGCAAGGTACAGAACCCATTTTCCATAATATCAAAAGAAATTTGCTGTTTCTTTCCACCCACTAATACCTTGTTCTCAGATGAGCAATTCCTGGGCCTTCATGGCCCTCTTGTTTACCCATTACTACATGAAAGTCACCAAAAAATTCAACCAGTACAGAAAGCTTTGTCATCTTGTGAGCTACACCCAGAGGTTACTCTGGAAAACTTGGAAAATAAATCAGGCTCTTAAGTTCTTGAATTCAGAGGCCATATTTAGATAAGACTTGTATCTTATATGTCAGTTGGGAACCAAGTTCTGAACAACTTTACACTAAATCCCGCTTGATGGTTCCTGGGTTGGGCTAGTACTTTGTGACTGTGAAGATAATCAAAAGTTTTGCCCCAAATGAGTTTTGAATTCACAACCTTCAGATCTGTAGTCCTGTAAACTACCTCTGCACCACAGTGCCATATTTTGAGTTAAAGCATGGAAATCCTCAAGAATTACAGATTTTATTTTTTTAGAACATGGGGCCTGGTCCTATCAGTTACCCGTGTCGTGTAAGTTTTTCTGATTCTATAAAGTAAGTCAAAAGTCTGTAGTAGCATGCAAATCTTGTTACCTATGTTTTTTCTCTTTTGTTGACTGAATTGGTCAATATATTCATTTTGTTTCAATATGCTAAGAGTTATTGACTAGGTTTAGCTTATTTGAAAATGTTTACATGAAAATATTTTAGAAAAGGAGACATAGATTAAAAATTGTTATCTAAGAATAATTTTACATTCTATTTCCCACTAATAAACTAATTGAAAAAGAAAAAAAAAACTGTCATATATCTATATGTTGATGTAGTGATTGAGGTAACAGTGGCTGCAACAGTATGTCAGTTATATAATGATTTCTAACCAATAAGATGTGGAGGAAGACACAATAGTGGCACCCAGGTAAAACCACTGACCTACAGCAAGCAAGCTGACAGTTTTCTTCTCTAGAAAATTCTGAGTGACTTTGCTGGGACTTGAATCAACAGTGCTGAGTTGTGATAGAAAGTGATAGTCAGCAGCTATAAGTACTCAGCCATGGAGGCCCTTAGATGTTTATATAGATAACAACAGCTTTCAGTAAGTTGTACAAGTAAAGCAGTGTCACCAAAAATGTGAATATCTTCTCTACCACAGACGGCACTAATATTAGTGAGAAGAAGACTGAGATGGACCAGCTGCGGCAGCAGATTATCAGTCTGAGTCGGCATGCCAATATCGTGTCCCAGCAGACGGCTTTCGTCGCAATAGATAAAGATGGACAAACTGTAGAGAGCACTATGGTACAGCGACCTTGCCCTGTGCCGTCGGTTTCGGAGCAGTACTTCAAGGGATATGTGGTATGTTAGTCATAAATTAGTTACTTAGTTAATTCATGGTATGTTAGATATAAACACAGTTAATAAGTAAGTACACTTAAAGCTATGCTGGGAAACACCTAAGCAACTTGCCTTAAAGGCGTTTCAGCAAGTTTTTTTCTAATGGACAGATTTTTCTAAAATTTTGCACATGAATGCTTAAGACTATAAGATAAATGTGTATGAATTATTATGCTAGTTATAAAGATTAAGCTAACAGTGTTTTGCCCAGACTTGGCCCAGTGAGCTCAGAAAAGGTGGATAATTATTAAATTTAATGGGCCTTACCAGAAACTTTGTTGGTACGAAAATGGTGCTTTGCATCAGTGTTTTAATGAATACAGGATGAAGTGTAAACAAGTCATGATACAGTTTCATTAATTAGGACTTTCTGCCCTTTCGGCAGAAAGTCCTATTGGGTTTGTACTGTTTTTTATTAGGGCTTTCTGCCTCAAGCAGAAAGTCCTATTGGGTTTGTTCTGTTTTTTTATTATTAGGACTTTCTGCCCTTTCGGCAGAAAGTCATATTGGGTTTGTTATGTTTTTTGTTATTCTTATTCTTATTCTTTTTTTCTTCCTCTTGTATTTGTGTTAATTTCGGTATGTTGCCAATGGCCCAGAACAATGAAAATTTTATGGCATATATTTCAAACCATGAGCTTTCGAATGCAATGAATTTCATATTCATATGACGTCACATAACGTCAGATTTGACGTCAGGTGAAAAAGTTTGTTCGCGGTCTACAGCCATTATTTATGGACCGATTTTCATCAAAATTTCACGGAATGTGTATGTTAGGCTCTAGTTGTGCATCCCGGTGTCCGTTTTTCAAAATTCGAAAAGTCCATGGTTCTATAGCGAATCCAAGATTCGAACCAAGGTCGTAAATTTTTAAATGCTTATAAAATCTGTCCTATGTAGGATAGAAAGTTGATATTTAGTCAGTATATAGGTCTCTAGAAGTTTTAAACATTTTGTGAAAATAAATGTCATATGACGTCACGTGACGTCATTATATGATAATGTATTTCTAATATTAACAAGGGTATTTCTATATGTTGAAATTGTCGAAGGGCAATGAAAATTTAAGGACATATGCTTCAAATGCTGAAATTTTGAGTTCTATGATTTTCATATGCCTATGACGTCATATGACGTCACACTTGAAATATGCAACAAAAGTTTGTACGCGGTCTACAGCCATTGTTTATGAACCGATTTTCATCAAATTTTCACAGAATGTGTATATTAAGTTCTAGTTGTGCATCTCGGTGTCCGTTTTTCAAAATTCGAAAAGCCCATGGTTCTATAGCGAATTTAAGATTCGAACCAAGGTCGTAAATTTTTAAATGCTTATAAAATCGGTCCTATTTGAGATAGAAAAGTGATATTTGGTCAGTATATAGGTCTCTGGGAGTCTTAAACATTTTGTGAAAATAAACGTCATATGACGTCACGTGACGTCATTATATGATAATGTATTTCTAATATTAACAAGAGTATTTCTATATGTTGAAATTGTCGAAGGGCAATGAAAATTTAGTGACACATGATTCAGACGCTGGAATTTCGATTTCAATGATTTTCAGAAGCCTATGACGTCATATGACGTCACATTTGAAATTGACTACGAAAGATTGTACATGGTCCAGAGCCATTATCTATGGGCCGATTTTTATCAAATTTTCACAGAATGTGTATATTACGTTGGTGTCCATTTTTCAAAATTCGAAAAGTCCAAGCATCTATGGCGGTTCAAAGATTCGAACCAAGGACGTCAATTTTTAAATGCTTATAAAAACTGTCCTATTTGAGATAGAAAGTTGAAATTTTGTCAGTTAGTAGGTCTCTGGGTGTCTTAAGAATTATTTGAAAATAAACGTCATATGACGTCACGTGACGTCATTTTATTATTATTATTATTCTTTTCTTCTTCCTAACTAAACGCTTATTTTAATATGTTGCAATAGTCCTAGGACGATGAAATTTTTATGGGTTATTAGGCACGTGAGGAAATTTTGATTTCACCCCTACTGCATATATGTAGCCATATCTCAATAAATATCGATTTTTGTAAATATATGTACGAATAAGAATTATAGCTGAATAATTGACGTTTCCAAAGATATTTAGTTTATTAAAATTGGTTTACGAATAAATTAAAAAAACTAAATTTTTTTAAAATATCTCAGAAATAAGTTTATACATTATGCGTATAAAATGTAGCATGTTTTAAGAGCTTTCTAACGGTACCAAGTTTATTGAAATTGGACTTCATATAAGAAAGTTACATGGAAAATAAGATATTTCATAATCATGCATCATAAAAATATGGAAAAGGTCATGCGCAGGGGTCACCAGGCTTAAATACTTGCGCAACAATTTAAAATAAAAAAAAAAAAATATATAAAATTGCAATTGATTTTGTCTTTTTTTTTTTTTTTTTTTTTTGTCGAATGTTGACTGTTTCCAAAATAAGCATTGAAGTTAATATATGTACAACGGCACAAGACAAAATCCGTATTTGCAACACTATGTAGCTAGCGAGCAGTTTGTAAGCCTTGAAAAATTCACACGCAGCCCCACATTTTAGACCATCTAAAAACTGCATTGTTATGCTAACGATATTCATATTGCATCAGTTTGTAGGCTGGGATGTTACCTTTCAAAATATCACCATAGTTCGAAATTCCAGGAATTTATGGCAAAACTACGGAAGCCCAAACACGCCAAAATCGCTAAATACGATTAACTACGTTACAGGTGTCGAAAGGATATAGCACTATACATATATTCAATACTTCTTCCTAATGAGGCTAAAATTAAACAAGGTTACAACTGAGCTGGAGTGATGAAATTCTATGTGTGATGAAAGTTAGAAACTTACATTTGAACACTGTTTCATTTTTCTTTCATGTCATATGACATAGTATAAATTAGAGGTGTAACAATAAGTCGACTTATCGATTTATCGCGATCTATGCAGCTCCGATGGTAATAAATCGATACCAAACTCATCCATCGATAACTATCGCGATAGTTCAGTCAACAATCGATAGTATTATTATAATATTCGTTGAAAATGTTTGTTGACATGCCATGGTTGCGTAATAGTCACGGGACGCTTACTTTGCGCACTGAAACATTTTTACAAGCGCCCAGGCGACACAGCATCAATTACAAGCCAGAGGGGGATAGGGTATTACTCGAATGCGATATCAATAATAAAAAATGCCGGGTCGCGGAAAAGCAGACGACGACTTCGTCATAGTGGCTAATAAAAAAGCCAAATCAAAAGTGTGGGGGAGTTTCGGCTATATTCAAAAAGGCGAAGTGATGGACGAAAACCGGGTCGGCTGCAAAATATGCCGGACAGTGCTTAAATACAGTGGGAACACGACGAATCTGCAAGTTTGTTAGTTTCCGTGCCCCTGACTATTTAGCCTACTGTCGGATATAAACTGCGCTTTTGTTACTTTCAGTTTCTTATTAACACTGGAATAAATTTCGGACCTTGTATAAATAAAGCATAAAATGCTTTGTAGACCACATCCTGTTTATTTTATGCCAAATAACATCAATATATTTATTTTCGGTCTGGGTGGTTTCAATTTGGTCCGCGCGCTTACTATAAATAGCATGTCACGTTCGCAAATTTCACCGAAAAAAATGTGTTGTCTGATCTTATTTCATTTATTCAAAACAGATAAATATGGATTTTATTTTTCTAATGTGTACCATTTGGCATAAAATTAACTTTAAAGATCTCATACCAGATAAATATTAAAATTAAAGTAATAATAAGAAAAAAAAACTAGATTCTGTTCATTCTAATATTTTGATTACTGCAAGGAAACAGAAGCAGTAAGTGAATGATTCAGTATTCTACAGAACTACTTTCTATTTGTAATATGATGGGTTAGTCATACATATGAAATAATTTCAATACTTTTAAGTAAATAACAAATTTAATATTTCACTTTTTATATAGGCTAGATCTAGATCTATAGTTTAAATATGTTTGAAAATAGATCTGATCTGTAATGCTTGATGTTTCAAATTTCTGAATAATCCCCCAAGACTGAAGCATTATATATATAAACTATCGCAATGGTATCGTGATAGTAGCTGATTATTACAATAGTATCGCAATAGTGATTTCAACTATCGTGATACCATCGTGATAGTCTTTTCAGTGGCAATAGTCACCTCTAGTATAAATGTTGTATGTAAACTACATGTGCAAGATATGGGCGGACTTTTATTAAAATTCACAGAATGTGTTCTATTTGTGCTACTTTATATAGAAATAGAGGAGATAGAAAGTTGCAATTTGGACAGATTATCTATTATGTCATCTTCCATATATATTATATAAAGCAGATGTTGCAGAAAGTCCTATCATTCGTTTAAACGAATGACATCTAGTATGTATATGTATTCATGAATACAACAAATGTTCACCAATTTGAGACAATGTGCAGATTGCAATTGGTTAGTTTTCAATCAACAGCTGTGATTTTTAGCTCACCTGAGCACAAAGTGCTCAAGGTGAGCTTTTGTGATCGCCCTTCGTCCGGCGTCCGGCGTCGTCCGTAGTGCGTTGTGTGTAGTCCGTCATCCGTCATCAACAATTTGCTTTAAACGACATCTCCTCTGAAACCGCTGGACAGAATTTAATGAAACTTGGCAGGAATGTTCCTTGGGTGAGGCTCTACAAAAGTTGCTAAAAAAAAGTTGATCCATGAAGAACTCTGGTTGCCATGGCTACAAAAAGAAAAATAATTTGAAAACTTTAAAAATCATCTTCTTCGAAACTACTGGCCAGATTTCAAAAAAATATGGTACAGATGTTCCTTGGGTCAACCTCTACCAAAGTTGCTAAAATTATTCCGATCCGTAAAAAAACATGGCCGCCAGGGGCGGGGCTAATTTGCCTTATATGTGTATAGGGAAAACTTTAAACAACATCTCCTCTGAAACCACTGGACAGAATTTGATTAAACTTGGCAGGGATGATCCTTAGGTTAACCTTCACAAAAGTTGCTAAAATAAACTTGATCCATGTAGAACTCTGGTTGCCATGGCAACAAAAAAAAAAAAAAATGAAAACTTTAAAAATCATCCTCTTCAAAACTACTGGCCAGATTTCAAAATAATTTGGTACAGATGTTCCTTGGGTCAACCTCTACCAAAGTTGCTAAAATTATTCCGATCCGTAAAAAAACATGGCCGCCAGGGGCGGGGCTAATTTGCCTTATATGTGTATAGAGAAACTTTAAACAACATCTCCTCTGAAACCACTGGACAGAATTTGATAAAACTTTGCAGTGATGATCCATGGGCTAACCTTCACAAAAGCTGCCCAAATAAACTTGATCCATGAAGAACTCTTGTTGCCATGGCAACAAAAAAAAAAAGGCCAGATTTTAAAATAAATTGGTACACATGTTCCTTGGGTCAACCTCTACCAAAGTTGCTAAAAAATTTCCGATCCGTAAAAAACATGGCCGCCAGGGGCGGGGCTTATTTGCCTTCTATGTATATAGGGAAATCTTTAATCAACATTTCCTCTGAAACCACTGGACAGAATTTGATTAAATTTGGCAGAAATGATCCTTGGGTCAACCTTCACAAAAGTTCCTAAAATAAACTTGATCCATATAGAACTCTTGTTGCCATGGCAACAAAAAAAAAAATGAAAACTTTAAAAATCATCTTCTTCAAAACTACTGGCCAGATTTTAAAATAAATTGGTACAGATGTTCCTTGGGTCAACCTTTTTATCTCAGGTGAGCGATTTAGGGCCATCATGGGCCTCTTGTTTATTTAATCCCTAAATCGCCAGAATAGAGAATAATTAAGTGCACAGTTTAAAGGACAGCTCTTGTTATAACTGTGACCTATATTTTACAGTTGGATGATTGCTCTGCCCTACGGTTAAGTGTTTAGCTCGACTATTCGAAGAATATGAGAGCTATTGTAGTCGCCCTGGCGTCGGCGTTGGCGTTGCAGCTTTTGGTTAAAGTTTTGCATGCAAGTTACTATCAACCTTATATCTCAGTACCCATTTATGGTATTGAATTGAAAGTTTATAAGTATGTTCAGGGGCATCAGACAACCAAAGAAGATAACTCTTGACTGAATTTAATATGAATTATGGCCCCTTTTTAACTTAGAAATTTTGGTTAAAGTTTTGCATGCAATGGAAAATTTGGTTAAAGTTTTGCATGCAAGCTTCTATCCAGTTTGTATCTCAATAACCATTCATGATATTGACTTGAAAGTTTATGAATATGTTAAGGGGCATCAGACAACCAAGGTAGATAACTCTTGATGAAATATATTACAAATTATGGCCCCTTTTTAACTTAGAAATTTTGGTTAAAGTTTTGCATGCAAGATACTCTCATGCTTATATCTCAGTATCCAGGCATGCGATTGATTTTAAACATCTTTAATATGTTAAGGGGTATCATACTTTCATGGTAGATAACTCTTGATAGAATATGTTACAAATTATGGCCCCTTTTTAACTTAGATATTATGGTTAAAGTTTTGCATGCAAGATACTCTCATGCTTATATCTCAGTATCCAGGCATGCGATTGATTTGAAACATCTTTAATATGTTTAGGGGCATCATACTATAAAGGAAGATAACACTTGATGGAATATATTAAAAATTATGGCCCCCTTTTAACTTAGAATTTTGGTTAAATTTTTGCATTCAAGCTACTATCCAGCTTTTATCTCAGAAATTGCTTGTGGAATTGACTAGAAAGTTAAGGAGTGTCTTCAGGGGAATCAGAAAACCAAGGAGGAAAAATTTTGGACTGAAATTTATTCAAATTATGGCCCTTTTCTTGCTTGGATTTTTGGTTAAAGTTTTGCATGCACAGTGTTATCATGCTTATCTCTCAGTAACTTGGCATGGGATTAATTTTAAGCTTCATAAAGATATTAAGGGGTATCAGACTATCAAGGTATATCATTTTTGACTATTATTATGTACAGGGTATGTGAAGGGCAAGAATTGAAATAGATTTCATTTGATTTACCAACAAGCATTTTGAATAGTCGAGCGTGCTGTCCTCTGACAGCTCTTGTTTTTCTTTGAAGATGATTTCACATCTTTGGTACAAATGTGTGTCATGGTATAAATTAAAAAAGATACAAGCATATATTGGGTTCTGACAAACATGCTGGAGGAGCAACAGTGTTGCTGAGACACATTTCCATGTAAGCTGTTTGTGTTTTGCCCAAATCTCATATTTTTACTAATTTTTTTATTAAGATACAATCATGTACTTCTATAAATGAATTCGTGCAATGTTCAAGATATTTAGAAGTAGTGTGGCTTACAATTTTTATTAGACCCCCGCAAACGAATTTTGATAGGGGGTATATAGGAGTCTGTCTGTTGCTTTGTCGGTCTGTCCGTCCATCTCAAAAACTTGTTGCACAAACTACTTCTACATGTCTTAACCAGTTTGGTTTAAAAGTTTGTGTGCTTATTGATAATCAGGTGGAGAGTTGTGTGACATTAATTTCACTTGAGTTATCTCAAGAATTGCAGAGTTTTTGCCCCTGATTAAACTCTAAATATCTTGTGACCAAAACTTCCTCTATATGTCTTAACCAGTTTGGTTCAAATTTTGTGTGCTTATTGATAATCAGGTGGAGAGGTGCGTCACATAAATTTCACTTGAGTTATCTCAAGAATTGCAGAGTTATTGCCCCTGATTCGACTCTAAATATCTTGTGGCGCAAACTTTTTCTACATTTCTAAACCAATTCAATTCAAATTTTGTGTGTGCATAGATAATCAGGTGGAGAGGTTTGTGACATAAATTTCACATGAGTTGTTTCAAGGATTACTGAGTTATTGCTCTGGTCCCATTTTTGAATTATCTCCCTTTGGTTAATTCTATTTTTCTTGTCCGGAACATTACTTGAATATTATACAAGGTATTGACGTGAAACTTAAATATAGACAGATGTCGATTAGGAGAAGTGCAGTGTCCAAGAACTGTAACTCTACCTTGTCCCATTTTTAGCTCGACTATTCGAAGAATATGAGAGCTATTGTAGTCGCGCTTGCGTTGGTGTTGGCATTGTAGCTTTTGGTTAAAGTTTTACATGCAAGTTACTATCAACCTTATATCTCAATAACCATTTATGGTATTGACATGAAAGTTTATAAATATGTTCAGGGGCATCAGACAACCAAGGTAGGTAACTCTTGACTGAATTTAATATAAATTATGGCCCCTTTTATACTTTTATATAAGGGTAACTACATTAGCTCTCATATTCTTTGAATAATAGAGCTAAAAATGGGACATTACTATGTTAAATTTCATGACAGAGTTATGTACTCTTGCCTGACCCCAAATGAGGGACATCCATGGAAAGAAATGGGATATAATAACAAAGTTTAACTTTTTTTTGTAAGTCCATAAAGGTCTATAAACATGCAAGAATATAACTGTTCTTGTTTCTGCTGGTTAGTCTGATGATGATTAACACACATATGAAGTTTGAGGGACATTCATTGAGTAATAGTGGTTATAATGGCAGTGTAAAACAAAACCTTAACATTTCTTGGGATGTAGATGCTGATGCCAGGATGACCACAATAGCACATCTTATTCTTCGATTAATTGAAATAAAAATCGTTCAGGAAAGAGAACCTTTATTATATAGAATTTGGTAAGTGGTGAATGTAGTTTCATCATGTTTAGAGAGGAAACATTAAAATGGGCTGTAAATATTTCATTTTTGCAGGACACTGAAGGCAGTCTTTCTTTTAAGAGCTGTGGATTTCTTGATGATCCAGCAACATTGGTAAGTCAAACATAAATTAAAACCTTGCAGTTTTCAATTTTTGATACACCCATCAGAGGGCAGGTATTTTTCATCAAATTGATATTTACTTGACCTATATATATATAGATAGGTCAGAATAATATAATTTATGGTTGTAGCTAGCCATGTTACTTTGTGCATTCAATTACTGTCGAAGCTTTCTCTAAACCCATTGCCTGTATCGGAATGAAATTTCACACATCTTTCCAGTCCTGAAGCTTACTAGTTAAACAACTTTTTTATGAATTTAGTGCAAATATACTTTGTTTAGAAAAAGAGCTTGGGTGCTCTTTTTGAGTTTTATAGTTCAGGGTCACTGATGCTATAAATAGATTAAATAACCTTTATCATGAGTGACATATCTGACCAAATTTGGGACATGTATACCTTGCATGAAGATAAAATTTAAATGTGCATTTTGAGTTTTATAGGTCAAGGTCACTGTTACTAAAAATAGATTCATATTACTGCTTACTGTCTGCAAAATGTGATTTTCTTGTCAGTAATGAGATATTATGATCAAAGATGCTAATTGTTTATTTTGTGTAATGAGAAAGCTTGAATACGCTGTGTGGGTCTATTAGGTCAAGTTCACTAAAAATAGATTGTTCTTAAAACTGAATTCATTTCTTATCAGATTTGTGATATAATTAAGTTTGGAACATATATAACTTGTGTGGAGATGAAGCTTTTAAAGGTTTGTAGAGCTGTTGGATTAAGGTCACAGCTACTGAAAATGGATTTCCATTACTGTTAATAACATTTAACTGGAATTAGATACTTACCCTTGTTATGAACTCATTTATGTTTTTTGTGAAAGGTAAATTATTTTAAGGTTCATTTTTGCCAGGTCTTTTATGAGACTTATTCAGAAAACTTTTCCATTTACCTAAATCCATAGTTACTGCTTTCAACATTTATAACATACTTTCATACTGTGACAAAGCAGTATAGGGGGTAGGGGTTCGTATTTTTATTATAAAACATTTGTAAGGTTTAAATAACCAAACATTGATATGCTTAAAAGTGATATGTAACAATCATGATTTGTAAACTTATACCCGAGGAGCGGGGATATGGTATAGCTCGTCGCTCAATCACATATTGCCAGATTATAACTTAAAAGTATTGAGTACGGTATCAACTTGATACTTCTAGGATAATCCATGAGAAGGAGTGCATGCACAAAGTGTACTCATCTTCATAATTTTTGAGTTATTGCCCTTTGTTGTTTTACAGACTTAATTTTTGTCCGGAGCATAAGTCAGAAAGAATTTGAGGTATCAACTTAATACTTCATAGATTGATAGATCTTACTGAGGAAGAGTGCAACACACAAGAAAACTCTACCTTTCATAATATTTGAGTTACTGCCCTTTGTTATTTTTCAGACTTAATTTTTGTCTGGAGCATAAGTCAAAAAGTTTTTGAGGTAACAAGTTGATACTTTATAGGTGGATAGATCTCATTTAGGAGGAATGCAGTGCACAAGAATGATAACTCTATCTTTTATATTTTCTTTTTAGTTATTGCCCTTTGTTATTTTACAGGCTTAATTTTTGTCATAGTGACCTTGACATTTTACCTGTAGACCTCAAAATAGGGGAATTAGTAGGTCTTCACATGGGTTTCATACCTATAATCACTAGTCTTCATTACCAAAAATTTTCTTTTAAAAATGAAATGTTCTACTCTCCAACACATCTTCTATCAAGCAAGCATTTGGCAGGGGATGGCCATGTCAACATGGCTCTTGTTCATACTAGTCCTGTTCCGATTATATTGGAATAAGATTTATTATCAAAACCACCTCTCAGGAACTGAACTCCAAGTAATGAGACCAATTTGATTTAGTGCCATGCTCTTCAGGGTGATTTTTATTTCTCAGGTGGTTTATGATATTTGATGTCATTCTTTTTTTTTTTTACAGGCATCCAGAGGATCATCTGGTAACGTCATGGTAAATTTTTGATATTTATACATTTGTTGTGTAGACTCATTTTATTATCATTTTCTCCAATGTGACTAGTTTACACACGGGTATTACAAATGGTTTTAACTCATGAAAATGTGGCTTCATTTTTAAATTGTATATATTGTGTATCTGGACCAGAAAACTTGATTTAATCCAATACAACCATTAAAAATATCATAATGCTTTCCTCTCCTTACATGGCATTCATTTTTTTTTAACACATTGACTCTCTTTTTCATTTTAATGCAATAAAATCTCCCTTACGTCTCTTCAGTGGCACAGGCAAAGTTCAGTTAGAATTACCAATATTCATCACTTTCAGCACTTTGTGTTTTATAGCTATTGAACTTGTTTCATTCGCAATATTTTATCAGATTAGCCTGACTTGAAGAAATACTAACAGGTGATGATCATTGTGCATAGAATGTAAGCATATTAGGAGAGCCATCTAGGTATATGCATGGATTTCTATTGATTTTGATGCTTATTATATTATTCCCTTGAAAATGTCATTTAAAACATATCATAGTCACAATTGGTCCTTTTTAAAGTACATGATAATTCTCTAGGAGGATATTTTATAAAACAAGGGCAGGTTGCTCTCAATTTGTTTATTGTTTGTGTACTGTTGAGTTTTCATTTGACAAAACAATGTCTCAAGGCAGGTATGACCCTTAACATTTGGACTTTGATCTTATGGGACACAGGTGACCCAAGAGAAAAAAAATGCATTTTCTTATATATCATTCTTCATTTCATTTCACTTTTTTATACACCCATACAAATTTTGTATGGACATATTATGTTTTCACCCATGGTGTTCGGGCAGCGTCCTTCAAAGTGTCTGGACTCCTATTCAAACATTTTTGATCCAGTCATCTTCAAACTTGCTGACAATTTGAATGGGCAAAATATCTCGGTCCATCAAGATCGATTTCCAGCCAAATCGCTTCAAGCACTCCTGAATTATGGCCCTTGATTTGTTGAAAATGTGAAAAATTTTCAGTGTCCAGATTCCTATTCAAACAGTTTTGATCTGATCCTCTTCAAACTTGCTGACAGTGTGTATGGGCATAATATCACGGACAAGTTCAATTCCAGCAAAATCGCCCCAGAACATTCCTGGATTATGGCCCTTGATTTGTTGAAACTATGTGAAATTAACAGTGTCTGGACTCCTTTTCAAATAGTTTTGATCTGATCCTCTTTAAACTTGATGACAGTGTATATGGGCATAATATCACGGATAAGTTCCATATCCAGCCAAATCACCCCAGGCACTCCTAGACAATGGCTCTTGATTTCTTGAAAATATGTGAAATTAACAGTGTCTGGACTCCTGTTCAAACAGTTTTGATCCGATCCTTTTCAAACTTGCTGACATTGTGTATCGGCATAATGTTTTGGACAAATTTGCTCTATAACTTCCATATCTATGGATGGATTTTCATAAAACTTTACAGAGGTGTTTGTCATAACTCAGATGCGTGTCTCGCACATCAACCATGTGCCTTTAAAGGTCAAGGTCATTGGAGTTGTTAGAAGTATAGGCTACATCTCTGTGTCTGCTCTATAACTTCAATATATGCGGATGGAATTTTCATAAATCTTCACAGAAGTGTTTGTCATAACAGAAAGGTGTGTTGTGCACATCCACCATATGTGTTGATGATGATTTTTATTGTCTGTCTATATGAACAACATATTGAAACATGTCAGAGAGATGAGCGGTATTTACTAGTAAATATTTGGTGATTTGTAGTAACAACTTCATTTTAGGTATATTTCAATTCCTGTTCCATGCCTGACTCTAGGAAGAGGAAGAAAAAATCGTCAGGATTACTCTGTGGACTTCAGTCTGTGTTCAGAAAAAGCTCAAAGCAAAAAAAAGGTAACAGTTCAATGTTAGAGAATTACATTGTACTCGTGTCAATAATCAGAATTTTGCTGCCTAGACATGCAGTAAAGCCACGTGTTGCAGTCTTAAGTGATGGACTGCTGCCTTTGTTGACCTTTATTAACCCCTGACCTCTGACACATTTATGAATAGTAGGTTACTGAACTGAACCTAAAAAGGTATATGAATTCATGGATTTTTCTTTGCTATGCAGACTGTGTAGAATACGAGCTACAGTATAATATTAGCAAACAAAGAGACCCTGAGCAGATATCTCATAAAAGGGGTCTGCTGTGTTTGCCAAGTTATCAAAACATATCTTTTTGTATACTGATGAATGGAAATATGTTATTTTTTCATGAAAATAAGTGCGAAATTCATATTAAAGCTGCTTGTTCACAAATGATCACAATTTTTAGCTCACCTGAGCATGTTGTGCTCATGTGAGCTTTTAGGATCATTGGCTGTTCAGCATCCGTCCAGCGTCCGGCGTCCATCGTCCACAATTATTTCAAATGACATCTTCTCTTAAACCACTAGGCCAAATTTGATGAAAATTGCCTGTGATATTCCTTGCATGAAGCTCTACAAAGTTGTTCAATTGGTTCTGGTCCATTGCATATCTTGGTCACAGGAGCTAAAAATAGATTTATAAAATCTTCTTCTCCTGAACTGCAAGGCCTAGAGCTTAGATATTTGGTGTGTAGCATTGTATTATCGATTTTTACCAAGTTTGTTCAAATCATGAGCCTGGGGTCGAAATTGGCCCCGCCCCAGGGGTCCTTTGATTTTACATAGACTTATATAGAAAATCTAGAAAAACCTTCTTGTCAGAAACCACAAGGCCTAGAGTTTAGATGCTTGATGTGGAACATGGCTTTTAAGACTTCTACCAAGTTTGTTCAAATTATGGCTCTGGGGTCAAAATTGGCCCCGCCTTAGGGGTCACTTGATTTTATATGGACTTGTATAGGAAAATCCTCAAAAGATCTTCTCAGAAACCACAAAGCCTTGAGTTAAGATGTTTACTAGTGAACCTCAACCAAGTCAGTTCAAATCATGGCCCTGGTGTCATTGACCTGACCCCAGGGGTCACTTGATTTTACTTGCTGTAATTCTGCATGGAATATGTATTCAGTATGACTCATAATACAATAATTGGCAATGAAGGCAGTGTTTCTCAGGTGAGTGATTCAGGGCCATCTTGGCCCTCTTGTTTTTTCTACTCTCCCTTGTTAATGTTGGTGAAGACTTTGTTTCCTGACAAATAAACTCAGCAAGTGTAGGTCACATCGCATGGAAAAACACCATTTTCATAAAAAATCCAATTCAGGGAAATTGGTTAGATATAGAATATAGTATTCCAGAAGCAGGTGCTAATGGTATCACATGACATGTTCAGCAACATTCCGTCTTCACCATTTCAGGGTAGCTAATTCTTAACTTCAGCCTTCGAAGTGAGAGCATGCCTGAAGAGTAACTGTGATTAGTCATTTGACGATACACAAAAATAGAATTTCTAAATAAAGGTTTTTATGATTATAAAAATAGCTTCAATGTCATCCATGACGCTATTGCCTGTGATAGAGAAAAGGCCAATTTTTCGTACAATCATGGAATGTTTCCTTGGGTGACCATGGGTCTGTATGTAGGCATAATACACACATATAGTTAAAAATCAAATTCTTAGTCAGTGAATCTGTGAACAAGCTGCTGTAATAAAAATTAAGAAAAACAGTTATTTAAATGAGTATGAAATTCTGTAAAATATCTTCGTGTGCATCACAAAATATGTTAAATGAAGGTAACTGCATAATTAAGGGTGATAGCTTGTCCATAACCCACCTTTTATTTTTAGCTCACCTGAGCTCACATGAACTGAATGTTTTACCTAAAAGTGAAAATAAGGCAATTTCAAGTCTCTAGTCAACAGAGATATCCTAAATTTTATTTAAAGAAAATCTGAAGTTGAGATAATTTCTCAGATTAACGCAGATCTTTGCTCTTCACCTGAGTCTTCTTGTCTCAGAGACTTTGAAGTATATTTAAAATGTAAAATTAGCCTCTTTTTCCCCTAGAATAGATTTAATATATATACAAGAGGGCCATCATGGCCTTAGAATGCTCACCAGAGAACCATGAGCTTAATGAAACAAGTTTCTGGTGTTCACACCATAGACATGTGGCATGATACCATACCAAGTAACATTATCCTGACTCTGGGTCAACCAGTCCTGGAACTATTCTTTCATGCTGAGCTCCAAGGAAGGGAGCTATTCCTGTACTATTTTTTACAACTTTGGTATGTTGTGGCTGAGGATTGAACCCACAACCTCCTGATTCCAGGCAGATGCTCTAACTACACAGCCACCGGGACTGGTTTAATAAATATGAAAAAAAATTAAGCTGATCATGACATGCCATGGATATATGCAATTTCTGTTGGTACCAATAAATGCTGTGAAGTTATATCAAAATCTGACCAGCAGTACCTGAGAAATAGAGCAGATAAATTATTTTCAAGAAATATGGCAAGGGACAGGAATAACTAAAAGAAAATTGAAGCAAGCATGGTACTCTTTAATGCTGTTAAGTTAAATCAGACCATTGGAAGTCTAAATATAGTGTTGACAAAATGTATTCAATAAATATAACAAAGGGCTATAACTCATTTAAAATCCAGCTGATGAAGATGTGCCAACGATGATGATTTTTAAAAGTTTTTTTTAAATAAAATGGTCTTTTTCATTTTCTATACATAGAAACAGCATTAAAGTGCTTAACTATCACATTCAGGGGCAGATAACTCAAAAAGTAGTACAGTGACCCCCATTTCTTTTAGCTCACCTGATCACATAGTGCTCATAGTGAGCTATCAGGATCACCCTGTGTCCGTCGTGCGACATACGTCATCAACAATTTGCTCTAAACGACATCTCCTCTGAAACTGCTTGACAGAATTTGATTAAACTTGGCAGGGATGATCCTTCAGTGAACAAAATTTCCTAAAATAAACTTGATCCATGCAGAACTCTGGTTACCATGGCAATGGAAAGAAAAACAATTATGAAAACTTTTAAATTCATCTCCTTCAAAACCACTGGCAAGATTGCAAAATGTTTTGTTACAGATGCTCCTTAGGTAACCCTCTACCAAGAATGCTGAATTATTATGATCTGTAAAACAACATGGCTGCCATGGGCGGGGCTAATTTGCCTTATATGTGTATAGTGAAATCTCTAAATGACATCTCCTCTGAAACCGTTGGACAGAATTTGACTTATGTTGGCAGGAATGATCCTTGGGTGAAGCTTCACAAAAGTTGCTAAAATGATTCCAATCAGAAAAAAACATGGCTGGCAGGGGCGGGGCTAATTTGCTCTATCTGTATATAGTGAAATCTTTAAACGACATCTTCACTGTAACCGCTAAATATAATTTGATTATATTTGGCAGGGATGATTCTTGGGTGAAGCTTCACAAAAGTTGCTAAAATTATTTTGATATGTATAAAATAAATGGCCGCCATGGGTGGAGCTAATTTGCCTAATATGCGTATAGTGAAATCTCTAAATGACATCTCCTCAGAAACCACTCGACAGGATTTGATTTAATTTGGCAGGGATGATCATTTGGTGAAACTTCACAAAAGTCGCTAAAATTACTCCGATCCATAAAAAAACATGGCTGCAAGGGGCAGGAAAAACATGGCTGCAAGGGGCAGGACTAATTTGCCTTAAATGTAATTACAGTCGCACTTCGGTGACTCAAACAGGCTTGGGAACAGCAATTTGTTCTAGTCATCGGTGGTTCGACCCAACCGTGGCTTTGTTGATATACATATGTACATGTATTAAAAAATTTGATTAATTATTAAGCCGTCCTTTAGAATTGATGGATTATAGTAGTTATCATATTTTTAAAATAACGTCAGCAAAATAATACTAGAGGTAACATTAAATAAAAAACAACAACTTTTCTTCATTATTCTTTTAAAACGTATATAAATCAGTAAAACAGCAGCTGTCAAGATCAAATCAAAACATCAATGATGACATACAATTCATACGCGTTCATGTACACATACATCGGCCTACGTGCAAGTCGTAACTTTTCCTGCATACGTTTCATTTTGCATAAAAAAAATGAAAAAAGAAATATGTAGTGTAAATCAAATAATATTCTACTAAATCAATTAAACAAATTAACAAATTCCTCCTTTAATTTGCAACATGATCAGCATTAACTTATATCATCTTATTACACTTTGATGTGCTAATTATTAGTCCCCCAGCGAACATCACAGGTAGGGAGGTTCGACCAATAGGTGTGAAATACATAGCACTTTTAATCTGGGGCCGGAAATTTAGTTTGAGAGTTCCAGCCATCAGTGTTCAACTCATCCCAGGTCGAACAATATAGAATTAAGAACAGTTTATGCCGGGACTGTGAAATGTGTTCGAGTCAAGTATGGTGTTCCAGTTTTCAGTGTTCGAGTCACTGAAGTTTGACTGTATATTGAAAACTTAAAATAACCTGACTCCTGAAACTGCTGGACAGAATTTGATAAAACTTTGCAGGGATCATTTCCTTAAAAACAACTGGCCGGATTTCAAAATGTTTAAATATAGATTGATGTTCCTTGGGTAACCCTATAGTCAGGTGAGCGATCCAGGGCCATCATGGCCCTCTTGTTTTTTTTTTGTGTCGCCTGACCAGTCAGGCGACATATAGGGGTTACTTTTGTCGGCGGCGGCTGTGGCAGCGGCGTCCCCATCTGCTTGTCTGGAGCATATCTTTGTCACCATCAGTTTGAATGACTTGACACTTGATATGTATGTTTCTTAAAATGACCCAGAGTGCAGTGCGCAAGAACCATAACTCTACCTTGTGCACTTTTTTAGTAATTCCCCTTTGATAGATTTTCTTTGAGAATTTCTTGTCTGGAGCATATCTTTTTCACCTCAAGTTTAAATTACTTGAGACTTGATATGTATGTTTCTTGAAATGACACGGAGTGCAGTGCACAAGAACCATAATTCTACCTTGTGCGCTTTTTAGCTCACCTGAGCACTTGTACTCGGGTGCTTGTGAACACTCTAGAGGCCACAGTTTTGGCCCAATCTGCATGAAACTTGGTCAGGATGTTTGTCTACATGATATCTCGGATGAGTTCGAAATTGGGTCATGTGGGGTCAAAAACTAGGTCACTAGGTCAAATCTTAGAAAAACCTTGTGAACACTCAAGAGGCCACAACTTTGGCCCAATCTTCATGAAACTTGGTCAGGATGTTTGTCTACATGATATCTCGGATGAGTTCAAAATTGGGTCATGTGGGGTCAAAAAGTAGGTCACTAGGTCAAATCCTTGAAAAACCTTGTGAACACTCTAGAGGCCACAGTTTTGGCCCAATCTTCATAAAATTTGGTTAGGATATTTGTCTACATGTTATCTCGGATGAGTTCGAAATTGGGTCACATGGGGTCAAAAACTAGGTCACCAGGGAAAATCTTAGAAAAACATTGCGAACACTCTAGAGGCCACAGTTTTAGCCCAATCTTCATGAAAAATGGTCAGGGTGTTTGTCTACATGATATCTTGGATGAGTTCAAAAATGGGTAATGTGGGATCAAAAACTAGGTCACCAGGTCAAATCTTAGAAAAACCTTGTGAACACTCTACAGGCCACAGTTTTGGCCCAATCTTCATAAATTTTGATCAGGATGTTTGTCTACATGATATCTTGCATGAGTTTGAAATTGGGTCATGTGGGATCAAAAACTAGGTCACCAGGTCACATCTTAGAAAAATTTTGTGAACACTCTAGAGGCCTACATTTTTGTCCCAGCCTTCATTAAACTAGATATGAATGATGACTGCATGAATTCCCAGTTGAGTGCAAATTCAGGTAGGATCAATATGTAGGTCACTTAGTCAAATGTTAGAAAAACACTTTAGATGCTAGATTTTTTGTCATTATGCCTAACACAGCTATCTTACTCAGGTGAGCGACACAGGGCCATCTTGGCCCTCTTGTTGAGTTATTGCCCTTTGATAGATTTTCTTTGAGAATTTCTTGTCCAGAGCATATCTTTTTCACCTTAAGTTTAAATGACTTGAGACTTGGTATATATGTTTCTTGAAATGATGCGGAGTGCAGTGCGCAAGAACCATAACTCTACCTTGTGCAGTTTTTGAGTTATTCCCCTTTGACAGATTTTCTTTAAGAATTTTTTGTCTGGAGCATATCTTTTTCACATAACTTTAAATGAATTGAGACCTGATATGTATGTTTTTTGCAATGATGTGGAGTGCAGTGCGCAAGAATCATACATTTTTTATTTGATCTTTATAAGCCTTTCTCTGTTTGATGGCAACATCATTGCGTATTAATACCCCATCTTTAAAAGAAGTGACAAATTGGCATCTTTACTGTCATCCTCAGGCGACACATCCGACTCACCGAGTTCTAGTTTTTTGTAATAAGTATTTTTAATAATAATAAGTATTTTGTATTTACTATAAGTTTCACTGTGATATTTTTTATGTGTATCAGTCGGTAAGAACAGTATGATGGAGTCAATGGAGGCTGACCAAGCAGGCACAGTTGATTCTTCAGATGTAATTGACCTCACCAAGATCTGCCCAGAGCCAAACCTCCAAGAACATTCAGGTGAAAATAAAGATAAACATAGCAAGACATTATAACAACAGTGAATTTTTCTTTTTTTTTTTAGCTGGAAGTATTTTGTTGGTTTTAATTCTCTTTCCTTTTCCTTTGATAATCCCTTGATTATTATGTCTGTTCTTTATATTTTTATTTACAAAAAAAATATTTTATGCTAAAGGTATGCTCTTTGGGATCACCCTGCTTCTATTGTCTGTCCTAGTCCATTATCAGCATTTTACCCTAAATGAGTTGCAATAAAAAATTATTAATTTGGTATACTTAAAGTATTTATAAATATTTTGCATATTCCTCTTCTCAATCCTAGTGTTTGTAGTGTTAGTAAAGTTTGATTTTGTTTTGAGAAAATGTTCTCTTTATGACACTGTTTCTAAAATTTTAAAGTAAAGATGATGCGTTCAACAAATTTCCTTAATAAAATTTACATATTAAATTGTTAAACATTTTTAGCTCGACTATTTGAAGAATATGAGAGCTATTGTAGTCACCCTGGCATCGGCGTCGGCGTTGGCATTGCAGCTTTTGGTTAAAGTTTTGCGTGCAAGTTACTATCAACCTTATATCTCAATAACCATTTATGGTATTGACTTGAAAGTTTATGAATATGTTTAGGGGCATCATACAACCAAGGTAGATAACTCTTGATGGAATATATTACAAATTATGGCCCCCTTTTAACTTAGAAATTTTGGTTAAATTTTAAGACTCTCATGCTTATATCTCGTATCAAGCATGCAATTGATTTTAAACATCTGTAATATGTTTAGGTGTATCATACTTTCATGGTAGATAACTCTTGATAGAATATGTTACAAATTATTGCCCCTTTTTAACTTAGAAATTTTGGTTAAAGTTTTGCATGCAAGGTACTTTCATGCTAATATCTCAGTATCCAGGCATGGGATTGATTTGAAACATCTTTAATACATTTAGGGGTATCATACTTTCATGGTAGATAACTTTGATGGAATATTATGCCTTTTTAACTTAAATTTTGGTTAAAGTTTTGCATGCAAGTACTTTCATGCTTATATCTCAGTATCCAGGCATGGGATTGATTTAATTTAGGGTATCATACTTCAGGTAGATAATTTTGATGGATATATTACAATTATGCCCCTTTTTTAACTTAGAAATTTTGGTTAGTTTTGCATGCAAGGTACTTTCATGCTTATATCTCAGAGTCCAGGCATGGAATTGATTTGAAACATCTTTAATATGTTTAGGGGTATCATACTATAAAGGAAGATAACACTTGATGGAATAAATTAAAAATTATGACCCCCTTTTAACTTAGATTTTGGTTAAATTTGTGCATTCAAGCTACTATCCAGCTTTTATCTCAGAAATTGCTTGTGGAATTGACTAGAAAGTTAAGGAGTGTCTTCAGGGGCATCAGAAAACAGGAGGATAACTTTTGGATTGATGCAAATTATGGCCCTTTTCTAACTTGGATTTTTGGTTTAAGTTTTGCATGCACAGTGTTATTGTGCTTATGTCTCAGTAACTAGGCATGGGATTGATTTTAGACATCATAAATATATTAAGGGGTATCCGACTATCAAGGTATATCATTTTTGACTATTATTATGTACAGGGAATGTGAAGGGCAAGAATTTAAATAGATTTCATTTGATTTACAAACAAGCATTTTGAATAGTCGAGCATGCTGTCCTCTGACAGCTCTTGTTCTTTTTAAAACAATCTGTCAGAGATAATTTTTTATTTTGCACAACTGACCAGTTCATGGCTCTCTACCAGTATTGCAAAAACAAAGTTGATTCCTTGACAAATGAGGCTCAGTGTAGTTTGGTTATTTTGCCTTGAATAATCTTTGTAGAAAAAAAAAAAAAAATTCTCAGAAATCATTGGTCAGAATTGATTTTCATTATGCACAAATTGTTGCTTATGGCACTCTTCCATAATTACTAAAGCAAAGGTGACCCCTCTTGAATGATGAGTCTCCCTGGGGATCACTCATAATCTTTGTTGAAATATCAGGGGTATATTGATGATGTCTAAAATCAATATTCATCTTCTTTGAACATATTGCTCATAATTCAGTATTATTGTGATTAGGGTCATATTGCCCCATTTGCTTATGCAATTTGTTCCTCATAAAACTTGTATCAGTCAGTTTTTGAAAAAAAAAGTTGTTTTTAATACAATCGCAGTATCATGCATACACACAAAATAAGTATTTTGTATTTACTATAAGTTTCACTGTGATATTTTTTATGTGTATCAGTCGGTAAGAACAGTATGATGGAGTCAATGGAGGCTGACCAAGCAGGCACAGTGGATGCTTTAGATGTAATTGACCTCACTGAGATCTGCCCAGAGCCAAACCTCCAAGAACATTCAGGTGAAAATAAAGATAAACATAGCAAGACATTATAACAACAGTGAATTTTTCTCTTTTTTTTTTTAGCTGGAAGTATTTTGTTGGTTTTAATTCTCTTTCCTTTTCCTTTGATAATCCCTTGATTATTATGTCTGTTCTTTATATTTTTATTTACAAAAAAAATATTTTATGCTAAAGGTATGCTCTTTGGGATCACCCTGCTTCTATTGTCTGTCCTAGTCCATTATCAGCATTTTACCCTAAATGAGTTGCAATAAAAAATTATTAATTTGGTATACTTCAAGTATATATAAATATTTTGCATATTCCTCTTCTCAATCCTAAGGTTTGTAGTGTTAGTAAAGTTTGATTTTGTTTTGAGAAAATGTTCTCTTTATGACACTGTTTCTAAAATTTTAAAGTAAAGATGATGTGTTCAACAAATTTCCTTAATAAAATTTACATATTAAATTGTTAAATTTTTTTCTTTTTAAAACAATCTGTCAGAGTTCATTTTTATTTTGCACATCTGACCAGATCATGGCTCTCTACCAGTATTGCAAAAACAAAGTTGATTCCTTGACAAATGAGGCTCAGTGTAGTTTGGTTATTTGCCTTGAATAATCTTTGTAGAAGAAAAAACTTCTCAGAAACCATTGGTCAGAATTGATTTTCATTATGCACAAATTGTTGCTTATGGCCCTCTCCCATAATTACTAAAGCAAAGGTGACCCCTCTTGAATGATGAGTCTCCCTTGGGATCACTCATAATCTTTGTTGAAATATCAATATTCATCTTCTTTGAGCATATTGCTCATAATTCAATATTATTGTGATTAGGGTCATTTTGTCCCAGTTGCTTATGCAATTTGTTCCTATAAAACTTGTATCAATCAGTTTTTGAAAAAAAAAAGTTGTTTTTAATACAATCACAGTATCGTGCATACCCACAAAATAAGTATTTTGTATTTACTATAAGTTTCACTGTGATATATTTTATGTGTATCAGTCGTTAAGAACAGTATGATGGAGTCAATGGAGGCTGACCAAGCAGGCACAGTGGATACTTCAGATGTAATTGACCTCACTGAGATCTGCCCAGAGCCAAACCTCCAAGAACATTCAGGTGAAAATAAAGAGTAACACAGCATGAAATTATAACAACAGTAATTTTTCTTTTTAGCTCACCTGAGCACAATGTGGTCATGGTGAGCTATTGTGACGCCTTATGTCCGTCATCTGTCTGTCCGTTTGTGTGTCCGGCGTCAACAATTTCCTTTAAACAACATCTACTCCTAAACCGCTGAATGAATTTTTACCAAATTTCACAGGATTGATCCTTATGATGCCCTCTATCAAAATTGTTCAAATTGTTTTGATTGGTTGAAAAAGAAGGTCACAGGAGCTAAAAATAAATTTTAAAAATGCAATCTTCGAAAATCTTCTTCTGTAAAACTGCAGGGCCTAGACCTTAGATATTTGGTGTGTATCATTGTCTAGTAGACCTCTACAAAGTTTGTTCAAATCATGACCCTTGGGTTGAAATTGGCCCCGCCCCAGGGGTCACTTTATTTTACATAGGCTGATATAGGAAAATCTAGAAAATCTTCTTGTCAGAAACCACAAGGCTTGGAGTTTAGATATTTGGTGTGTAATTGACCTCACCAAGATCTGCCCAGAGCCAAACCTCAAAGAACATTCAGGTGAAATTAAAGAGTAACATAACAAGAGATTATAACAACAGTGATTTTTTTTTTAGCTGGAAATATTTTGTTGGTCTTTATTCTCTTTCCTTTTCCTTTGATAATCCTCTGATAATCATGTCAGTTCTTTGTATTTCTATTATACAAAATAATCACTTTATGCTATAGGTAAGCTATTTTGGATCACCCTGCTTCCATTGTCTGTCCTTGTCTATTGTCAGGATTAAACCTAAATGAGTTGCAATAAAAATTATCTTATTTGGTATACTTCAACAGTGTTACAGTGGTGTTAATGATGAACTGTGATGTTTCAGGTGACAAGATGCTTGCTGTCATTTCTCTGCAGAAGCTACAAGGGAACTGGGAAGTGTCGGAGAAGTTATGTCAGTTGTTAGACGTGAAAGCTGATGATGTGAAGGATCAGAATGTGGTTAAGGTTTGTGACATGTTAAGTCTCACTATGACAGGATGATAAGGTTTATGACATGTTAAGTCTCACTAAATGACAGTAGATGAATATAGGTTTGTGACATGTTAAGTCTCACTACTGTAGTATCAGTTATTTTTTCCGCAGTCTAAATTTCGCGCTACCCTCTCTAAAAACCATTTCGTGCGGTGCTAAATTCGTGCATTTCCCGTTTCAAAAAAAAAAAAAGTATAAAAAATAAATAAAAAAATATCCATTTTGTTCTGAATGACTGATTTGGTGCCCCGGATATCGAATGCTAATTAATTACCGACTGATATGTTTGCGCTACCCTCCCCCCAGGTAAGTGACGTCATAGGGGTGGGTTACTGATAAGGGTTACTGGTAAGTTGTTAATTAGCACCGTCTCCTAATTGCTGGGGCCAAACTGCCGAAAGATGGCATTTCCTTTGTTATCGACTGCAGCACTTCCGGTGATCAGACAATCTATTCTCCGGGTCCTTTTTGTTTTACAGGTCTCACTTTGATTATTGTATAAACAAACTGTCAATCTAGAAGGTGGGGACATGTCAGTACACACGATCTGCCACCATACAGTTAGTAGTAATGTTTGTTCGAAATCTGTATTTATTTTAGACCACTTTCCTAATATTCATCATAATCATAATCATTAAAAGTTAAATGATATGCCTTCTTTTTTTCTCCCCCCACCCACCCCTAAAAACATTGTCTCTTAAAATTATTGTTTTCAGTAGTGAAAAGAATAATTTCTCACTTGATTAAATAAAACGTGTTCTTCATAAAAACAAATCATGAAATGATTTTCAAGATATATGGAGAGAGAGAGAGAGAGAGGGAGGGGGGAGTGTGTGTGTACACGTTATACATCGCTATGGTACACACACGTACACATATGGTTTCTGGAAATGTTAACATGATCTTTAACACATTTTGTAACGAAATATTTAAGGAATATAATATTATAAAAAATCATTGTACTTTGATGAATTTATGTATAAAGGTCAGTGCCTGAATAATGACTCGGCAAAAATGAGTTAACATCACGCAAGCGTAAAATTCATGCACCGGTTCAACACCGGTAAAAGGTAAGTTAGAATATACAAAAAAATCTTATTTTAAAAAGAATAACACAGATTATTGATTTGATATTAGTCTCAAATAGAACACAAGTGTAAAACCCTTGGGAAACTGTTGGTTTTATTGATCTAAGATGGTACTGATTATAAAACAACGCATGAAATTTAGGTGTCAAAATCAGTGTCAAACAAAAAAATACCATATATATTCTTTAATTATACAGACTTAATATCGCGCGGTCCTAAATTCGCGGAAGGCCCATTGCGCGAAAATTGCGAAAATTAGACCAGCGCGAAAAATACTGATACTACAGTATGACAGGATGATAAGGTTTATGACATGTTAAGTCTCACTATGACAGGATGATAAGGTTTGTGACATGTTAAGTCTCACTATGACAGGATGATAAGGTTTGTGACATGTTAAGTCTCACTATGACAGGATGATAAGGTTTGTGACATGTTAAGTCTCACTATGACAGGATGATAAGGTTTGTGACATGTTAAGTCTCACTTTGACAGTATGATAAGGTTTGTGACATGTTAAGTCTCACTATGACAGGATGATAAGGTTTGTGACATGTTAAGTCTCACTATGACAGGATGATAAGGTTTGTGACATGTTAAGTCTCACTATGACAGGATGATAAGGTTTGTGACATGTTAAGTCTCACTATGACAGGATGATAAGGTTTGTGACATGTTAAGTCTCACTATGACAGGATGATAAGGTTTGTGACATGTTAAGTCTCACTATGACAGGATGATAAGGTTTGTGACATGTTAAGTCTCACTTTGACAGTATGATAAGGTTTGTGACATGTTAAGTCTCACTATGACAGGATGATAAGGTTTGTGACATGTTAAGTCTCACTATGACAGGATGATAAGGTTTGTGACATGTTAAGTCTCACTATGACAGTATGATAAGGTTTGTGACATGTTAAGTCTCACTATGACAGGATGAAAAGGTTTGTGACATATTAAGTATCACTATGACAGGATTATAAGGTTTGTAACATGTTAAGTATCACTATGACAGGATGATAAGGTTTGTGACATGTTAAGTCTCACTATGACAGGATGATAAGGTTTGTGACATGTTAAGTCTAACTATGACAGGATTATTAGATTTGTGACATGTTAAGTCTTACTATGACAGAATGATAAGGTTTGTGACATGTTAAGTCTTACTATGACAGGATGATATGGGTGATCTAATTATATAAGCTTCATTATCATGGATAAAGCCTCCTTTGCAAGTAATTTATATTTGCTGTGTTATGATTACTTTAAAGGATTAAGTACGAGTCAAAATTGAAAGTATTGCACAAGTTCAAATTTTCCTATACCAGATACCCAGCAGGGGACTTTAGATCTGAGTTGTGTCCGTCTGTTAGTCTGTCACAACGTAAACCATCATTTCTTCCACATTATTCTGGAAACAACACTTCGTACTGTGTAAACTATATTCATACCACCACCAAACAAAGTTAGGGGGGTATATAGGAGTCACCTTGTGGTCAGTCCGTTGGTTGGTCCGTTTGAATTTTCTTGTCCGGAACATAATTTTAAAACTATTCAAGGTATTGATTTGAAACTTAAAATTATAGACAGATGGCGACTAGAAGAAATGCAGTGTCCAAGAACTGTAACTCTACCTGGTCCCATTTTTAGCTTGACTATTGGAAGAAAATGAGAGCTATTGTAGTCGCCCTTGCGTTGGCGTTGAAGCTGTCGGTAAAAGTTTTGCATGCAAGTTACTATCAACCTTATATCTCAATAACCATTTATGGTATTGACTTGAAAGTTTATAAATATGTTCAGGGACATCAGACAACCAAAGTAGATAACTCTTGACTGAATTCAATATAAATTATGCCCCTTTTTAACTTAGAAATTTAGGTTAAAGTTTTGCATGCAGTAGAAAATTTGGTTAAAGTTTTGTATGCAAGCTACTATCAAGCTTGTATCTCAATAACCATTCATGGTATTGACTTGAAAGTTTATAAATATGTTTAGGGGCATCAGACAACCAAGGTAGATAACTCTTGGTGGAATATATTACAAATTATGGCCCCTTCTTAACTTAGAAATTTTGGTTAAGTTTTGCATGCAAGATACTCTCATGCTTATATCTCCGTATCCAGGCATGCAATTTATTTGAAATATCTTTAATATTATTAGGGGTATCATACTATAAAGGAAGATAACACTTGATGGAATGTATTAAAAATTATGGCCTCTCCTTTTAACTTAGAATTTTGGTTATATTTTTGCATTCAAGCTACTATCCATGGAATTGACTAGAAAGTTAAGGAGTGCATTCAGGGGCATCAGAAAACAAGGAGGATAACTTTTGGACAGAATTTTAAACAAATTATGGCCCTTTTCTAACTATTTGGTAAAAAAATTTTGCATGTACATGTACAGTGTTATTATGCGTACGTCTCAGTAACTAGGTATGGGATTGATTTTAGACTTCATAAAAGTGTTAAGGGGTATCAGGCTATCAAGGTATATCATTTTTGACTATTATTATGTACAGGTTATGTGAAGGGCAAGAACTTAAATGGACTTCATTTGATTTACCAACAAGCATTTTGAATAGTTGAGCGTGATGTCCTCTGACAGGTTTTGTTTAATTAATTCCCTTTATTTAATTCTGTTTTTCTTGTCTGGAACATAACTCGAAAATTATACAAGGTATTGACTTGAAGCTTAAAATGTAAACAGATGGCAACTAGGAGAAGTGCAGTGGCCAAGAACTTTAACCCTGCATTTTTAAACTACTGTGCCAAACAACCATAACATAACTCTCTCTATCCACTTTAAATAAAGAATTTACTTACTTATTTACTTACTTACTATCATAACCAATATACTATGTACACAGGTTCTTATCTGTGCTCCACCTGGAGTCTGGCTTCTCCTGTATCAAAGTGTTTTGCTGGGGTATTAATCACCTTCAGTGATAGTTCTAGTTAGAGCTGTAAGATAATGTTCACATAACATTGTTACGAAATGAAAATGTGCATACCATTTTAGTTTGTGGTCAAATTATTAGGGTTATGGCCCTTTTTGTGTCACCTGTAAGCAGAGGTAACACATAGGGATCACTTTTCCGTCATCTGTCTGTCTGTCACACTTTTTCCGTCACGCTTCAGCAGGTTACACATTTGTTCTAAAGAACACTCTTGTTACTGAATAAAGTACTTATTTAGTCAATGATTAACATCCAAGGAGAGGAATCAATTCAACATCAACAGTTCTTTTGTTGTTGTTTTCTTCTTGACAGTGTAGAATTTGATTCATCAGTACAGGATTATCAGCCAAAAAAAATGTTATTTACTATCTTCTTCAAAATGTGATAAACATATGATAAATGCTAATAAAAATTTAGATGAAAATGACATACTTTCATTATACTAAATGAAATGTGTATTTTGGATTGTATCAACTGTTATGCAAACAATATATGACTGTAACTCTTGCTGCAGGATGATACTACAGCCATCACATTAGGTGTTGCTTTCTGGCTGAGGACTCATTTCTCACAGCTGCATGCGGAATGGCAGATGATTGAGACCAAGGCCCTCAAATGGCTTACCACACAGGGTCAACTAATGGACACACCAGCGGAGGAGCTCATGGCTTTAATTGGAAAGAAGCTGTGGCCAGATACTAGTGGGATGGAAACTGCTGACTAGTGTAAAGCTAGCGTTTAGTGGGTCCTGAACTTATAACAAGTAGAGAGGGTGTAGTGGCCATAGATTATTGGGACTCTATAGTTGTAAACTGACTAATGCATAATGTGAATGCAAGATTGATTCTTGTGATATTAACAGGCAGCTCAATTACTTGTATTTATGTTTTAACTTAATTTTTAGCTCACCTGAGCACAAAGTGCTCAAGGTGAGCTTTTGTGATCGCCCTTCGTCCGGCGTCGTGCGACGTGCGTCGTCCGTCGTGTGTCGTCAACAATTTGCTTTAAACGACATCTCCTCTGAAACCGCTGGACAGAATTTAATGAAACTTGGCAGGGATGATCCTTGGGTCAACCTTCACAAAAGTTGCTAAAATAAACTTGATCCATGTAGAACTCTGGTTGCCATGGCAACAAAAAGAAAAAAAAAAATGAAAACTTTAAAAATCATCTTCTTCAAAACTACTGGCCAGATTTTAAAATAAATTGGTACAGATGTTCCTAGGGTCAACCTCTACCAAAGTTGCTAAAAAATTTCCGATCTGTAAAAAACATGGCCGCCAGGGGCGGGGCTTATTTGCCTTATATGTATATAACTTAAATCAACATTTCCTCTGAAACCACTGGAGAAACCACTGGACAGAATTTGATTAAACTTGGCAGGAATGATCCTTGGGATAACCTTCACAAAAGTTCCTAAAATAAACTTGATCCATATAGAACTCTGGTTGCCATGGCAACGAAAAGAAAAAAAATATTAAAACTTAAAAATCATCTGCTTCAAAACTACTGGCCAGATTTTAAAATAAATTGGTACAGATGTTCCTTGGGTCAACCTATTTATCTCAGGTGAGCGATTTAGGGCCATCATGGGCCTCTTGTTAGCTTTTCTGAGCACATGTGCTCAAGAAGAGCTATTCGAATCGATGAATGTCTGTTGTCCGTCTGTTGTCCACAATTAGTTTGTTTGCATTCTAGCATCTTCATTTCTCTTTAAGCAATCATCTTCAAACTTTATGACAGTGTCATTTTGCCATAATCTCGACATGACTGAAATTGACCAATAAGGTCAGGAGTTATGTTATGGCTCTTTTAATATTAATAACTACCAGATTTCACTTTGCACTCTAGCATCTTCATTTCTTTAGCAATTATCTTCAAACTTTATGACGATGTTTATGGCCATAATCTCTCAGCCAAGTTTGACTTTAAATTTTGCCCACAGGAATTATGCAGTTTATGGAATTGAAATGATTTTAATGTATTTCTACATTGATTATGTATTCAGTATAACTATGCTATAATTTCGTAACTTGTGCTGGCAATAAAGGCAATATTTCTCAGATGAGTGTTTTCATGGTCATCTTGGCCATATTGTTTAAAGAGACATATGTCATATAATTTCTGCTGTATGCATTTTTAAATAAGTTTGTAAAAAGGGATTTTTTTTATTGTTTTCCTCACTTAATAATAGCATTCATGCACATGTCATTGGTAGTTTTCAACATCGCCATCAGTGATTTCTCAAACAATTTATCTTTTCTTATGATGACTGATATCACTGACACAGACTAGATGATCATCACATTATTCCTTTTTGTATGTATTCCATTTACTAAAAGCATTTAGAGATTAAGATATTTTGTGATTGATTGATTTTGATTGATAGCAATTATTGATATTGTTGATTTCTTCCCTCACAAAGTACATAGGAGTCAGTCTGTTGGTTTGCTGGAATTTCCATCTGTCTGTGGCAAAAGTCTTGTGTCTTGAATTACTTCTACATTTCCTCACCAAGTGAGATGAGAATTTGCATATGCATTTATAATGGCATGTAGATTTGCATGGCATAATTTATATGCACATCATCTAAAGAATGACAGAGTTATGAACAAAAATTAATTTTTTTAAAGTCATGTAGATGTGTGTTACATAATAAAAATATGTCTTTTTTTTAAAATCCCCAATCCTCAATAAATCATTTTAATCATTTTGACATTGTTTTCTTTCTTTTTTTTTCAAGCTCAGTCAAAACATACAGGCATACTGTTCTTAAACAAATTACCTGAGTCATTATTGCAGAAGGCCTTTAAATCTTTAATATTCTGTACATAATTTCTTATTTGTGTGTACTGTTTAATTTATTTTTAAATAAATCTTAGATTTTACCTTTAATATTTCAATGTTGTAAATATATATTGTTAAATTAAAGCGATAAATTATAATTTTAATATCAGAAATTATATTTGTAACATAATTCATATGGAGTTTAATCCTGCTTAAATATAATATTTTGAATAAATTTTTTTATCTGAAATTGCTTGTCTTATTCCTTATCCAAGTGATTTGTTGTCATTTGATTTAGGTATCATAAATGTTTTGTGATTTTCACTTAGGTAAATTCGTTCATGTGAGTGTACATTGTTGAGAATTAGGTTGTGGGTTTGATCCCCAGCCATGACATAACAAGTGCAATAACATCAGTGTTTGGTGCTCAGTTTGTTATACAGGTAGCACTAGGACATGTTATCTAGAGACTGTGTCTGTGTATGGTTAAATGCTTCATTATTGATATGCTGTGGTGGGAGGATTAAACGATCAACAAGAAAATTTGGGTTAGAATCGGAGATGTATTTGAATTCATATTCTACATTTTGATATGATCAATATAATGATATTTTAATATGCCAGTACCGGTATATTTGTGACAGATACTTTGTATACTTGCCATGTCACAATTGCCCACAAAAACTAAAAAATAAAGATGAAGCCATGAAGTTTTGTCGCTAATTACATAGGATACTTACTTAAGGTATTTGTATTGCACATTCAATGTTTTACAAAGCAGACATTGATAACTTAATATCCTGATTTTATGATGACACTTTTTATACGCTGCCGGAGGCGGTCGTATATTGGCATCATCTTCCCTGTCCGTTCGTCCGTCCGTACGTCCATATCTTGTGAATGCAACTCCTCCTTTGTTTCTGAATGAATCTTTTCAAAACTTGGTCAATGTCATTACTATAATGGGTAGATGTGCATGAAGTGGCGATTTTCCGGTTCATTGATTTTTACAAGATTTGTGTCCCTTGAAACTTAGTCTCTGTAGCTGATTGATATTGCAACCATGTGAACGCAACTCCTCCTACATTTCTGAATGAATCTTTTCAAAACTTGGTCAATGTCATAACTATAATGGGTAGATGTGCATGAAGTGGCGATTTTCCAGTTCATTGATTTTTACAAGATTTGTGACTCTTGAAACTGAGTCTTTGTAGCTGATTGATATTTCAACCTTGTGAACGCAACTCCTCCTACATTTCTAAATGAATCTTTTCAAAACTTGGTCAATGTCATTACTTTAATGGGTAGATGTGCATGAAGTGGCGATTTTCCGGTTCATTGATTTTTACAAGATTTGTGTCCCTTGAAACTTAGTCTCTGTAGCTGATTGATATTGAAGCCTTGTGAACGCAACTCCTCCTAGGTTTCTGAATGAATCTTTTCAAAACTTGGTCAATGTCATAACTACAACTGAGAAATCTGAAATCTGAGAATACTTGCTGTTTATAACTCATCACTGTGCTTATATTTTTTCAGTCTGTCTTACTTAAATTCCATATCAATTGAATATTTTGTGCACACAGAACACAGATATATCCATTCATTTTGTAATATACAGTATTCTGTAAAAATTTAAGGCATGATATTTGAGATCAAATTCGTAGAGAGACTGTCCTGACAAACTTCTGCACACGACGGAGGTTTAAACTAGAATCCTCTTTATTATAATCAAAATCAACACAACAAATTACAGATGAGAATGAACAGATATGTCAGTCATGCCTACTGAAAAGCCATATAACTGACAAAGATTAAGAAATCTTATCATGAACAGAATATATATTTTACTTTCGATTTAAGCATTACACGTTTATCGTCATACACAGTAATATATAATATAAAGAACACATGACATGCAATGCATGTAGATTAGAAATAAACAATACACTGAATGTCAATATCAACCATCGAGAGATGAAAAAAAATACTTAGACTATGAACTAGTGAGAATGTTTCTTTTTTTTCTTTTTAAGAAATAACAAAAACACCTATAGAAAGAGTAAAATGACATTACAAAAGTGAAACTCTTATTTTGAATGCTTTAATAATATACACAGCTAATTTAATGAATAATGACTTGTTACAGTTCAACATAATATATTTTGACATACAAGTTCGCGTATAGTAGTATTTGGTATACATGTATTTTTCTGTCTAATGTTCATATAAATAGGACATTTTAAGTATAAAATGGAATTCATCCTCTATAACTTTTAAATTACATAAAGTACATTTCCTCTCATTTCGTGGTATATTAATATGACGACCAACGTCGCTGGCCCGGATCCAGGGGGGGGGGGGCAGCTGCCCTGGTCATACATTTTTCTAGGCTATTAAATCCCTTGGTTACATCATAGTAGCGTTGTCTAGAGGAAATCCCCATCGTGGGCCCCCGTACTGAACCACCCGCATAACCACCTGACCAGCCAGACTCCTATTGTTTTATGGCCGCCTGCTGTTAATGTGTTGGTATTCCGAATCGGCAGTCATTCATGACTGTGTGATAAGCATGTGTTTAGGGTACTGCGGACACGTTCACTGATTGAGAGAAATTTACATGTCGTCTGCCGAGCGATCGAACAATTGGGAAAAATAGGCAATTGCCAAAAGTTTGTATCAGTTACAACTATAAACTATTCTAGGCAAATGCAGTTTTAACTATTCAAAGGCAATTATCTTTGTTTACTCAATTAATAATGAATACTGTTAGTCCCCCCCCCCCCCCGGACTTAACTGATTTGTCAGATGATCACACACAAATTACATGTATGCCACTACCATTATTGATTTATAGAATAAAAAAAAATAAATACCAATGCCTCCGGACTGAACTGTTACCCTATTACTAGTCGCATTATTGCTGTCTGTAAGTAACCACACTGTATTACAAAATGTTCAATGATATTCTTTCCATTTCATGAAGCTAAAACAACCGGTTATATGTTAATACATTATTTTCAAAAAACCTATAAATTGGCACGATAATTGTAAATAACTCACCACCTCGTCTTCATTCTGTCGACATCGGCCGGCGAATCACGATTATCCCAAAACCCACGTGCATCCCATGTACAATTAGTGTACTGTGCTAGTTTTATGACCGCTGTATATCGCTTACCTTGTTATTATTATTTTTTTTTTTTTTTTTAGGCGTGTAGCCTTTACCCTTAGTAACGCGTCTCTCTGTTTGATCTGTAGATTATGTAGCAAAACGGTTAGATAAACATTTAAGGTAAGGGGCAAATACCATTCAACATTTGTGATATTTTATATAATCATAGAAATGTTTCCCTCTTGTGAAACTAATTAATATATTATTATTTTTTAGCTCCAGACACTATGGATCATACATCGAACGACTTACTGATGTACACTGTTGACTAAAATAACATGACTACTTCCTCTTTTGCTATTTTCTCACCATTTACATCCCTCCCTCTACATTTTCCCTAGTATTTCTTCTCTCTATTTTGTCGAATGTCACGTTTCGACACTGCCTAACACACTCACTGAAATACATTTGTTTGTGTATTTTTTGCAAATCTCCATGCTGTATACCTTGTATACCTGGATGAAAATAAAGAAATGTTCTGTTCTGTTCTGTTTAAGAAATAGCATAAAAATAGTTAAGCTAAACACAACAACTTAGCTGGACATTAAAATGTAATTAGCATCGAAACAATTTCACTAGAGCCAAAAGGAATTAATAATTATAATAAAAAACTACTTTGACGAAATCTACTCAGCGAATTTTTAATTAACGTTTCTCTACATGTATAAAGTTTAAAATCTTGTATTAAAACCGGACTAAGAAGCTGCCGGCAGGTTGATGAACTTTCTCCAGTATGAAAAATTGCCGATTTCGTTTTTGAAAATGTTAAAAAGGTAATGATTTTTTTTTGCTGTAGCAAACTGCAGAGTAGATGCATACCTATCGCAAGCCATGCAAATTAAACTTAATCAGAAAAATGGGTTGTGTTTTAAGTATCATTTTTATGAAACTAACTCCTCTAAATATTTTTCCTGAAAGGAATAAATACAAACAGTCATCATGTCCACTGTTTTAATATTTACGAATATGATAATCTACATGTGTATGTATTCATGGTCGCTTTAAAAAGAGACACTGGTGCATTTTAAATTAATAAATAAACATGAATATAAAATGAAAGAATTTGAAAATTTCAATCTGCCATATTTTGGGACAATCCATATTTTGGGACGTGTATGTAGATTATGCATAATTCAAATCAAATCCAGGTAATCAGTCATTGAGAAATGTTACTGATAAGTCGATGAATACGAAATACTAATGCACAGAAAACACAATTTATGTGCGAAATAAAACGGA
>CM037777.1:2543793-2593793 GCA_021229015.1 Solen grandis
AACATGGCTAAAAGAAAAGTACCACATCATCAAATGACAGCTGTACAGGATCACACAACAGACCTGAAGGCACCTCATAAAATCAGCTCTTCTTTTTTGCTCTACTCTACCTTACGGAGATCTGACAACATCCCATGAAAGATCGTCTCAAGTCGACCTTTACGTCATGAGTATTGATAAAAAAATGATATCCAATCAGAATGCACGAGCAAGCGTCAGTTAGCATATGGTTTTAACCCTTTCCCTCATATAAACTCATTTTGACGCACTCAATAGGTACCACATAAAGCCTGATCTGCAGAAAGCCAAACTCAAACCTTACCAAATTTAATTGTAAAATCCTCTTTACCAGACTACTGAGGAGCAGCAAACAGCATAAAACCTGATCAGCCTGCATGTTACTCACAGGCTGATCTGGTTTTATATTGTTCCCATAGGTCTTTTCATGGTTTCCTCTATGAGGGAAAGGGTTAATATAACCAGACTAAGCAAAGCTTCAATCAGTTGTAATTGTTAAAATACACAAGCATTTTAACCAAAGGGCATATTACTTTTGATATTTTAGAAGTATTCAAATTACCCTTACTTAAGATAAACAGGAAATATAGGTAATAATCCTACCCTTACTCGCAGGCTGATCTGGTTTTATGCTGTTCGCATAGGTCTTTTCATGGTTTCCTCTATGAGGGAAAGGGTTAATGTGATTGTGAAGACATGGTTTAGTATCTTACAAATGAAAATTAAGCCCTGGACCACTTAAGTAACGAACCAGTTCCTCTTTCCTGAATATAGGAGAACATACTAATATTCTATTATCATTATTAGGTGAATTCAAATAAACTCAATTTATATAAAAAAAAGTTAATAGTCCTATATTGCAGAGGGTGTGTCACACTAAGGTCACAGGGAGTGGCCCTGCAGGTGTCAGTGCTTGAACCCACATACCTGTCTGGTACCTGTCTGATGTCAGAACACAGTGCCATACCGCACTGTGGTGCAACTATCATAACTGTTACAGTACTTACAGACAAGAAGCACTTCTCACCTGAGCAAAAGGTACAGCAAACTTTGACTCAGGGTTCATCAGTGCATCTCACCTGAGCCAAGAATCAAAATATTTACCAGGTGTAACAATACCCACTATTAAACTCTGAAAGACCAGGATCAAAGGGAAATATGCTGAACAAATATTTTGTCCATCTCCCAGCTTATTCATAAGTACAAAATGCTATGAGTAAACAAGTTCATGAGGTCCTGATCCGTGACTCAAGTCTCACAATGGATTTCTTAGAAGCCAATCCTGATGCTTTCCAGAAATTTCAAACTCATGATAGAGATAAAGTTACATTTTGGTTTTGCAAATCAATAGTTTTGTATGCATGTTTACTTGTAAAACCCGGAGTGGGACACCCCTAGAGACTTGTCTACGCAATGTCCTGCCAATGTCAAGTGGAACATTACCACACCCATACACTTTCTTAAATCAGATTCAAGTTCCACCAACAATACATCCAACACTAAGCATCTAAGCATTACTTTGAGCTTAATAGTATGGTTCGTGGAATTTGAGCCAAGTTGACCATTCCTGGAAATACATTAATAAGCATGGCCATACTTTGTTAATAAGTGCCTTCCTCCCTTTACAGTACCATCATCATAAGCATTCTTAATAAAATAGTTTACAATTTTTTTTAGCGACACATTTTCTTAAACTTTATTTTTTTCACAACGTAATAATCATAAAACTTAACTTAAACCTGATTTCTGCACACATTTTCTAGACCTCTACATATTTTGTATCATCAATGATATGAGAAATTGTTCAAAATTGATTTTTTCCCCCAATAAAAGTAAACAAATTGAATCAACTAAAGAGAATCCCAATAAAATTGACTGATTTTTGATAGGGAAATTTTAATTACATGAAACAGCAAGCAAGAACAAGATGCTGATTTCTTGGCAGTTGGAAGCATCAATTATATCTGGTACCAGCCAGAGATCTTCGGTATAGAGTATACTGATGATTAGTTATCATCCTGTATGGAAACAAGACAACGTCGAGAAAAATATCTTCCTTGAAAAATAAAAAACTTTACCAAGATGTTTTTCTTTGAAATGGAAATAAATCTTGGGAGAAAATGGTTTCTGAAAATTTGTGGGTAAATCATCCAACCTGCACCAAATGTATGCCTGAATAATTGCTTTACCGAACATACCCACTGTAATCATTAACCCTTTCCCTCATATAGACTCATTTAACCCTTTCCCTCATATAGACTCATTCTGACGCACTCAGTAGGTACCACATAAAGCCTGATCTGCAGAAAACCACAGTTAAACCTTACCAAATTTAATTACAAAATCCTCATTTCCAGACCACTGAGGAGCAGCGAACAACATAAAACCTGATCAGTCTGCGAGTTACTCGCAGGCTGATCTGGTTTTATGCTGTTCGCATAGGTCTTTTCATGATGTCCTCTATGAGGGAAAGGGTTAATGCGCTTGCAAGTTGCCCACTGAATTAAGATCATTGACTGCTTCAGAAAATTTGCTGCTGTCATCCAATGCTACAGACAAGTGGTAGCAATGATACCATACCCTGGTCACATTATTCTTCCACTGAATAACAAACTGACTGAAATGAGTGCCAAGCAAGGAAGGAATACCAGTTTCATTTTGGATGACTTATGTATGCCTCAACATGCAATCTATCCCATGATCCCCCACTTGCAGTGACATGGTACATCCTGTGAGATGGCAGTTACTCAAACAACAAAGCCACAGTGGCTGGTATTATAATTAAAAAACTAGAAAAGTACATCTCCTGCTGAACCAAAACAAACTGTAATGAAGCGATCACTGATTTTTCCCCACAATGTGGGGGCTGGGGGTCATGTGCTGTGTGATGACCATCAATAATTCTGTGACCACACAGCTTAATATATTAATAAAAGTAGGAAGAAGAAACTGTCAGGCATATGAAATATACAGTTCTTATCAATATGTGACCATGTATAACTAATAGAACAAAAGGAATGGGTTACTTGTTGAGTACTTTACTAAAGGAATGGGTTACTGGTTGAGTACTTTCATTTACTATAGGAATGGGTTAATGGTTGAGTACTTTACTGTACAAGACTAGATGCACTGACACTGACAGGTGATGACCCCGCCCCCTAATCACCATAGTTATGTCTGGGGCCTGTCAATCATTAACTGTGGTTACATAGGCCGATCTCTTCAATATGTTGCACCATCTTGTTCAATTACTGCCAATTAATTTATTATCTGTTGAAAACAATTTGTTTACCCCTGAAACTTGTTTTGATGGGAGCTACACTTTCCCATGGGTATAACTGCACCAGGTGACTCCAGCTATGTTATTGTGGTGCTGCTTTCTTTTCCGGATACAAAAACAGTAAAAGAACCAGCTATATAATTTATAGTATTGTGCTTCCCATGTGGTGAAATGAAATATGGTTACACCATACACATGTCTATAGCATGTGAGGGAAAACAACTTATCCCTTTACCTCATGAATATTCATGTACAAATTTCTATCAATTTACTGAACTTTATATTGTATATGAAACAATGGATTTTGATTTTTTCTTTGTCAAACAGACTGTGTAGAATCTATGTGACAATATTGTACAAGCAAAAAGAGGAGACTGACAAAACAGCTCCTGTCTGATATGGGTCTCCTCTGTTTGCAAATGCATCAAAATGAGTCTATATAAGGATAATGGGTTAACCCTTTCCCTCATATAGACTCATTCTGACGCACTCAATAGGTACCACATAAAGCCTGATCTGCAGAAAACCACAGTTAAACCTTACCAAATTTAATTACAAAATCCTCATTTCCAGACCACTGAGGAGCAGCAAACAGCATAAAACCTGATCAGCCTGCGAGTTACTCACAGGCTGATCTGGTTTTATATTGTTCCCATAGGTCTTTTCATGGTTTCCTCTATGAGGGAAAGGGTTAATATAACCAGACTAAGCAAAGCTTCAATCAGTTGTTAATTGTTAAAATACACAAGTATTTTAACCAAAGGGCATATTACTTCTGATATTTTAGAATTATTCAAATTACCCTTATTTAAGATAAACAGGAAATATAGGTAATAATCCTACGCTAAAACTATTATCTATCTTAAAGGTGCATAAAATAAGGTTCTTGACCTTGGTGTCATGAGGCATATAAGTGTTACTTCCAATATACATAATTACAACATCTCACATGCAGCTGATGTAAATCATCCAGTTAAAGGCAATCTAATATAATCATTTATGAAATTCAAGTGCAGCCCTCACTCCAGCCTCCATGATTGTAGATTTGTGATCAGATTCAGACTTTATCAAGTTTTCATATCCTACAGGTGTATATAGGTAGTAGTTATATAAAAAGGTTCAGTTTGAGTTTACTGGGAATCTTTTCTTCACACATATAAACAAGAAATACCTTTAAAAAAATCTCAATGTGAATCAGAGAGATGTGTTTTGATAAAATAACTTTATATTTATCAAAGAAATAGCAATCCAGTCAGAATACTTATCTAAAATTTTGTGTATTGTCATCTCAACAAATTATGGTGTTTGCGGTACCATGTGACATGTTTTGCAACATGGCGTCTTCACCAGTTCAGAGTAGTGATTTCTAAAATTCAGCCTATGAAGAGTCAAAGTGATCAGCCAAGTGATGGCAATTGAAAATAGAAAATCTAAATATAGGTTTTATAATTCTAACTATATAGATAGTTTCAATACTGTCTGTGACAGTATTACTGTGATGGGGAAAACACAGATTTTGCTATAATCATGGATGGTTGCATAGGGTGACCATGTGTCTGTAGATGGGTATTGATAGATGTAATACACACATATAGTTAAAAATCAAATTCTTAGGCAATGACCATCTGTGAATGAACTGCTTTAAAATACTTATTTTGCACTGTCTTATTTCATCATACCTAAGAATGTCAAAAGTGAGGTTAGATAGCCGGAAAAATAGGGTAGTGTCCAAATTAATTCAATTTAACAAACCCACTATAGTTTGCACTCCAACTTTCAAATTTGTCAGCTATTTGCACACCATTTATGGAATAGTTAATTGTTTAGAAAATTTATTTCTAAGAAGGGACTACATTACACATTTTGACAAATGGATAACCATCCTCAGTCTGCAGCCAACCTGTTTGTGGGCCAAACAGTCACTCCAAGCTGATGCTACTATGGTAGTAAGTATTTCCTCAATTCTCACATACTTATCTACAAAAAATATCATAACGATGGGAAGCTTGTCTCAGATAAAAACAGCAGTCTTGGTGATCATACAATACACATACGGCCTGTACAATGAAATATTCCCCAGTTCCTCTTGCTTTCATTACCATCAAGAAAACAGCCCTGGCATGGTTTGCAACAAACACTTGGCACCTTTCCCAGGGTGTCACCCATTTTCCTGAGAAACCAGTTCCAGACAAAGATACAGATGCTGTTACCGTGGCAATTATACCAACATCTCTATACTCCAGTGCATACTTGCTGGCACAAGGAGATGAAGACTCTCAACAGTTTCCAAAATTCTTCAGTTTTCTACCAGTTGGCGGAATTTGAAAGGGCAACAGGAAATTTCAGGGAAATGTGCATAACTGGAAACTGTGTGGATGGTGCACTTCCAAAAAAAAAATAATCATATTGTCACCATGTTAATTGTATTTTTTTTTGTCAAGACAAAAGTAATTCATCATTGACAAAATATCATAAGGGTACTGTTAAGTCAAGCTGATGTGAATAGCAATATTTTACTAAAACTTAACCCTTTCTCTCATAGAGGAAACCATGAAAAGACCTATGTGAACAACATAAAACCAGATCAGCCTGCGAGTTACAGGTTTTATGCTGTTCGCTGCTCCTCAGTGGTCTGGAAATGAGGACTTAATAATTAAATTTGGTAAGGTTTAACAATGGTTTTCTGCAGATCAGGCTTTATGTGGTACCTACTGAGTGCATCAAAATGAGTCTACATGAGGGAAAGGGTTAAGTGATGAAAATCTCAGTTGGTAGCATGGTCAGAAAAGAATGATGAAGAGATGCCACATGGCCAACACAAGAGGTCATGCATGATTCCTAACGTATAAATTAAGCCTTACAATTTTAGCTGTGGACACATGAGACTGACTTTTCAACCAGTGCAGACTAAGATCAGCCTGCACATCAATGCACTCTGATCATGGTCTGAACTGTTTGCTATTCAGTCAATAAATGTTTAGCAAGCACCTAATAGTACAGTCCAGTATGGGTTAAAGTAGGGGTTGGGTTTGGAGGTCCTCCTCCATTGTCACGAATGTTGAATAACACACAACTGTCCCTCAATGCCGTCTGGGTTTTTAACCGTGGGCCAATTTAATTTATGTGAGGTAGCCGCTGCCTCTTTTCCTACACTTTTAATGAACTTACCATTACTATATGTCACAATGATGATAAACTCCAAAATAACAACATATGAAAGGTCCCGGACACATTCGATTACTCATGTCAAAATGGCATAATTATCATAATCTTAAAATTAAAGGTTGAAATTTATGACTCATGATATCCTACATGACTTATCAATACCCACAGCAATCCTGATTTATGGGTTTTAAGTCAGAACACAGGGAGCATTTAAACACCTTGCTGTTTCAAAAAGTGAACTCCAGTCCAGTGAACAATCTCCCAACTGTTTCCAGCACTCCTATCACAACATTTTATGGTGTTTACTTCACTATTGAGAAAGCAAATTATTTCGCCATAATAAAACATTTTAAGTGACTGATCAAAAGGCATGAAAGTGGTTCATTTTTAACACTCTAAACAGATCTAAACTTCAGCAACCCTACTGCAAACCTGCCTTCCACTCTTAGTCAGGAATATCAAAACTTGAATTGACTCAAAAATGTTGTTTCTTCTTGATAAAAGGCTTTGTTGGATGGGCATTTGAAACTGGCTGATGAGATTATAAATTTTTAATTTTTGTTAAATATCATATACAATATTTCACTCTGTAAACTTAGCTTGTTTATTGTGTTTAAAGTCTTGCTGACAGTATTTCAGTCATTTAGAGAAAATGTCTACTACAGATATAGTGCTGCCTTGGACATGGACATGTGGCATAATACTTCACCCAGTCACATTATCCTGACACCGGGCTAACCAGTCCTGGAATTATCCTTATATGCTGAGCGCCAAGCAAGGGAGCTATGCTAGTATCATTTTTTCACGACTTTGGTATGTTAAGGCAGAACTTTGTGAAGTAGTGGCTACCCTAGAACATTTGTCGTGTCCTGTCCCATCATGTTGACATTTTTTTACTGGGTTATAGGTCTGGGCACTCATCATTTCCAGTGATACCTTTGTTGTCTTGACAACTGCATGACAGACAGATGAGCTACCTAATATCTTAATTCATCTTCAAATATAAGTTGCTATTTCCCTTATAAAAGATTATCATTGCATATTGCAGACAAAAGTATATGACTCAGATAAATACAGCCTCATATTTAAAGAATTGTTTTTAATTAAGTAGTGCTCAACCTATCTGACCTCCATTTAAGCAGCTTAAAGCCAAAATCACATTGCTTAAAGAATTTATTTTTAAAAAGGGGATAACTCACAGTTCAGAGACTTCTACTAGAAGCCAAATCTGCCAGGTTTTGCTGTCAGATTGATCAAGATTTTAACAATTTGCTGACTCTGTCCATTAATTCACAGTAAAAAAAACAACAGAATTTTGATGTAATACAGCACTGATACACATTACTCTTCAGCTAACGATAATGGTTTGTTCGACAAATGCCTTTTTTGTGTTTGGCAAGTCATAAAAATATTTTAAACAAACATTATCTCCATCATCTAGTGTTTTTTTTCTTGAATGCCATTTTGAAACCTAGACCACAATGTATACATTATTCTAACATGTGAGTAAATGCACTCCGATCTCATACCCAAATCTTCATATGAACAATCATGCCTCAAACACCTTTTCAAAAACAAGACAAACTTATATAAATTGCAAGATCATGCTAATTCACCATGAGCAATGCAAGGATTGAATTAATCTGAATAGTTAAACTGTTCAACCTCACCTGATTACCATATAGCACCCTGTGGGCTAGCAAAAATGTGGGCCGACTCACACATTAATTCAACTGTACCAACTATCAGTAAAAGTTTTGTAAACTTGCATTCCATTGTTATAATAAATTCAGCTAAACAAGAAAATGATTATTTTCAAAACATGGTATCTTAAAATATTTATAATCGCTGCTGTAAAATTACAAATTTAATCCATATGCCTGTCTTTATAGCATTTAGTTACTTCCTGAGGCAAAGTAACGGCAATTATTTTCAAAATGCTTCATTATCCAAATTACATAGGTATGGATATGAATTTTCCTATTTGTGTATATTTAGTACATGTTTTAAACTGAGTGTAGGTATATAAGCAATAAAGACAAAACTATCCAAATGATAATTGTAGATCCTGCACAGCAAATACCAAAGCCATAAATTTGTTATGAATGCATTTACTGATATCCCCCCCACACACACACATACACACCAAGAAAATGGAAGGTCTTAGGGTAATTCTTAAACTTTCCTCCTGAAATAAATTAGTTAACTACTGTATGTACAAAACGTTAATTCAATACAACACCAGTAAGGTACTGTCTCTGATCAGTATAGAATGGCTCCTATATATAGATAAACTTGATAAATTGTATCCCTAACTTGGAGGAAAATTGCTTGTATTTTCTTTGACTTGGCTAAATAAATAAGAGTTCTAGCTGGGGATACATCCAGTAATTACAGATTGGTGGGACTTTCAAGTAATTTGTCTGTTTTAACTGATGCAATTACAAGCAAGGAGACTAAATAAAGAAAAAGAAAAGAAAATCTATTTAAAAGACAGACATTTGTGATTATTAAGTTAAGTTTAGTAAGAATCAGTAAAAATTATTAATTATTTTTACACACAATATATTAATTCAGTGAATTAAGCTAAATGCAGATAAAAGAAGTGAATAAATTTGACAAAAAATAGAATGCCACTTAAGTAAACACTGATAGAAAAGAATAAGAAAGTCAGTAGAACTGACAGATGCTCCCCGAAGAACGTCATTGTTACAAATAAGGCCTTGGTCAATGGGTGGGAGGATATGTTAAGGACCGGAATGGGATCAGCACATGCTTATCATGTATAGAATCCAGGTAATGCGCATCTCCTCTTGGTAATAAAGCTTCACATAAAAAGTTTTGTTGAAATCAAGCCGTTAGTTCCTGAGAAATAGTCCGGACAAGGAAAATGTGACGGACGAACGAACGGACGGACAAAGCGGCGACTATATGCGTCACCTTCAGTGAGCATAAAAAAAGGTAAAAAAAAAGCTCTTAACTCTCTAAACAGTAAACCATATTATATATTCTTGTTCCTTTTGATGAGACAGAAGATAAAATGGTAAATACTTTGGTGTCCCCCAAGATCACACAGGGGTCAGGCCCCACCCACTATTCTCCTCATCAGATGAGATGTTTTACCAACTCTAATTTGGAGACTTAGTAACAGTTTACTATTTAATATGATAATATGTGTTACTCATCAGATCTTTCATTGATTTTTTTAAGTTTTTATACTACTGAAAATTAAGTCATACATTTCAATGTGTGCTCATATCAAAGAGATTAACCAACACTCTTGACATATGACTGGATATTTGAAGTAGTGTTAAATGGCCTAAACAACAATTAGCTGACATGATTATGATTGACATTACTAGCATATTGAATTTTGTGGGGTTTTGTTTAAATGATATCTCCTGTTAAATTAGGCAAATGACATGAATATCAGTCAACAACATGGTAGTAGGGGCCATAACTCTCTTAAAAATTGAGGAACCAGGTCACGTCAACGATATGCGTATCTACTCTTGGTAATAAAGCTTCCCATAAAGTTTCGTTGAATTCAAGCCATTAGTTCCTGAGAAATAGCCCGGACAAGAATCATGCAATATGTACTATAGGCCGAAAAGTCAATGGGCCATAACTCTTAGAAAAATTGAGGAACCGGGTCATGCTGAGGATATGTGCATCTCCTCTTGGTAATAAAGCTTCCCATTAAGTTTCGTTGAATTCAAGCCATTAGTTCCTGAGAAATAGCCCGGACAAGAATCATGCAATATGTACTATAGGCCGAAAAGTCAAGGGGCCTTAACTCCTTGAAAAATTTAGGAACCAGGTCAAGCCGACGATATGCGTATCTACTCTTGGTGATAAAGCTTCCCATAAAGTTTTGTTTAATTCAAGCCATTAGTTCCTGAGAAATAGCCCGGACAAGAATCATGCAATATGTACTATAGGCCGAAAAGTCAAGGGGCCTTAACTCCTTGAAAAATTTAGGAACCGGGTCATGCTGACGATATGCGCATCTCCTCTTGGTAATAAAGCTTCCCATAAAGTTTCGTTGAATTCAAGCCATTAGTTCCTGAGAAATAGCCCGGACAAGAATCATGCAATATGTACTATAGGCCGAAAAGTCAATGGGCCATAACTCTTAGAAAAATTTAGGAACCGGGTCATGCTGAGGATATGCACATCTCCTCTTGGTAATAAAGCTTCCCATAAAGTTTCGTTGAATTCAAGCCATTAGTTCCTGAGAAATAGTCCGGACAAGGAAAGTGAGACGGACGAACGGACGGACGGACGAACGAAGCGGCGACTATATGCGTCACCTTCGGTGAGCATAAAAATGTGAAGCAAAAAGAAAAAAAAGTGAAAATGTATAGAAAATTAGAAGACTTTGACTGACAGACAGAGTGAGAAAGGAAAAATGGAAAAACACTAATAGCAAGAAATCTGAATATGAAGAAAAACTAATGCATATAAGATTAAAAAATAAAATTGATACCATCAAAATCAATCAAAACCAGTACCCTACTCAGTGGTTTATCATGAAATAGAGAAAAAAAACAACAAACAAACAGAAACATAAACAAACATAAATGGTGGCTAGGTCACGCACAAAAAATGACGGCTACCGCCCAGGACAGGAACAAATATGATGCTGATACAATCATTGCCAAGGGCTGCCTGAATATTGTGACCCTGTTCCTGGTGCTACACCGCAGCTACCAGTAAACCTGTCACACCGCTCTGTCCACCGGTTAGCGGTTGACCGGACTGCTGATTATCTCCATTAATTGCCCTGACATTGGTCACCGAGTGATTGTCAACCTCTAACTCATAAACCTCCACGAGTCAACGGACTGAGAGAGGTGGCAGGTAATATTGTCCTGGTCCCCACTAAAATCATCCCTGGAGCTGAGATACAATAAATAACTTTATCATACCTTGATAATTGAGTCAACATAGCAATTTTTGTAACTAAATATTGCCCCTGTTCAAGGCTTTCCTACTATAAGTAAATACTACTAAATAGTAACAATTATGAATCAATAACCCAATTTTATTCATTTTTTACATGTTTTTGTGTTTTAAAATTATAAACAATTGCAGAAGAAAGACAGATTATAAAATTTGCTCTAAATCAGATTGAAGGAATACATGCTGGAAGACAAAGTAGATTAGAGAGAGAGAAAGAGACAGACAAAGAGAGAGAGAGAAAGACAGAGAGAAAGAAAGAGAGATAGACAGAGTTATATCAAGCAAGCAAATAATGAATTATGATAAAAACTGAATTTTACCATAAAATAAAATCATCCAACTGCATGTATATGCTTCCTAACCACTGCTGTCTAGATTAGATAGATACAGAATGGTCATGTCAAGCACTCATTAAACAAATGTGCTCCTAAGCCTGGGAGATGTACTGTGTCCACCAGAAACAGGCTCCGTACCTGTTTTTACCCTTATTAGAACTGAGCCTGCAAGTTTCAATTTATTGATTTTCATGACTTTTTAGATAAAAATAATCAATTTCATTACTTAATGAAACCACTATAATGTATAAACCATCCATCTACAGAGCGAATCTGATGGTAACACGCAATACGTAGATCTAACTGACAATAACCTGATACCTACATCTTGTTTTTCCATACTAATGTACAGACTCACAAAAAACATAGCAACTACAGATGTTATTCATAATTTACAAGTAAGTTTGATATCATTAAAATTGCCTGAATGTTGGGTGCAATGAATACAGCTTGTGACTAGGCAGCTCTATACAAAAATATTTAAAAAGTTACTAAAAGTACTGTAAAATAGGTTAATTTCGTTCAAGTCTAATTTTGATTTAATATTAATGGAAAGATCAATCTGCAGCAGTAGAACAGCATGACAGATATACCTTATTAATTAAGTTAAAACTTATTTATTTTATGTTGAATGGGAAACAATTTCTTACAATTTATACTTATCCCTCTTGACAGTTCCTTGGTTGGACCAGTACTATGTGCCTGGGAAGTTTTTAAAAATACCTTCTTTCCAATGGGGTTCACACCCACAACCTTTGGATCCACAGTCAGTATATTAATACTGGATCATGTCACTAATACATCTTATTAAATATACATGTATTATATATTTGTCTTTTTTAAGTATTTCTTTTTGAGCTGATTTGGAAAACAAGCTTTTACAACTTGTATTAATTCCTGGGTTGGACCAGTACTTAGCACCTGGAAAGGTGCTGAAAGATTATTGCCTCTATAGGGATTCAAACAAACATCCTTCAAATTAATATTCATGTACGCTACCACTGAACCACAGCACCCTTCAATTTATCAAATAAAAAAAACTTTCATTAGAACTTTTTCATAAACATGTTCAATTTATGGAACATAACTCAAATATAATCTGATGAGTCATCTAGTTTTATATCCCTGATGGAGACATGCACTTTTTGAATTGAATGACAAGAGTTTTTTTTGTTCACTGGCACCACCGACACTATCGAATCTTCCATTATTTATAGATCCAATATCTCTAAACAAGACAAAACAATGGCAGACACACCATCTGAAAGGTACAAAATCGGGTGAATAATGAAATCAGGTGATGAAATAAAAAACACAAGTGAGATTAATGAGGGAGGGCTAGATTCTGTGTGGTCGCACCCTGTTTGAAGCAATTATTCTTTCCTATCACACCTGCCTATGGAGGAGCCAGGAGACTGCACGAATTGAAATTTAAACCATTGCATTTTTCCTATAAATAAGGTCATTATGCAATTAAATGCAGGAAACATGTTGTATATTGCATGGGGAAATGTTCAGCACCAAAATAAATTTCTACATTCCATGGTAAAAATATTGGTTCAGTATTTCTATATACCTCAGAATGAAATATGGTCGAAATAAAAATCAGTGTTGGAAAACGATTTCCTGACAGGAACCATAAACAAAGTTAATGTATGTATATAAACAAACAAAGATAATAAAAGAGAAGAAAGAAATACGACATTTACAAAAAAACTGCCTTTCCATTTATTGTACTAGTTGAGAAAGCTTTTAGAAGAATCTCAAAATTAACTTTGTTCATACATACTCAGTCATGATATAAAGCTATAGCTACAAAAAAAAACATATAAAAAAGTGGCAATAAACCTGTGCAAACCACAGACACATCTAATTACCTCAAAAAAATCAATGGACCTGTAAATTCAAATCCCTCTGTTCCATGCTCACAAGTCAACAGTTAGTCCAGTCCAAAGAGGACAATCTCCAGGGATACCATGGTAACTTACTCAGTCCTGCACTATGAACCCTCGGTGTACACTCCTCCCGACACCATCCTTAACTGAGGAGCCATTATGCTGGAATGTTACTCCGGGCTCCCTCATACCATCAACCCTGCCTGAGTGAATAAATTATCCCTGACATTTCATTGTCTCTGTCAAAATAACTATCATGGTGGCAATTTCTTCTTTAGATTTCATTCGTTATCATTTGCAAATTATGATAGAGACATCTCACTATGTCATTTTTATTCTTCTTCAGATTAACCCTTTCATAAGTAACAAAAGTCAATAATCCTTATTAAAGGACTGACAGAATCTTAAGATACAAAGATACTTTCTATGATTTATATTTATATTGAAAAAGTGAGCAATTAATGTCCTTCTTTTTAATAATTCCATGACATCTCTCTATTCTGAGAGGCGCTGCACTAAGCATATTCCTGGGCTTGGGGCAAAACTTTTGTTACTGTAGTTACCCTAGTTTTGCATCAAGCCGCATATTGCAGGCAGAACAAAAGTCTTAACCCGTAACCTGCTGAATTTCTCAAATGGACTTAGCCGGCATCTTTTTTGGAATTGTCCGTTATCAAATTTAGGGATAACAAGATGAACTTGTAGTTGGTTAGCCAACAGTAAAGAGCAAGGCCAGCCTGGCTGGCTCTTTACTACATGTAGTGGCAAAGGTTAGCACTTACAGTTCCAGCAGGGTAAGGGTTAATACTACCACTGAAATACAAAAATACTGTAAATCACATACCTTTCTTTCAAATTCATGAAGCCCTTAAATATAAACCTGTGTCTGCATATAACTATTTCAAACAAAATTTCTACTTTACCTCAAACTATCATATAACTTTCCTTTTCAAAACAGAAAATCTCACATAAAAAATCTGATAACACAAGATTTTCTCAAAACCATTGATATCTTTAAAAATTTTATCACCTGCAATATCTTCTTTATATAATTTATGATAAAAAAAAAAAGAAGCTGAAGATAAAATATCACAAGAAGCCTCTTCATGACATCATATTGCCATGACAACACTAAATTACAACATTTAAAACATTTTTACAGCAGCTACATATTTACAGCACATGCCTACAACTACCTATAGATTGCAGAAAAGAAAGCCACAACATGTTTACTGCTTTGATTTTTTTTTTTAAATCAAAATCCAAAAAGCATGAAACCAAGGTTTTTTCTGCAACAAATCACATCATCATACCCACAGATTTAAATAATGGCAGGATGTATATACAGATGAGGATAATAATGGCAGTTCAACCTGCAATATGGCGGAGGTAATCACACTAAGGAGCACAACACCTACACTTCCAAACAAATTCAAGGGGACAGTACATAATTATTTATAATAGCACCACAGTTAGGGAAGCTACTGAAGAAGTTGCAACAATATCAGTCTGTTGATAAGGCCAAAAATGCTGAACTTGTGGGACAGCCCTCACATAACCACATAGATTGAGGGTCAGGATTGAGGAGGTAAGTCATATGAAATGAGGGTCAGGATTGAGGAGGTAAATCATATGAAATGAGGGTCAGGATTGAGCAGTCATATATATTAAGTCAAAAGAGGGTTGGAATTGTGGAGATCAGCAATATGTTTATATGTGAATGTTAGTTATGTGAAACAGAGGTCACAAATAAGTGGGTCAATCATATGAAATGAGGGTCAATATTAATTCAAGCAATATAAACTGAGAGCCATTAATAAGATCATGGACTGAAGGTCAAAATTTACATCAGAATATTCCATACAGACAGGAAGATCAGACAAATGGACAGATTTAGAGTTAAGAAAGACACCTATAAGTGTCGAGGGTCACAAATGACAGGGTCAGCTATAAGACAAGAGGGTCAGTATGAACTTAGTGTCAGAATGAGGAGGTCAGCCATATGGACTGAGGGTCACAAATGACAGGGTCAGCCATAAGGACTGAAGGTCACAAATGACATGGTCAGCCATATGGACTGAAGGTCACAAATGGCAGGGTCAGATATGATGTGAGGATCAGTATAGGGTTAACCATATAGACTAAGTGTCAGAAATGAGGAGGTCAGCCATATAGAATAAGTGTCAGAAATGAGGAGGTCAGCAATATAGATTGGGTATCAGAAATGAGGAGGTCAGCCATATAGAATAAGTGTCAGAAATGAGGAGGTCAGCCATATACACTGAGTATCAGGAATGAGGAGGTCAGTCATCTAGATTGAGTATCAGAAATAAGGAGGTCAGCCATATAGATTGAGTATCAGAAATGAGGAGGTCAGCCATATAGATTGAGTATCAGAAATGAGGAGGTCAGCCATGTAGATTGAGTATCAGAAATGAGGAGGTCAGCCATATAGATTGAGTATCAGAAATGAGGAGGTCAGCAATATAGATTGGGTATCAGAAATGAGGAGGTCAGCCATATAGATTGAGTATCAGAAATGAGGAGGTCAGCCATATAGATTGAGTATCAGAAATGAGGAGGTCAGCCATATAGATTGAGTATCAGAAATGAGGAGGTCAGCCATATAGATTGAGTATCAGAAATGAGGAGGTCAGCCATATAGATTGAGTATCAAGACTGAGTATCAGAAATGAGGAGGTCAGCCATATAGATTGAGTATCAGAAATGAGGAGGTCAGCCATATAGACTGAGTATCAGAAATGAGGAGGTCAGCCATATAGATTGAGTATCAGAAATGAGGAGGTCAGCCATATAGACTGAGTTTCAGAAATAAGGTGGTCAGCCATATAGATTGAGTATCAGAAATGAGGAGGTCAGCCATATAGACTCAGTGCCAGACATGAGGAGGTCAGCCATATAGATGGAGTATCAGAAATGAGGAGGTCAGCCTTGTAGGTTAAGTATCAGAAAATGAGGAGGTCAGCCATATAGATTGAGTATCAGAAATGAGGAGGTCAGCCATATAGATTGAGTATCAGAAATGAGGAGGTCAGCCATGTAGATTGAGTATCAGAAATGAGGAGGTCAGCCATATAGATTGAGTATCGGAAGTGAGGAGGTCAGCCATATAGACTGAGTATCAGAAATGAGGAGGTCAGCCATATAGATTGAGTATCAGAAATGAGGAGGTCAGCCATATAGACTGAGTATCAGAAATAAGGTGGTCAGCCATATAGATTGAGTATCAGAAATGAGGAGGTCAGCCATATAGACTCAGTGCCAGAAATGAGGAGGTCAGCCATATAGATTGAGTGTCAGAAATGAGGAGGTCAACTATATGGACTGAGTGTCAGAAATGAGGAGGTCAGCAATATAGACTGAGTGTCAGAAATGAGGAGGTTAGCTATATGGACTGGGAGTCACATATAATTATGGCCAGTTATTTTATAATGAAGCTCAGCAATATAGTAAGCCATATGAATCAAGGGTCAAAACAGGGTCTCCATCCTTACTGTCCTGGCCTGATAACAGTGTCAATAACTGCAATGGTCAACAGTCTTGAACAATACACTTCAGTTACATGGATTTGTATCAGTAAATCTGAGAAAGAGAAAAAAAAGCTATCATTAATTGCAGTAATTAATCTGTGAATAAAATGTCCAACTGATAAACCTGATTTGTGTGACTTAAAATAAATACATAAATCATTGTGTAGGACTGTTTATCAGATTTCTGTGCGCTGTCAAACTCTCCATGTATCAAGACAGAGCAAGATATTCCTGTTTATCAGGCTTGTAATGTCATGTTTCATTACTATCAAACGGCTAGAAAACTATGATATCCCTGTCATCCGTCTTATCTCAGCTTCAGAGAAACGTAATTCAAAACTTAAATACACTTTGATCTATACTTAGACTTCTGGAATATTTATCATTTGACTTTATTTAATTATAAATCTTTCAAACCGCAGTCTTGGTTATTACAGTTACATCTGAACTACAAATATATCAAAATGTTATATGAGATAACTGGATGAAATGTTAAATACAGACAGAAACGTCAACTATGGTAAACATTAATCTTCTACTCACATAGTCTGTAAAGCAGATGCTATATTACATACTCAAACTCATTTTTTGATGTTTTGCAAACAGAGCAAATCCTAATCACACAGTTCCTTCAAGGAATTCCTCTGTTTGCTCATACAATATTTTAGTTCTATAGCAAAGAAAAAACTCCATTGTTTCATATACCATTTGAAGTTCAGTAGACATTTATTAATTCATAAATCTGTTCATGCATATTCATGAGATAAAGGATTAAGGCTCTCCCATTTGAGCATACTAGCTGAACCATGTTTGACTCACAGGCTACTGGCGTGGGACCCCCCAATGATACAAAGTAACAATTCAAAACACATTTTATAACAAAATTTCACAATTCAAGAAAAAAAAATATTGATATCATAAAATAAGAAAAGGTATGTAACTCTCCGTTCAAAACCTATAGAAAAACTGACATGGTCGTATTCTGAGCTTCGTATCTGACACAATTTTCAGCCAATTTCAAATATGCCGGGCTTTATCAACGCAGAAACAATAGGCCTTTTCGTTGCCGAGTCGATTTTCTATCTTAGATAAACTACAAAGACAATATGAGTCACGAAACTCAATGGAAACTGTACTCGGACATGATGTGACCGAAGCAATGCATATCACAGTCAATGCTTTTTTCAACGGCAACTTCACAGAAATACAATATTTCCAACAAATACCCATATTAAACAATAAATTACGTATTTATTTGATTCTCACAAGTTCTGCAAAATGTGTTTTGAATTGTTACTTTGTATCGGGGGGGGGGGGGGGGGGGGGTCCCACGCTGGTAGCCTGTGGTTTGACCACAGAACAGAATAATTTTATCAAATGGAATTGAAGTTTATGGACATGTATGTGTGCTTTCATCAATTTTGACATGAATATATCAACTGTAACTGATACCAGTCCTGACAAATTCAAACACATAAAAATATGTAACAAAATTCCATTTTAATTATTTTCACTCATTTCAATACAAAACCATATAATTCTGCAATGTGGTCTCTCTGAAGTTAACATTTAAGAGAAATTAATATCTCAGATTTAGCATCAATGTTAATGTATGAAATTTTAGTGATATCCCTATTCACTGTATTAACAACACATTCCAAAACATTTTTATTACTATTCAAATAAAAAACAAGGAAAAAAACAAAAATAATAATTTACAGTAACTAAGTTTCCAAACCTTTGATGGCACAAAAACATCTTAATAAATCCATCTGTAAATAAGACACAATTCCATACAATTTTTTTATCACAGCTCTGTCTTATTGATATTCCCACAGCCTTTCAACCACAAGAAGGCATGGAACTTGAGGAAACTGCTTATTTATAAACTTGAGACTCTGCTTGTGAACCTCTTGCCCAGTTCATCCAGAAATTGATTGATCAAGAGACAAAACAGGAACAATACAAGACGGATATAACAACACTAACTCAGCCAAGGGAATCATGGCAATAGCTGTTGCTTTTGGCTCAAGGCTGGCTGTCCAGGGTCCAATCTTGTCACTCCTCTAATTTCCCCTGACAGCTGTGAGCTGGCCACACCAGGACAGTCAACACTAACTGAACTATATAACTGTATATTTATACCTGCTACAGGTAATTACAGTTGACACTCGGCATGGTAGCATGGGGGCCTGTTAGGGTCATAAGCCTCAACCACATGCTCCCATCATAATGAGATACAGTTGTTTTGTTCTGTCTTTTTGTAACATTCTTTTTTCTCGATTTCAACCACTTTATGAAATGGGGATTTGTTTTTAACATGGGTATCCCATTACACTCACTACATTTAAAAAGCATTTACACCAATGTGATTAATTAATAATATCAATCTTCATGACATGAAAAAATAATTTGCAAGTACATAATTATATTTTGTACATGGTAACTATAAATAAAAGAAAAACCCAACAAATCTATATGAAAAAGCAATAAAATCCTCTTAAAAGAAAGCAGATAATGTATTGTATCTTCAATGTCTCAGAACTTACTTCAATGACACTGATTTAATACAAATTGATTTAATTTGGAGATTTCAGTATTTAAGTCATATAGTAATTAGCAAATAGGGTTACATTTTGAGTGCACTATCTCAGAATAATGCATGGTGTTAGGTTAAGATTAGGGGTGTAACGATACGGCCAGACCATATTGCGATATATTGCGATATGCCAACGCTGTATTGCAATACGTATTGCAATATATTGCGGTTTTGTTAATACAAGACTAAAGGCTAGACTCAGCTAGTAGAAGATTATAATAAAATATTTAATACTTCATACTGCAGTGCTACATGTATAACAGATACCTCTGTTATTAAACATAGTCAAAATTAATTTCAAAAACAAGTAAAAATATAACTAAGGCAACAAGGCTTCTTGAAAATCTGTCTTTGTCACTACTTATTAGGACTTAACATCCTCTAATTGCATATTTTTTTCAAGAAAATAAGTTTATCCACATTATCAGGATCAATTGCACAATCAAACAACGTTAGTTGCTTTTGAGGTTCAGACTGACATTTTGACTTTGTTGATGAAGCGGTGGTGCAATGTCGGACACTCGATGTCATCGCGTTTTTGTGATGCCGTTCCAAGTGCGTGGCTAGATTCGTCGTACCGCCGCTGTATTTAACTTCAGTTCTACATTTTTTGCAAAAAGCTATGTTTGTTTCAATGTCGCCGTTTTTTCGATGCCTTTTGAGACTGAAATTCTCCCATACCATGCTTTTGGCTTTCGGATTCGCCACATATTCGTAGGCATCATCTTCTGACATTTTTGCGGGAAAATCGTTGGTAGACGCTTTAGACGCTTAGATACAGCGTGGTTTATTTACCGGCGCCTATGAATTTTCGATAGGTGTTTGTTTGTTGTTTTTTTTAACAAGGCGAAGAAATAAAATAATCTTACTGTATGTTTTATGCTTGTCTGTTTAAATCAAATTCGTTTGATTATAAGAATAGTATAATATAAACTTAAAGGCAGGATTTTATGCATAAAAGTTCTATCCTGAACTTTGCAAATAGGAACCGGAATTTAAACGTCAACACAGAGTGCTCTCTAACTATCTATCGAAGCCAAGCCACTGCGAAGGAGTTTTGGTAAACAACGAGGACTTAGTGGTGTTTATTTTCACGTTAACATTCAAATTTTTATCTAAAATGAAGTATGGTTCTGCAGATTTCTGGCGATACAATAAAAAAACCGGTACGCTCTTTCCGTATCGCGATACGATACGCTTTCAAGGCATATTGCAATATACCGGTATACCGGTATATCGTTACACCCCTAGTTAAGATGTACAGTGATTAATTACAAGGCATCTGAACTTAACACCGTGCATTATTTTGCGATATAGCAAGAGAAACATAACTCCATTTCCATTCTTCCACATTTACAAGACTGCAGAAATGTAAAAGCATTTTATTTTATAATGCTTTCATTTAAGAATCATATTTGTCATCTTTGAACTGTTCATATATCAGAACACACGGCACTCCATAAGACTTCTATGTTTAATTAGCATATTTTTAAGCACATTAGAATGCCAACTATTATAGATGAAAGAAGACCTAAATTGCACAGAGGCACCAAGATTGAACCTTTCAAAATACAGCATGCCATCTGGAATCAAAATGCAAAATGTGCAGGGAGACTGTCGGCAGGACTTACACGATGAAATAGCTATAATTCTAAATCCAGCATTTAAGCTGACTTAAACTAATAGAGGCAAAGGCAACAAAAACCTCACACATTTTCCTGCAACTCTAGTTACTGGTAGTAAGTCAGCTGAAATTTCTCCTTGTTTCATGATAATCCAGCCAGCAGTCTCTAAGTGTCTTGAGCACTTTGATTTGTTTCATAAACTAAAGAGGTCATGACCTTACTTTTGATGTATACAATTGCTTTTGATATGCTACTGAGCATGGAGTGATAAAGTGCAGTGAAATGGCTGTGGTAGTTTTTGCAAATCAACAATGCCTACTTTTGTATATCGGTATGCAAGACTAGCTTCTGCCAATCTAAAAACTTCCTAAAATGAAAAAATCCTAGTGACCTGTCCAGAACTCATACCCATGGCAGTGAGGGGCTAAACAATTATTCATTAAACACATTAAAAAAACAGGTTCATCAGATGCATGCAGAACTCAATCAGCTCCATTCATTGGTTCATTTTGAAGAAAAACTTTATGGCTGGAAACCTCATTAATAACTGATGAAAAATAATAATGTTAATTAACAATACACACCAAACAACAGCAAAGGCCGAAACTCCCAGGAACATCAACATAAGCACTTTATCTAACACAGATTCATTTTGACGTATTAGCAAACAGGGCAGACCAAGAACCTAGAATGAAAAAATTCTTCCAGGAACGGTCTGATCAGGGTTTCCTCAGTTTGCTTATACAGTAATGAAACTTAGATTCTACACAGTCTGCATGGTAACGAAAAGTTTATTGTTTCGAATAATATTCAAAGTTTAGTAACATTCATCAAGTCATAAATATGCACATGAAAGGTAAAAATTTACCAACTGTCTCATCCTAAGACTTTTTTTTTAATGGGTTTCAATTTTTCATAAAAAAAAAGGTTAATAAGTGTGAAGAAAAGTACCTCAGTTGAATTCAAGTGCCACTAACAAGAAAATCCAGATTTAAATTTCAATTCTCCTGCAATTTTTTGTTAATGGATCCAGAATTTAAACCAGAAAATCATTTCCAGCATTTTTATCTTTATAGCTGTGCACAATTCCATCGATAGCCAAATGATAATAAATTAAAATGCCAAGCACCTGATCCTTTCAGTGAACAGGGTTACATTGGAAGGCGTGCAAGTGCAGTAATAGCTATCAGAAAATTCCAAGGACAATCTTAATAATGAAGAAAAAAACAGAAAGCAATAAACCAGACTTTAATCTGGCAGGAGTCATTACAGGTATCCGTTGAAGTCCTGTTTCCAAACAAAAATGAGCTAGAATCTGACACCCAAGATACAAGTAGCCGAGTGTTGAAAAAAAGAGAGGGAGCAGTGAGTTGCCAAGATTTATAAAGATATGATGCAGCTCTCACCCTTTACTTCATGAATATTCATGTACAAATCTAGGAATTGATAATGTTAATAGTGGTATATAACAAGATGGAAATTCTCTTTTCTGTGTATACAATCTAAAGAACGACAAGTTATGAAGCCTTTTGTATTTCACATTAAAATAGCTCCTTGGTTGGACCAGTACTTTATGTCTGGCATGGCAAAAAGAATCTTGTACCCACAAGGCTCAGAGAGAGCAACAGATAGATACATAATCTCAAGACTGCAATTTACACAAGTCTTATTTCTGGCAATAGATATATCTGAAGTCATAAAGTCTAACAATATCATACAAAACATTCTTATACAAATTATGGCCTACCTTTGTCAAGGTACCTCAACTAATACTATATCCCCTACGTGAAATTACGAACAATACAGAGAAGGAAGAAAACGCATATCAAACCATAAGGCTTTAATTCTGATATTATGACCCTGCCTTTCTCTGAGAAAGAGACTGAAAATATGGTACTTCTCTATATCAGAGTGCTTATACCTCTCATGACAGGAGGGCCTGCCAGTGCACAACAGGAAATGGCTTCTCAAGGTTGTGCAGTTTTCACCATTAACTTTCATTTTTTAAATCTTCTCTCATGTAAAATAGCAGTGTACCACAAGGAAATGATAAACTAACAATACAGAACATATGAATAAACAATAAATTAACAATAATAACCAGATGCGAGGCTTCTTTGTCAGATTTGAAGACTATACATTTTCTGGCATCATCATACCAACAACAACAGTATATTAAAATGTGTCTAGACTATATACATGTATATGTTATACTCACAATATTAAAAGCAGACTTAACAACATTAACCCTTTCCCTCATAGAGGACACCATGAAAAGACCTATGCGAACAACATAAAACCAGATCAGCCTGCGAGTAACTCGCAGGCTGATCAGATTTCATGTTGTTCGCTGCTCCTCAGTGATATGGAAATGAGGATTTTGTAATTAAATTTGGTAAGGTTAAACTGTGGTTTTCTGCAGATCAGGCTTCATGTGGTACCTAATGAGTGCGTCAAAATGAGTCTATATGAGGGAAAGGGTTAACATACTTGGTAGAGTAGATCATATGTATATACACAAACATAATTTTGCTTTTCATTGAAACACAATTTCAATTTTAGAAATTGAAATCTGGTTTCATGCCCTTAAAATAATCAAAACTGAAATATGAAATGAAGAGAATACAACTATATCAAGGGAAGACAGAATACTAAGATGAGTTCAACACAACCAATGTCTACCATGTAAGCTAATCCATAGAGTACATTTACAATAAAGCTACTGACTTTGAAATATAGACATATATAAAAAATCACATGATTATGAATTGTAAGAGCAGCAAAATTCAAAAGCTGATGAACATTACCTCATATGAAAATAATCCAGCCATTTTAAGAGAAGGGAAATCTCCTGAAGAAGTGCCATTTTACGAGATATGAAACTCGAAGCTCGGAGCTACTGGTTCAAGCTCTTATCAAACAGTAAAGAAACTCAGGCAGATAGTATTCAGTAGGAATGCTATTCAACTATTTGAAGTTTCAAGGATCAAACAGTTACAAATTATTGGCTCTTACAAACTGGAGGGGATTTCTACCTGATGGTTACATTCCCAACATCTCACAGCACTCCAAGTGATGCCTGTAGAACAATAGGTATATCTATATACACTTGAGGAAAGTTTGCAAAGACTAGCTAAAGACTACCACTGACTACCTGTCAGTCATTTTAAATTATGGACTGTTATTATGAAAAGATTGATCAAACTGACAGCAATTTTAAATCGTAAAATCTAATATCTTCTCATCTTAAAAAGTTTAGAGCTATCTTTTTATCTCAAAACCTATGCCAGAGTTATATTCTCATATCAAGAGGGTTGGCAAGAGTTATCTTCTCCTCTCATGAGTTAGTCAAGAGTTATCTTGTCCTTTCAAAGTTAGTCAAAGTTATCTTCTCAACTCAAAAATGTTGAAGTTATTCTCATTTCAAGGGTAAGTCAGAGTTATCTTCTCATTTGAGAGTAAATCTGAGTTATCTTCACATTTCAAGAGTAAGTCAGAGGTATTTTCTCATTTCAAGACGTCAGTCAGAGTTATCTTCTCATTTCAAGAGGTAGTCAGAGTTCTCTCCTCATCTTAAAAGGTTAGTCAAAGTTATTCTTATTTCAAGAGGTAGAGTTATCTTCTCATCTCAAAATATTTGAGTTATCTTCTCATTTCAAGGGAAAGTCAGAGGTATCTACTCATCTCAAAGGTACTCTTGAGTAATGAACACTTTAAAACTATACTCTAATTCCATGCTAAGTAATACATAAATACGAGTGTGTGAGAATGGAAAGGGCTAATTTGAAAAACTGTTATAAATCAGGTTTTTGTAAACATATTATGATCATTTGGATTTGATGGTCATCAGTCACCACCAGCAACAGAAGCTGCAGTATGCCATGATGATGATGAAAATGATGTGGTGTTGTCAATAGTTGAAAGAGGACAACGTCTGATAATAATGTAAAACAAATCCACCAAAACTACCATGGTCACTTACAAATGAGACACCCATGCAAACTACACCAATAAAAAAAACTTGACATAATTATAAATGACCTAAAATGGCACAGTATTAATATCCTCACCCAAAACCTAGCTTGCTACCTGTCAGAATATTTAATACCAATTCACATGACCTTAATATGAGATGTCAGAATTCCCAAAGGTAACATAAACAATGCCCATAAAAAATGACTGACAAATAATCTCCCCAACACTAAAATATGGCCATACAAGAACACTGGAATACATTTTTTCTGCAAAAAGTATATTTTGCACCATCATCAACAAATTAATCTTTGGCAATGCATTACCTTAAGAATGACCTTAACCATTAATTTCACACAAAAATTCTTCTGTATGATTAATTAACCCTTTCCCTCATATAGACTCATTTTGACGCACTCAATAGGTACCACATAAAGCCTGATCTGCAGAAAATCACAGGTAAACCTTACCAGATTTAATTACAAAATCCTCATTCCAGACCACTGAGGAGCAGCGAACAGCATAAAACCTGATCAGCCTGCGAGTTACTCGCAGGCTGATCTGGTTTTATGTTGTTCGCATAGGTCTTTTCATGGTTTCCTCTATGAGGGAAAGGGTTAAATAATGAGCAATTAAGAGGGACATAAAGGAACAGCTGCTCGAATCCACAACAATCTAGCGTAGTTATACTAATTCTTAACTGGGTAAAACGCTTCACCAAATTGTTTTATGAAAATCAGAATGAGCCAAAATCATATCACTTCATACACATATTGTAGAAATTTCGGCATTTAAGAAGAAACAGATATGAAATCGCAACTAGTATTTAAGTATTACTTACCTAAAATTGTTGGAATTCGACCTGGTTAGATTTAATCTATTATTGTCAGTAATTATCATTTGAATCTTATCAAATCTGAATCTTTTAAAACAGATAATAATCATTATTGACCATCAAATCTTAGAGATTTTATGCAGATTGTTTTTAATATCACTGATACATAATTATGAAATTTTACCCATTACAGCAAATTACTAAAACTATAGGTTTAATACTTTTATGTAAATGAATTATTAGTGTGTAATGAGTGCTAAGCCTGGAATCTATATATAATGGCCTGCATACACTGATATCAATGCTTAGATCAAATCTTGCTTTTCGAAAGGAATGGGTGTAATTCCAAGTCCGCAGAAAAAACTTGTAACTAAGCAACAACCTGTTTTAAGCAACCTTTGTTAAGATTCCAGAAATTATATTTTCTAATACATATGGAGTCATTATAATCACAGAACATCTTCAGATTTTGTCTTTACTTTAATAAAATTCATAAATCCATCATCTTTTAAACTATACTGGGAACAAATATCTACACTATACTCTATACTCCTTATCAGAAAAAAATATTTCTGACTTAAATTAGTTTAAAGAAACCTCTGTTCTCAGCCACCTGGACTAGGCTGTCATTTCTTCTATTTCCTTTGACTGGCCACATTAGACAAGTGTTCCTTCCCATAAATCCTTTGACTGCGAACCTACATTTTTGGGAGCTTTTTAAGTAGTTTAAGAATCATTTTGATTATAGGCATCAAAATGAGTATATATGAGGGAAAGGGTTAAATCAAGTTTGCCAATAATAAGCATAAGCAGTATAATAGAATTCATATGAAACTCATATGTATTACACATTGAGATTGAGGCATAAATTTATAAGATTTACATATAGGAATACCAGATTGAGGCATGAATATATATGATTTACATATAGGAATACCAGACTGAGACATAAATATATATGACTTACACAAAGGATTTCAATTTAAGACTTAGACATAAAATGGATGATTGACACAGTGATACAACATAAAACTTAAAAGTACTTACAGGAAAGTAACGAGGTGCCAAGTATGCGAGACTGTACTCCTGCACTGTCTTCAAAAATGTAAAATCCTGAAAATAGAAAATAATATCAAAAATGAGCTTATTGTTTGTGGTGTGTGTTTTTCTACTGATTTCTTTCAAATTGGTCAAAGAACAAGTTTTTTTTTTTCAAAATACATTAATTTCTCTCAACTGTTCTTGGTTTGTACTAGCTAGTACCTAGTACAAGGGAAGGTCATAAAGGGTTGTTGCCGCAGCATGATTTGAACCCACAACTTCCTGCATCCATAGTCAAGAACTATGGCATTCCTCAAATCCTCTATGTCAAGCTTTCCCAAGTAACAGTACAAAAAAACAAAACAACATTTCTTTTCATATCGTCCATTGAAAGCCAGAAGGGGCTATCAGCATATGTAAAAAGAAGGCTGATAGCCCCTTCTGGCTTTCAATGGACGATATACTTGTGTATATTGAATTATTCATTCTTCCATTAAGTTTGTTATTCACTTCATACAAAGGACATTCCATTGCTTGCAATGCTTATGCCAAACCATCTCATGATACATAACTACTGTAAAACAACTTCCGTGACTTGTTATTTAGGACATGGGATATTCTGTAATCAAGTTCACAGGAAAGGTTTGTATGTAAGCTATGCAGACCACTGAGCCTCAAGTGCCCCTCAGAATGATTGTAACAGGCTGATACACACGCAAATAATGTTACTCAACCCAGAGAGTATGACTCCAAACTTGTAATTTCACTTGTAATTTCACTTTCTGACAGCAAGAACACATAACATTATGTTTAGAAGTGGAAACACACCATCCAGATGACAGAACAACACAAGACTAGCTCAAATGATGTCTCGAACACATCCTTGGCCATGTTACAGCAGGACAGACAACTGACACTGTCTCCAACACTGCCCCGACACACCCTGACTGTCAAGGAAGTGGTGGAAATGAAACAAGACGAGGTCACGGTTGCAAATGTTATTTTTGTGTTAATTGCACCATTTCCTCTAATCAAAGCAATATGTGTACAATGATGCATGTTTGTAGGTTGTAAGCCTCTGGCAACGTGAGTAATAATTTCAAAGTATCATTAATAAATGGCTGTCCTTGAAACTAACATTCTTAAGGTTCATATGGTTTAAGATAAGAAAAAGATTCAACCAACAAGCTGATACTTTTCCTCCTCCTCCTCTTCATCATCAGCAGCAGCAGCAGTTGCAGCACTATCAAAATCTCTTAAATAGTCATTATTTTAATCTTCATCCTCATTTTCATATTGATGATAAAAAAATATATATATTTCATCATCATTATTTTAACCATCATCATTCATCATCACCATCATCATTATTATCATAATAGCCACCATAATAATATACATGTACTCATTTCTCATCAAGCTTTTTACCATTTTGAGGTCAAAAAGACATCAAAGCGTATCTTGTGTTCGGATGTGCTGACAGATGTTTGCATACAGCTGCACCTGTGCGAGTTGGCCCCATTGTGTGCTGGCACACTCCAAGATAACCCCTGACCCTCTGTATACACCCTGCCAGTATTGAGCAACACCCCTGTCAGGGAGCCACAACACTTCATCACAATCCTCCTGCTACCACACCATCTGCAATTTGTAAACAATGTCAGCTGATTTGTTCCAAATGGTCCTCTTTCCATGCTGGTATTTAAACTAGCTGCCTGTTTAGAATATGTAAGGCATGTTAAGATAGATTAAGAAATGAGGTCACTGATTTTGCATCCAATTACACTAAGCAGCATAACATAACTTTCATACTCCATCCAAACTAAACAGGAATGGTTCTAGAAAATTCTAATTTGTTACATGTGAAAAATCTATGACCATATTTTTTTTCTTATTAGACAATATTATTATCTAAAAGTACAATTGCCAGGTTAAAACTTATATATCACTGCAACATCCAAAACTCACACACCGAATTATAAATACCTGCACAAGATAATACCATTGCAAGAAGACTATAATTATACCCCTGTCTTACTCAAGATAATACAATTGTCAGGAACTCATTGGTGTATGCTCAAGTTAATGCCACTGCCAGGAGCTTATTGGTGTAAGCTCAAGATAATGCCATTGCAGGAGTTCAGTGGTGTATGCTCAAGATAATGCCATTGTCAGGAGCTTATTGGTGTAAGCTCAAGATAATGCCATTGTCAGGAGCTTCATGGTGTAAGCTCAAGATAATGCCATTGTCAGGAGCTTATTGGTGTATGCTCAAGATAATGCCATTGTCAGGAGCTCAGTGGTGTATGCTCAAGATAATGCCATTGTCAGGAGCTTATTGGTGTAAGCTCAAGATAATGCCATTGTCAGGAGCTCAGTGGTGTATGCTCAAGATAATGCCATTGTCAGGAGTTCAGTGGTGTATGCTCAAGATAATGCCATTGCCAGGAGCTTATTGGTGTAAGCTCAAGATAATGCCATTGTCAGGAGCTTAGTGGTGTATGCTCAAGATAATGCCATTGCCAGGAGTTCATTGGTGTATGCTCAAGATAATGCCATTGTCAGGAGCTCAGTGGTGTATGCTCAAGATAATGCCATTGTAGGAGTTCAGTGGTATATGCTCAAGATAATGCCATTGCCAGGAGTTCAGTGGTGTATGCTCAAGATAATGCCATTGCCAGGAGCTCAGTGGTGTATGCTCAAGATAATGCCATTGCCAGGAGCTCAGTGGTGTATGCTCAAGAGGAGCTCAGTGGTGTATGCTCAAGATAATGCCATTGATAGGAGTCAATACACCAATGAATACTACAGACAATTTCAAAATCTTACACTTGTACCAAATCCAAGTGTATCAGTGCTAAAACAGAACAGTTTATACCCTATGAAAATATTAGAAGTTAATATGAAAACCCCTTTTTAAGAAAGAGCATAATATTGGAACTATTTCCAGACTCTCCTGCCAAATAGAAATCAAACATAGCAGCAGTGGTGTATATCATGTCATTATTGGCCAATATCTTCACCATTGCCAGGTTCGAATATCATAACCAAGTGGCCAAGACATTGAATTTCCCACAAATTTCTATCTCAGCAAATGTTAGCCTAAATGAAACATGAATGACATGTCTACAAAGAATAATATATGACAGATTTATTTTCCAGGAAATTAATCATAATTGTTTGGCAGGATGTATAATTATAGTCAATTAAGAAAACTGTGTTCTATAGTGTAAATGTTGGCATACAATGAATTGGTATGAGGGATAGATATTGTTTTCTCATAACTTAAAGAAAATGTATTTTTCAGTTTAATCGACAGAAAAGTTACTATCACTAAAGGAGATTAACATCCCCCAGCCCAATGTTAAGTAAGTACTGGTAAGTGTAGGACAGGACAGGGCTGGACATTACCAGACATTTGAGTAATCGGTGCCATGGCATTATCACACTCCATTTTAAGAAATGACCCTGATTTATAGGAATAACAAGTAATGGTGTTGCACGCAACACATGAGTCCCCTACCGGTGAGGTGCATAATTTTTCCATTATGATAGCAACCAGAATTTTGGTCCGAGAAAAAACAAAACAAAGTGACTTGTAGAATCTCCATACTGCCATCTATTCATATACCATGTTTGATAATTTTATCTTAAATGGTTTTATCGTGGAATCCAGAGTTCCGGACATCTGCATGGACAGACAGAGGGCAAATCTAAAAGGGTAAGTATTACAATGTGCAGGTATCTTTAGACAGAACTAGCATCTACACTACAGCCCCAAGTTTGGCACCAAGTTCACAGAGGAAAAAATGTGCAGCCTGACTGGGACTTAATTCTAAGGCTTTTCACTTACTGGACGAATGCTCTACCAACTGAGCTACCCAGCCACATACACATCTCATTGGTTCTGGACTAACATTATTTTTTAGCACAGGAGGCATCCAGCTTCCATCAGACCAGGTCCCATGTTCTTGAAAATAAAAATGGTACATCAGTATGATTTTATTACTAAGACTCAAACTATGCCCATTAGTTTCAATAGAGATTTGAGTATGATACTCAAATTTAAGTCTGAAATTGTACATGAACATGATTATGGGGCCTAGTTCTAGTACTTAAAGGATTATCTCTGACTAAAACTCAAATATCGCATTTAAATCCCTTTGAATCTTCTTTGAGTTTGAGATTTTATTTTTGAGAACTTGGGGCTCAAACTTATAGCAGTGAAGGGCAGGCTAAATAAAAGTCAGCGTCTATAAACATTTGGCCATGGATGCCTGTCATTCTACATTTTCATAGAATGCAAATAGTTGGATGAAAGTGGAATTATCAGGAGAAACTTTTTTCCATATGGATTAATAGTATTAAAGGTTATAAAAATGTTTATATTGAGGTAGTTGCTTTTTAAAAATATTTTCATTTTATTTAATAAAAAAACAATAGTTGAAGATTAAACTATGGATGATATTCATTTGGATTTTCATGTGTGGAAGCCTTCCAGCTGGCTTGCGGTAGGTCGGTGGTTCTACCCGGATGCCTCCGTGCATTCGGGGTCTTCCTCCACCTGTAATTAGCTGGATGTCGCTTTATGACTGAAATACTGTCGAAGCGAAAGTAAACTCAAATAGTCAAGTCAAGTCAAGTCACTTTAACCATTACAACTAATACCATTACTGCAACTACTTAAACTACTAATCTGTTACTCCAACCACTTCTACTACGACTACCACACCAACATGATTTACAGCTACTGCCAGACCAGCCTCCAACAACAGTTGTACTAATATCTGACAGGATACCTGATGCCTGTATCTCTCTAGAGTCACTTGGCAGAACACAAGCCATCAACAATAGGACAGAACTGAACAAAACTTTATTTTCATCTGAGTACAATTATGTACAATATTGAGAATAAAAATACAGTACAAAACATTTGTTCCAGTTGGGGATAACATATGCATCGTTTAAAATATATTGAGAGAGATATAAAAAACAACAATAAGTCATTGAAGCTTTGTAAGAGAACGATGGGAAAAAAGGTAGAAAGAAAGACTAAACATATTTAGAGGTGAGCATTAATCCTGCATTATCATAATCCTCCTTGTATCATCATCATCATCATCATATCATCATCATCAATCATCTTCGTCATCATCATCATCATCATCATCTCATCATCATCATCATCATCATCATCGTCATCATCAGGTGAGCCCTCAACATACCTCTCCACCCTACCTCCTACCAGGGCCTCTCAGTACCAATTGAGTTCCAGCATTTGATGATAATCCCCTGTACCCCATCTCTCACCTGGCATGTGCTAATTTTAGTAACAAATCAAAGGCAGAGTGTGGGAATGTGAATGAGGCAACCATGTATGTTTGTTACTGGGATGCTCCCAGAAAATGCATTTACAAAAATCAAAATGTCAGAATACATTTGCGGCATTCTTTCAGGAACTTGTGAGTGTTGTTCTGTATCGGATCGCCCCTTGGTTACAATGAATTAGCCTAGAAATAGACACTCGATCTTAAGTTAACTGGAGAAACAGAAGGTGTACCTGAAGTTGGTGGCTGATTCGATATATTTGTAACACTCATTAGTCTAGCAAAAATACAACCAAGAATTTTTTGTTTGTTTTTATTTTTTGTTTTTTTTGTTTGTTTGTTTTCTCTCATAAAACACTTAACACTGTAGTGTTAATCAAATAATGATGATTATCATTGATATGATGATTTTTTACGCAATATATTTTCATACTTTTAAATGTAGCTTCGCTTTAGGGTGATGTTATTCTTTTCCACTCAAACGAAAGAATTTGACTGTTTTATGTAAGCTAAAACTAAAAAAAGCAATTTCAAACACATAAATAAGCAAAAGCTTGTGTTAGGTATTGCCAGGTACAAACTCCTTCATTATTGACCTGTACACTACTTCTCCTGGCATCAAGGTCACAAGACCATCCGGCCCAGGTCTATTCCTATACATGATAATCACCAGGCCCTATTTATATCCTGACACACGCTGACAGCCTGATTCCAAACTACTGACTCACTGTCGAGTTTCCAATACACTCTATCTACTGACCAAATCTTATATCCTATCTCTCCTTACATTTCCTTCTCACCATTCTTATCCATTCTAAATTTTCAGTGATTTTCTTTCTCTCTTAATTTTTCATTTCTGCATCTCCTGTTTTGTCTGTTTTTCTGCCTGTCTTTCTATCCATCCACCCAAATCAAATATAAAGATAATTCTAAATCCACTGTAATGTAAATGGCAACATAACCTGTCCAAAGTCTGTCATTTGTTCCTTGCTGATATATATTACAATGCCACCCAACAGCCATATACACAAAAAATATAACCATACCAGGTGGCGGAGTGTCTCCTCGTGAGTGGGAGGTTGTAGATTCCATCCCCAAAGTTTTTTTCAGGGTGTTGTTTGCAACATTTTTTTTTTCTTTCATGGCCACTTTTTGAACTATTTGAGTGATGAAAAATTATCGCCACTTTTTGAACTATTTGAGTGATGAAAAATTATCTCAAAATGTGGTAAAAAAAACAAGAAAATTACCATTTACACAATGGCTGACAACGTTTAACGCAACACTTATTCACAATTTCAGTTTGTTCAAAGAGCATTTTGTTCACAAATATACAGCAGTTTAACAGAAGATCTTTTTTTTTTATTTCATTTTTTTTTTTTTAAAAACATCTGATTTTTGTATTCAAAATGCATTGCCAATGCAGTTCTGAATAATCAAGGCTGTTTACTAAAATTCAAGGTCTTTTACTGAAATTCAAGTACTATTTTTATGTTATTTCAAGGCTACACTTAATTCAAGTGTTTCTCAAGGTTAAAGCCATTTTCAAGGACTTCTCAAGGCCTGTATGATCCATGAATATACATTGCAGTTCCAGGACTGGTTGGCTCGGTGTCAGGATAATGTGACTGGGTGTGGTATCATGAGTTGACACATGTCTATGGCTTGATACTGAAGTGTGGCAGCACTATATCTGTCTCATGTAGACATTGTATCCAAATGGTAGAAATGCTGTTGTTCAGAGTGATGTTTACACATCAAACAAACAAACATCACAGGATGTAACATTTTACAAATCCTTTATAAACTGAATATTCTTAAAAGAAATATTAATTTACCTGATAATGAGAACAATCACAAGCTATTATCTTTCTTTTTTACCAACATATAGGAATGATAAAGCAGAAATATAACTGATTTTTCACTTATCAGAAAAATGGCTTTATTAAGATGCTTTAATGTGTATGCAGTCCCACATACAGTTTTGCAATGGAGCTACAATTTCTACCCAAATAAATATATACCTATAACCACTGTCTTAGCATCTTAATTTTGAAAGAATGCAACAATTTATTCCAGTCATAGATGCTTCAGAGGATTACTTTTTCTTTCAAACATTTGTTTATAATGCAACCAGTCTATCCACACATTCAACATCACATGTATACATTTATGACTTTATGAATATTAGTTTCTTTCATTTTTACTTTTTGGCTAACAAGATTGGATGATATGGACAATGTGTTTAATTCTTACTAAGGACATAAAAATTGAAAGAAAGCATGATTACACTGGAACAGAACCTTTTATTTGAGAAACCTGTATCAAATTAAATAAGATCAGATTATTTGGTAACATAATTTTGGTTGAAACTAACCCTCGTATATACACATTTTGACGCACTCAATAGGTACCACATAAAGCCTTATCTGCAGAAAACCACAGTTAAACCTTATCAAATTTAATTATAAAGTCCTCATTTCCAGACCACTGAGGAGCAGCGAACAGCATAAAACCTGATCAGCCTGCGAGTTACTCGCAGGCTGATCTGGTTTTATGCTGTTCGCATAGGTCTTTTCATGGTGTCCTCTATGAGGGAAAGGGCTAATAGTGGTAATCCAAGAGGCAATATATGTCTGGTATCTGTGAAATGTGAAGTCTAAATTGCTATTCAAAATGGCAATTTGACCTGGTTATTAAAACCTTCAATATCTTTCATTTAACAATAAATTAAGCTCAATTATAACAAACCAGGTAAGTTAACAAACAAATGAATGTAAACATGAAGCTCTGAGTTTAGACAAAAAAAAAGAAAAAACGATAATAGGCTGTCCCACTTCCTTAGTTTTCCTTAAATTAATTCATCTTCATAACGATTAACATACCAAACAATGAATGAATAATTCACCATCACGAAGTAAACCCAATAGTGAATCTGAACCCATGAAAGAATTCAGGTCACCCATCCAGTGGGCCTACCCAATAAAACATCAATAATTACTTTTGCCACCTCTGAAGGAGTTGACTGACCACTTCTTGGCATCTTTCCGTCCGGGAATCTGCTATAAATACACCTATTCTCCCAAACAAAGCAACACAGTAGGTGTGATTACCCCAGGAAAAGTAATCAAAAACAAAGCTGATCTCTGAGTGGAACAGCTGGACCTTTTTATCTCTTTGGCTTCAGCATTCCAGTCTCCCCCACCCCTGTCTCTCTATCCATCACTCAATTAGGCCACTTTACACATGGCTATACCTGTAAAATAACCAGATCAGACTGAAAGCATTTTTCAATCTGGACAGTTTTACAGCGTTCCCTTCTCATCACCATGGTACCAGGATTACTGGACAGTATAAACTTCTGATGAGTCTGTGAGTTCCTCTCAGTCTGGTTTTATACTGGTCACATTGGTCAGTTTCCTGACAGCCCCTGAGTGTTGAACTGTGAGCTAATGGACCTGTAGTTAGCTTAACCTTCCTAACAGGCATTTTAATTATCTAAAGGTTATAAATACCCCCCACAACATTATGGATGCAACAGGACAGAGACTGTTAGTTTGTCTGCTTGGGTTGAACATCCCAACATTTGGGGACTTCTACATAAGTCAAGATTGTTGCTTTACTGTGATATCAAGCTAAAGACAAGTAGCCTGATATATACCACATCCAGTCAAATTATCTTCAAACTGGGCCAACCAGTCCTGAAACTATCCTTATGTGCTGAGCGCAAAGCCCAAGGAAGACAAGTACCATTTTTAATGAATTTTGGTATGTTGATATAAGGGATCAAATTCATAGTGACATAAGTTGACTTTTAAGTGTCTTTTACATTTTCATGCTGACATATTTTGAAGAGAGCACACTCTTTCACTTCCTAATTTCATGTAGTATTTTCAAGCACAGAAGCTGCTTGGCTCATATCTAAGTTCTGGTGTCCCTAGAGGGACAAAGGTGGGAGGTGTATGAATCAAAGAGAGGAATCTGGGTTACCATGGAAACCAAAACATTTATAGAATTTCACTATGAACTACCAAGCCATTTTATGCATCTGAACTTGAAATTTTGGGTCACGTAAACCGTCTATCATAATTCAATCTTTTAAATATTTTTAACTTGTTTTTCATTCAGTGTGATAACTCTTAAACCACAGCTGATCTTGTTGGGGCTGTATGCAGTGAGATAAAGCAATCAGCAGGGTGAATAAGGCAGAAGGATGCCATTGGCAGTTTTATGATATCGGAATATGATGTAATATCGTCTCCAAGATAGCTCCAACCCAGCAACCAAGAACCAAATCTCATAAACTGAAATGTATTGATGATAAACATATCAGCAGAAACCATCATCCCTGTTTTACATTGCTCCCTATAAAGACAAGGTGAGGATAAATCAGAAAATTATTGTAGTACGGAACAACAGTGAGCCCAGATATAAAACATCTACCCAGAATAATTCCTTGGTATGGACGAGGTGTTCCACATTCAAGAGATGGCCAAAAATAACAGCTAACTTCAAAGGCAACAAAAAAGTAATTTCCGTTCAGGTCCACATACTTTCTATAAGGCTGCTGGCCTCTGGAAGTCGGCTTTAGAGTTATTATTGAAATGAATGACTCATGTAATGGACCAAGATGGGAGGTAACAGGCTTGGCTGTTATACCTGTAAACAACAAACAGTTTGATAAACAAACAAGCAGGCCATTGTTGATGCCAATGCCCTCTTTTTTATAACTTCATTTTAAATTAGACTAGTATATTTTGCAACCTTAATACAGCTGGTAGGTGTGATTTTTATTTACAGCTACTGACTCACTGTTTGTGATAAATAAAGAATTTCTTTAGTAAAAAAGAAGAAACCATTCTTAATTACTAGTATAGTTGGAAAGAATCAAAGTACCGATGACACTGCAAGAGATTTGGAGTGGAAATTATATTGTCTATCTTTACTAACGATTATCTCAGTTGTCCTGATTATTGCTGAATGAGCTTAGGAAGACAGTTATTCTCAACAGATTATCCATTGCACACACCTTCACTTTTCTTCCAGATATTCTATTATTTCTTAAAATTAATTGTCTGAAAATGAATGAGCCTGCAACATATTTCATATTTGTAATAGTCTAAAAAGCTGCAATAAGAAATCTTGAAAAGTTGATGTTATTTCAAAAAGTGGCCCTGCTTCACTAAACAAATGTGACACTGAGAGATTAAAAAAATATTTTCATTTCCCAACATTTTACAATCATGGTGTGGGCCTGCGTGGCCAAGAAGGTATTAAGTCACTGACTTCAACACTCCGTCAGTCCCTAACCGTGTGGGTTTGAGTCCCAGCAGGGTCATTTGGATTTTCATGTGAGGAAACCTTCCAGCTGGCTTCCGGTAGGTTGGGGGTTCTACCCAGATGCCACAGTGCATTCAGGGTGACTCCCTCCACCTGTAGGTAGCTTGACACTGCTATATGACTGAAATACTGTCACAGCAACGGTAAACTAAAAAATCAATCAATCACAATCATGGCCCTGTATTACCAAGGATGAACAATTTCAATTTTTGAATTAAAAATAAGTTAGGATGTTAGTATATAGTGGTTTGGAGATCAAAGATCTTTGCCCTAACCAGATGCACTGGTTACTAACGGACTACCATACAACTTTCATTTTCTATATTCACCTTCTATGTTCAATTAAACCACTATATAGTAAACCATAAACACGTGCCAGTATTGTGTTTATGCACAGATTCAATTTAAAACACAAATTGGAACATAAAATGAGGCCTGTGATGCCAAAAATAACCTGTAAAGTACAACAGGGTAGTTAAAGCCCCTCCCGATTACATAAGCTTCACCTAAATTTTGTTCCCCATCAAACAATTTAGGGTGCCAAGGCATTTTTGTTTATAGATGTATAATCCATCTGGCTTTGGACCAGGTACTTGACTGAACACTGAACTATTGCTCCATTTCTTGTTCTGTCTTACATCTCGGCCTAATTAGTGTAATAGGTTAAAGTACTTGTACACAAACCTAATGGTCTTGGACCAAAACCTGTCAGTTCTGAGTTTTAACCAGACTGGTATCCCATCCTGGACCATTGTTGTTAGTCTTTTGTTTTACAGACCCTATGCTCTCTAAGATCTCTTTTCAAAAGGAAAACAAATGAAAATGCACATTTTCTAATCTAAATCTCTCCGCTTTCTTTCCTTATTTACTTTGATGCCACCATGAAAATAAATCACTGATTTCTACAAGACTGCTCCACTGCACATACCTTGACAGGACGCTGTTTATCTTGAAAAATGACGTCTATAAGTGCATGTATAGATGGATATAACCAACGATCCTGATATGATTATCAACAGTAATAATTCCACAAGATTCTTTTGAGTCTTTTTTTATTTTTAGAGTTATAAAGTAACCATGGTATGTCCACAATTACACACAAAAAATACATAACCCTTTATTTCATGAATATTTATGTGACTTGAAGAGCATGAAATGATTGAACCTAAAATTGCATATGAAATGATGGATTTTTCTTTGCAATGCAGACTGAGCAGAAACTGAGCTACAATAATGTATGAGCAAACAGAGGAGACCCTGGTCAGACAGCTCCTATAGGACCTGACTGATCTGAGTCTCAGCTCTGTTTGCCAATGTGTCGAAATTGGTCTATATGAAGTATAAAGACAATCATTCAGGATTCATTGCTTGGATGGATATCATTTTGCTGAACTTTAAATGGTATAATTTTATGAAACACTAGATTATATTTTGCTCTTTTGTTGCCACAAAAGGTGGGATGATGTGGGAGCTTGCAATTAAAGTAACCGCGAAACCTACATCCGCAACTTACATGTTCGAACGACAAATAAGCAAAAACAACTGAAGAAACCTCCAAGAAGTCTGCTGTTCTCTTCTTAATTTTGGTAAAAATGAATGCATTTTTTTCTCCTCAAAATACAAAACTTCAACAAGATTATCACCACTTACTGACCAATTACACAATGTGCAAAAATCAAACCCACATGCATGGCACATGTTATTGAAAAAACAGATACCAATATTCCAGACATATCACATACACAAATAAAAAAACTTGCAAATTCCAAAAGCAAATGCTTAAAGTGGCTCTAGCCTCACCATGACAAAAGAAACTTCCTTGATACCACAGCAACAGAAACTTCCTTGATCGTAGTTCAGGAAGATGTGTTCTTCTGTTGAATCAGGGGGCTGCTCCAACATTTTTTATTTTTCATGCATACTTAAGGTTTATTTCAGCCTGATGAAAAGGCTGTGCAATCATCAAATTATCTAATTCGATAACATTCCATCTGTGGATTGCCGGCCCACTGATGTTCAACATCATCATGTGACTCACAGATCATGGGTATATATATATATACGTTCTACTTATCTCTCAACACTCTGATAACATCATTGATCTTAAAAACTCATAACACTAAACAACTATTTTTTTTCTTTCCAAGGAATGGGGTGCTAAGATATATCTTTTAGAGATATCACCTGAAATATTTTCTGCATGTTCAAAAGTTATCTTTCATAATGAATGTCTGACTAAGAAAAATGATACATTTTCGTGAGAACTCAGGAAACTGTTCAGAAATGAAACTACTGTTTTCTAATGATTCAGTTTACTTCACATTATTACTTGAATTTTGACGCCTTTTGGCAAAAAGAACAGACCCAGATCAGACAGCTCAGGAAAGGACCTGTCTGTTCAGGGTCTTCTGTTTGCTCTAATAAAATATTTTAGCTCAAATGCTACAGCCTGTAAGGCAATGAAAAAATCTATTGTTTCATTCAGTTAATTTACATATTCATCAAGTCATTAATTTGTACAGGAATATTCTTGAAGTATATGGTCAGACTTCTCTGGTTGGGCAACTTTACTGTAACACCATTAGATAGCCCCAGGTCAGAACCAGTGCTTTATTTCACCTGGGCAAATTTCGAGAAATTCTTGAACCAGAATATAAATTTTAAGTGATACTATGAAAATACAAAAGGTTGAAAAGGTGAAGGTCAATAAAACATAAATAAGTAGTTCAAGAGACTCAAATAAACCACGATAATTAGGAACACACAGACAGACGGCAGACCTCCACAGTGATCCTAATTACCTCCTTTAAATCTTTACTTTTAGTGGATATAAATACACTACCTCTCAAACATATTGAAGCAACCCATTTCAAAAGGCTTCATAATGATCTGGTTGCCAGCATTGAGCAGCTATAGGCTGATCAGCTGATTCATCGATACAGGGGCAATAGGCTACTGGTTCCATTTGTTATAGACTCAATAGTTCATGCTGCCAAGTTAACAGTTGGTTCCAATGCAGTAGAAGCCAGCTCCAAGGCATATTTGGATGAGTAAATAATGCTTGAATTAATGAACCACTGATGTTATGAAGCATGTTATGCTGCTAATATAAAACATATGAAAATAAAGTGCAAGTTAAGTTGGCCCCATAATAGTAACAGTATTTGATCCTTGACAGTTTTCATCCTTTGTCAATGTTGATAGCCTTTTTTTGTAAAATGTAAGAATTCACAGATAAATGAAATTTGACCAATATTACAAGTACCTTTGCCAACATCTGCAATACCATCAATTTTTCTTTGAGTATGTGCCATTTAAAAAGATCAATGTAATACAGAATAGTAGAGGAAAACCTTTTGCTCTTAATGTAAATAATGCAAACATTTCATATTTTCTTTTATACTTAAAAGACCATAACTCAAAAAAAATATATATATATATGAGATAAACCAGATCTTATAGACATGTATAGTTCATGCAAGGCTACATATACCTTACTCAAACTTGAGGTATGAAGGCCATAAATATTGTTTCTAGGTTTCACCCTATATCTCATGAATATTCATATACAATTTTTCAACTTGATGAATATGATGAATATTCATTTACTGAACTTTAAAAAGTATAATTTATGAAAAAGGAATTTCCAACTGAACTACAATGTTGTATAAGCAAACAGAGGAGACCCTATAGCTGTCTGATCTGGGTCTGCTCTGTTTGCAAATATGTCCAGTCTTCTTCTTTCTTTCTTTCTTTCTTTCTTTCTTTCTTTCTTTCTTTCTTTCCTTTCCTTTTTGAAAAAAATAATAAGAGACCATAACTCCCGATATACAGGCCCAATATTAATCATAATCAATAAATGTGGATATATCCTGACCATTAGCAATGTCCTCAGCTTTGATCTAGATTTTTCAAGCAGTGTAAACAATCTATCTGTGGAAAACATATGATGGATGGATGTTGGCCATCCAACACTCAAAATAGCTAACCTTGAATATTAAAAGGTCTTTAAAAAATGTCACATATCACTTTGAATCAAACTTTCAGATCAGAAGTTATGCCTAAATACAATTAAATCTATATAGATTTATTTAAAGCAACTCTTATTTAATGACCTGTGGTCCATAGAAAATATACATCATTTGAATCACATGATTTCATGCAAACATTTTTGCAATTTGTAAATGGCTATTTGCCCACTGGCCGAGATTTTTCAGGCATGCTGAAAGTCTTGAAAAACTTCTTGTTTATGTATTTTTGATTTGAACATATCCTTTTTGTAGTCATTTTCATCTCCTATTTCATTTTCTACCACATTTGCAACAAGAGAAAAAAAATCATGAATGATGGTCATTATGAAAATAAGAACTGGCTTGCTAGACACAAAGAATATGTTATAGTCAACACAAGATGGTCAAACCAACCATCATCACCTTATAAATATATCAAAATCCAAAGAGCACTGTTTGTGAGGCAATAAACTTATTTTTCTTGAAACATCAAACTTTAGTCCCATATTCATAGGAATTATCAATTTTAACCCTTTCCCTCATATAGACTCATTTTGATGTACTCAATAGGTACCACATAAAGCCTGATCTGCAGAAAACCACAGTTAAACCTTACCAAATTTAATTACAAAAAATCCTCATTTCCAGACCACTGAGGAGCAGTGAACAGCATAAAACCTGATCAGCCTGATCTGGTTTTATGCTGTTCGCATAGGTCTTTTCATGGTGTCCTCTATGAGGGAAAGGGTTAAAATATTGAAATGACTACCTCAGGTAAATGAAATAGCTATAATATGCAGATCTTGATAAAGAGGGAAAGGGTTAAGAAAATATTGTAGTTAGCTGAAACATTTGGTGCTGTATCTTATTTAAATATCATACATATCCTGTACTTTTTATCCAATGAAATCATTTTTTTTTTTTTTTTGTGAAATCAGAATGTACTGATAAAGTCACCCATGGATATAGCTATAGAGATACCTTTCGTTTTACAGATCACACACTTTTGTTCATTATTTAAAGATTAAAATACAAAAGAATAAAATAATTATTTTCATTTATAAAATGAATTCAAGAATTTTAGGAAAAGAAAAATTCTTATAGGTTAGATCAAATGGCAAAGATTTATAGTGATTTGTACAGAAAGCTTAGTTATCTCAATTTCTGATCTTTTCAAATTAACATTTTTAAACAAATCTTAGTGGACAATTGAGTAAATAATATGAAAACTATCTTAACTTAGAGTTTTAAAAAAATGTTGCCTACCATTCTAAGTTAAAAATTATTCACATAAATTTCTAAAACAATTTGTAGCCGATTTTGGTTGAAAAGTATCATTTATTTGATATTGATGCATTTATATTTTTAATTGTACTGAAAAGTATTGAATGGATTAAATTTCTGAAAACACATAATTAAAACTTACTTAGAATGTTTTTCATTTTCTTCCAACTGTTTCATTTTAAAGCAAAATATACAATCAATCAAACTAGATACCTCTATACACATTTAAATCAACTGCGATGAAAACAAGTAAATAGTCTACAAATTACTACAAAGCAAACAAGAAGAGTATGAATGAAATGCGTCTCACCTGGATCCAAGTCCAGAATCTTTCCACAGCGTTCAGACGATGCTGGTTACCAAGAAATTGTCAAAAATTGTGAGTTTTTGACATCAAAATATGTCCTTGTGACATGGGATTAGTTTTCTTGCAGAATTGTGGGGATTTATTGCACCAGAATCAACTATAAGTTATGTTTACGGCACCATACCAGTTTTACAATTACAGAAGCAGAGGCTCTACGCTATGTCTACCTGTATCCACGGTAACCTGATACCAGTCTACATGGGGCCCTCTCCAGGGAACATGGCCGACATAGAGAGAGAGGCCGAAGGGGAGATGCTTCAGGAAGAGAAAACAAGGACTTCAGAAAGCTTTTTTCTTCGTTTTGTAAATTAATGTAAATTAACTGTCAAGCATCAGGAAATATATTTTTAAGATTATGCACAGAAAATGAAAATCAGATGTTAGGATTTGGTCGACATGGTAAATAACTTGTGACAAACTATTGTAGAATTTGTCTGAAGATGAGATCTTTGTCCATTTACATCCCCCCTATAGCTTCATTGATTTATAGATCCCCCTTTAAAATTTTTTTAGAGGTTTTAAGGCCGAAACGACCCGGGTACCTGTTATACTAATACCCACAAGTATCCCTGTACCCATATAGATGAAGTCTGCTTCCCCTATATCCATACAGATAAAGTATGGTTCCCCTGTACCCATAAATTCCCCCCCTGTACCCATAAGATGAAGTCTGTTCCTTACCCATACAGATAAGTTGGTTCCCCTGTACCCATACAGATGAAGTCTGGTTCCCCTGTACCCATACAGATGAAGTCTGCTTCCCCTGTACCCATACAGATAAAGTCTGGTTCCCCTGTACCCATACAGATGAAGTCTGGTTTTCCTGTACCCATACAGATAAAGTCTGGTTTCCCTGTACCCATACAGATGAAGTCGGGTTCCCCTGTACCCATACAGATGAAGTCTGGTTCCCCTGTACCCATACAGATGAAGTCTGGTTCCCCTGTACCCATACAGATAAAGTCTGGTTTCCCTGTACCCATACAGATGAAGTCTGGTTCCCCTGTACCCATACAGATGAAGTCTGGTTCCCCTGTACCCATACAGATAAGGTAATTACATAGAAGACACATACTTTACCACTGAAATAACTAACACATTTAAATAGATACTGGCTTTGTTCACCAAAATTACGTCCACCTTGAAATATGTGAAGATAGTGTAGAATTCTGATTTTGGCTATCATTATGAATTGGCTATTGATATTACTGTCTGGCAATATTAACCCGAGACATATTAATATTCAGTGATCTTTCTTCTGCATTGTCGGTTTCTGAAGTCAAGCGTATGGTCATTAAGGAAATTTGTAATACTTAGAAGCACATATGTATCACTTGCCCTGCTACTCTCAATGATAATGTGCTAGAGTTCAAAGCTGAGGGTTGTGGGTTCAGATCTCGCTCAGACAATAAATATTTTTAGGATTTTTTTGATGTTTTGACTACCATGTTTAATAATGTTCTACATGCAAATCACACATAGAGATATAGCATTATTTTATGGAGTCAAGAGCCCTTGTTATTGCAAAATATGCCCAGTGTGCAATTTTATCAACTCAGGGTTAACTCACTCTAGAGTGTCCGGGATATCCTGACTGGTTTTCAAACTCGATTGAGATACTGTGCCAATACACATTGTAACAAAGTTTGTAAAGATCGGTTCACTTTTGTCAGTGTTAGAGAGCAGACACTCTTAATATAGAAATTTTTCATTAAGGACCATAACTCTGGAGTGTCTGGGACAACAAACATGGCTGAGATATTATGCCCATACACATTTTGACTAAGTTTGGTAAGGACTGTCTGCGGGTGAATCCATAAAATGTCCCATTTATGACAGGTGTATAAAAAGACATTGGTCAACAATTAAACACATTATTCATCCATCCTCTAACACAGCAAGTAATGAAAGAAAAAAATGTGTGAAAAAAGAATGAATTTACAAAAAAAAAAAAAAAAAAAAAAAAAACATGTTTGTGTATATCAAGGATTAAACCTGTCACTTCATGATTACAAGTCTACTGAACTGACCACTAGGCCACCTGGACTTATTTAAAATAAGAAACATTGCAAACCATAATACCATTCAAAACAAATGATTTGATCATAATGATTCACGGAAACAAACGAAAAACATCCCACAGATTAATTAGTCTCAGGTCAACATTACCAGACAGTATAAAGAAAAGAAGTACATGAGGTATCATAATAGAAAAGACCGATATAGTGGAACGGGCAAAATTTTGTACCTGGAAACCTGCAATTTTCTTTCTGACCCGCGGGTACATGGGTACTCATTCAGCCCTAATTTAATTAGCTAGAGAAGGAATTCAATCATAACACTGCCAATATCAACATATGAATGCCTTTATATTACTTATTTTTCTTCATATAAGAGTGGTTAAAGGTGTTCAAAGTCAACCAAATTTCACAAACAAGACGTTTCACACGGTAAAAATAAACGGAACTCCATAACCACATGGACGAAAATAGAAAAAACCAAATGGATTTTTTTTTTCTATATCACAAAAACAGTAAAACCACAATAATCAGACCACTATATATTGAGATTGATGTCTATACCCTTTCCCTCATATAGACTCATTTTGACACACTCAATAGGTACCACATAAAGCCTGATCTGCAGAAAACCACAGTTAAGCCTTACCAAATTTAATTACAAAATCCTCATTTCCAGACCACTGAGGAGCAGCGAACAGCATAAAACCTGATCAGCCTGCGAGTTACTCGCAGGCTGATCTGGTTTTATGTTGTTCGCATAGGTCTTTTCATGGTGTCCTCTATGAGGAAAAGGGTTAACTGGGGCTGGCACATAAACATAACCAAAACTATTAAGACCTCTGCATTCCACCTTGTTTTCATATTATGTAGGAGTGTAGGTCAGGACTGGACAAGCTTTATTCCTATATAGCCCTACCAATGAAAGATATTATAACAAGTCAATTGTTATCATACTGTTATACAATAAAGTCAAGTAAAAAATGGTCATTAAATCCAAACCCCAAATACAGCATAATAATAGTAGCATACAATACATATCAGTGTGGCCATAGCAAGTGGTATACGACATCATTTTAAGCTAACGTGAAAAGCATATTTTGCATCGATTCAGAGGGATAAAACTGCTGTAAGTATTTTATTTTATTATCAGTTTTAATGTTTGAAGTGGAAAATTGTGACCTACACATATGTCATGATGATTCTTTTGTCAGATGTTTAGATTTTCTTAACATTTGGAAAAACCTTCCAAGTTTGTGAAATGTTGTTTGCTAATAAGTAAAGCACATCAGTAATAATGTTTTCCTGAATGTTAGGAAACACTGTTCATCTGACAAAAGAATCATTTGGGCCTTTGTGTAGTGCACAATTTTCAGCTTCGCATGCACTATATTCTGTTAAAATTGATGAAGAAATAAATTACTCACAGCAGTTTCCTTTTTTGAATTGAGGCAAATGATGCTGCTTGTGTTAGCTTAAAATGGCATCATACACCATGTGGTATGGCCACACTGAGATACATTCTTATTACAATCACACCAGTTTCATTTTTTTTATTTTTTTTCTTAAAACAGACTTGGACATTTCAGGAAAGGTAAAATCAGTACACCTGTTTGTTCCAAAACTAAAAAAACATATATGCCTTACGTCAGTAATCACTCTGGTATAGTACATACATTTGATTTATTGCAAGGATCCATCCCTACCTTTCATAGTCAAAGAAAACAGTCAGGCCACATGATCTAAACTTTATGAACACACCTGACTCCTCAGAAAAAAAAAAGAGGCAGGCAAATCATTAGGAGAGCTTTAAACATCAACAGAGAACAGAAAATTAGGGATGTTGATTGTATTACTATTAAAAGATTTTTTCATAATCTTTCTGAAGAAAGAATATTTGAAAAAATGTACCCCTTTAAATTCCCTGTTAACTAAAGCAACATTCTCATGAAACAGAAAAAATGCATGAGAATTGTTTCTTTGATCTTAATGGAACTGTCAATAGATACATCTTGAAATCAAACTTTTTCTTCTAGAAATTTCTTCATCTTTCTCATTCAAATCAAAATAAAGCAAAGAACTGCATGAACTAGAATTATACACAAGTATAATTTACAATGCAAAACCTTTAAAACAAACCAGACCATGGATGGCCATGGTCAACATGATTTTGCCAGAGGCGCTCTCTGGGAGCATCATTATCCTTTACTTCAGCAATTATACTAATAGCCCTATGATAGTTCTTGTGATTAGGGTTGATTATGATTTAAAGTTGGCAGTGACTAGATGCAAGAAAACTGTCTATAAGTATCTAAGCATTAATAGCAGAATAGCAGGAACCTTACAGAGGATAGAGTTTTTAATGGCGACTGTTTCAAAAGAATTCAGTGGAATGTGTTTCACAAACAAGAGGACCATATATAGTGGCCTTAAAGTAAATTGTTGACAAAACCTGATAACAGACAGAAGCTCACCTTGAGCACTCAGGTGAGCTAAAAGTGAGCTCTCATTTTCTCTTATCATGACAAATGTTTGTTTGGATATAAAAGGTGATTATTGTACTTCCTATACTTAACAATGCCATGGGCTTAACATTTTTCCCCTTTAAAATGTCTTCATTTTCAACATATCTTTGCCTTCTTGTAAGTCACACATAAGCAAGACACACCTTTGTATTTTGAACGGTCTTAAAATGAATTCTCTAGGGTTCTGGTGTATCTGTATTATCTTTTGAGATGTGGGAGTATTTTATTACAGGCTGGCATTTATTATTGAGAATAGAGTATATAATTTCAGTTTAAATGGAGTAAAACATTAAACCTAAGCTAGAGGGCATCTCCTGCCTATCAGCCATCCCCATGAGTCCATGTGTACCATGTCATATCAATAGCTGCATGCACCCCTTAATTATGAACCCTTATAATGCTGTGGGCATTTGTGACAGCCTTTTCAACCAGTGCAGACCAAGATCAGCCTGCACATCCATGCAGTCAAATCATGGTCATCACTGTTTGCTGTTCAGTCAATAAATATTCAGCAAAAACCACCATTTACAGCTAATGGTAAAGTCCACATTGAATGGTACAGTCCAAAATGAAAAAAGAACAAGTAAGAAATTTAGCATAGTAAATACCTGGGTGGACAGGTGTACATTCCCACCTTCACCTATCCAAGTTTCCTAATAATAAGACATGAATTTTGCCCAATTAGAAAGTAATCAATGAAGGTGATTAATACCCCCACATTCCACTTTGTCTTCATACAATAGCTCAGTGGTAGAGTGTCTGCTTTGTGTTTGGGAGGTCTGGGGTTCGAATTCCAGCCAGGGCACTTCATCCAGTGACCGTGTCAAACCAAAACGTATAAAATTGGTACCAGATGCACCCTTGCCTGGCACATAGCAAAATGGGGTCACAATGGGAATTCGGAGTACTCAGTACTGGTTCTACCCAGGAACTTGTCTCCCGTGTATCGGTGCTATACACCTGGCACGTAAAAGAACCAAGGGGTCTATTGGCAAAATGAGCTAGAGTATTGCACCCGGACCTGCTTGTATCTAAACTACCGTCTCTTCCGATGCTGTCTCCTCAGCAAAAAACAGAACCCACATATGGGAAGGTCTAAAATATGGCCATTATAATCAGAAAAATGATTGCTATAGGCGATTATGATGAAAGAAGAAAAGAGAGTGGAGGACAGAATTGGACAAGCATGATTCCTTTATAGACCCCACTTCTGTGAAGCAAGGATATAGTTACTGACTGGACATTATGTGATAGAACAGGACATGTGACAAGGATGACTCCCATATAAACAAGCATTATCTAGAGGTATCAGTAAATGGGAGCATCACCCCTGCTATACCATCTTGCCTCAACAATATAAACCTTTCCCTCATAGAGGACACCATGAAAAGACCTATGCGAACAACATAAAACCAGATCAGCCTGCGAGTAACTCACAGGCTGATCAGGTTTTATGCTGTTCGCTGCTCCTCAGTGGTCTGGAAATGAGGATTTTGTAATTAAATTTGGTAAGGTTTAACTGTGGTTTTCTGCAGATCAGGCTTTATGTGATACCTCTTGAGGGCGTCAAAATGAGTATATATGAGGGAAAGGGTTAAAACATACAAGCAGGACAGGACAAGATTGGATAATATGTTTGACTCCTGTAAAGCTGAAACAGGGGTAAATAATTATCTCAATTATTTGAAGATCTTGTCTACCATGCTGCATTGTCTCGTCACTGACATGTGGCAATTGATACCATACCATGTCTGATCCATAGAGACACTAATACAGGGCCTCTATGGCTGAGTGGTTAAGTCTCTAACTCACTGGTATTTAACCCCTAACTGGTGTAGGTTCAAGTCT
>CM037777.1:2593893-2643893 GCA_021229015.1 Solen grandis
TATCTTTCGTGTTTTCAAAATGTTCATTGCATTCATATTACAATCACGTGAGCACACCAAATAACTATAATTTGTTTTTTAAAGATACAAATTTTCTGAATGGAGAGGAACCCTTACAAAGTGGAGAAAAAATAACAATCACTGTAATGGCCAGGAGGGTATCATTTGTTGTCACTTGTCACTTTTATGATTTTGCCCGCATGAAATGATTTCAAAATATCTCATTAACATGGATTATTTTTCTATTCATCACTGACTTGAGGTATGCCTGGTGTCACAATGACAAAACAATTTCTCTCTTCAGTTACCAAATAAACAGATTAAGCAGTTGAGAAGCAATGTAATTTGTAAACTGTGACTTCACGAGATGATTTTACATTTGTAAAAGCAGAGATAGTTTTATATGATAAATGTGTAGTATTTGATCTAATAAATCCCTGTAAAAAGATTTGTTTATGTATGAACTGCACTGCAGCTGCCCTGTTAAAGAAAGTTTAAGATTTTGATCTTAAAGAGATCTTATTTCTTGTGTTTATTACATAGGGTTTGGCTGATTTCAAAGAAGCATTAATTCATTTGATGAATGCTGGAACAATTAACCTGACGCCAAACCACCTTAAAATGAATCTGCATATTGGTTTAACCTATGAAAAAAATACCCGACATACAAATGCATGTGAACATTGTTTTCAATAGTTACCGCACCTTTGTTCAGTATCCACTTCAACAAACCTTTGGAGCCTGGTTATGCCAGTTTTGACGTCATGTTAGTTGATTTTGGTATATAAATGCATGAGAGTAAAGAGAGACTGTTTGAGTGGTAGCTTTCATTGACTACCGTTTGGAAGGTCTGAAGTTTGATCCCCTGCTTGGGACAAGTATTTGTCCGTGATCTTACCATATGTATAGTACTGGTCCAACCCAGGAACTGACACAAGGGATTTTAAAGAAGCAAGTTCAAATCTTACCATTGAAACAAACAGTTTAAGCCAAGCATTTTGTCTTCCTGGTTTTAAAATTGCATTTTTCTGAAGTATGAATTTGGTTCAACAGCAGGAGAATAGTTACTTATTTATTCAGCTTCATGCCTTATATATGAAGTATGTAACCAGTACAATGCAGATCAGCCTGCAAGTAGAGGATGATTTGATTATATACTGGTTTATGCTGCTACTAATTTATTATTACGTAACCCCTCACTGCTAAAGGTTCAAGCCTCAGTCTCTGCTCTCTGCTTGTACCTCATCTTCACAGAAGGAATCACGCTTGTCATGCATTTTAGACGTCCAGTCCCAATCTACTCTCAGACTGAAATACTGTTACAGTGAATGTTAACTCCAAAGCATCAACATTTACACCTTTAAGATGTTAACCCTTTCCCTCATATAGACTCATTTTGACGCACTCATTAGGTACCACATAAAGCCTGATCTGCAGAAAACCACAGTTAAACCTTACAAATTTAATTACTAATATCTCATTTTCAGACCACTGAGAGCGCGAAACAGCATAAATTGATCAGCCTGCGATTACTGCAGGTGATCTGTTTTATGCTGTTCACATAGGTCTTTTCATGGTTTCCTCTATGAGAGAAAGGGTTAAAGTAACACTCAAATTCTCTGTACTGCTTGAGAATAAACTGAACCTTTACCATCATATAAACTCATTTCGATGCATTGGCAAACAGGGCAGACCCAGATCAGACAGCTCCTGTATATCAGAAAAGTCCATAATGCACATTTGTGTACATTTGTAAAATTTATATTTTTTTAATTATTCATATCAATTAATTATTACTATGTATTTTAAACACAATGATATAATGTTTTGATATTGAACATTTATAATTTTAACTATTTTTTTATCCTAACTGGTGAATCAATTTTTAATTATACATACTGTGAGTGGTGTACATTAAATGTATCTATTTAATTCTGACCAGGTTATAACATGGTCTTAAGGTAAAGTCCCTGTAATGGTTCTGCTACGTATTGGACCACTTAACCTCTACCAAGATTAAACCACTTAGGTACCCTAATGAAACATTAGGAAACATTACAGGGACTTTACCTTAAATGGTGAATCTGAGAGGTAGAAGGTTACATTTTTCAGTGTTCCTTTTTTTCCTGAACTCCAAAAGAAATTTCTCAATAAATAGACCTATATAGGAAAAAAACAAAAACTCTGGTTAACCTCTTTTTACCTATTGAATCCTATCCTTTTAGCCTAATTAACCTCATGAATATTCATGTTCAAATTTATAACTTGATGAATATTAATTTACTAAACTTAAAATTGTATATATAAAGTAATGGATTTTTCTTTGCCACACAGACTGTGAAGAAAATGAGCTACAGTACTGTATGAGCAGACAGAGGAGACCCTGATCAGACTGTGAGCTTCTATAATAACTGGATCTGCTCTGTTAGTCAATGTGTCAAAATGAATTAATATAAAATAGATAACCTTTCACCTCATGAATATTCATATTTTTCTTTGCCACACAGACTGTAGACACTGAACTGAGCAAACAGAGGAGACCCTGATCAGACAGCTCCAGTAATCGCTGTCGATCTGGGTTTGCTCTGTTCGTTTGCTAATTTGTCAAAATGAGTCTATATGAAGTAAAGGGTCAAATAATTAAATACCTCAAGCCATTGTTTGAAGGTCTTCATGCATTCAGCATTATTTACATCATAGAAAAAAACATTGGAATACAAGAAATAGAGATACTACGGTATATAGGCTTGACAATTGAACACCTGCAGATGTTTGATATATCTCCAGTATAACTTGCACAATTATGTCATTTTAATACAACTCAATTATATGTTAATATTTGATTGATAACAGTGTGAAGATTACAGAGATTAGGCCGAAGATTATAATTATGATAATTCACTGCTGACATGCTACAAACATTTGAACTAAAACGATAGTTTTGCTATTGCATTATAAGCCATATATTTTTTGCCAACTGGAATATAATGATAAATGAATCCATTTAATGACCTTTTACTTGAAATATTGGCGTAATAAAACTGTAATTGGAGTTTTGATTCTTGTTCAAGGTTGCAGGGGGTAGTCTGTAATCTAATTTTGATAATGAGGTTTATATGTTAAGAATCTACCCCCATGGTAAATGTTTGTACAAAAAATTCTCAGTTTTTTCATTGGATTTTTGCTCAAATAAACTTTTTGACCAATTTTGAATACAATTGAGACATAGAGTTAATTGTTGTTATCTGGAAATGCCATTATGTATTGAATTTCACATCGGGGTAATAAATCTGAAGATTGACATATGCCAAATATTTTATATCTCCATACCTGAAAAGATTTTGTAACAATAACAATCTAAGTTATTCAGATATTTTCCGGTGGATATTTAAATTAGGAACAAAGACATAAACAAGTGACGTCATAAGAGGGTGACATGTCATGTGACAGATATGTATATAGATATACCTTAAGTGGGTTAGTGAAGAGTTCATCGAACTGACATCTCTGGGGGTGGGGGCAGATTTGGTTGTTTGATAGAATTTCAGGCACAAATACTGCTTACAACTAGAAAACAAAGGAATTATAAAAGAAAACAGCCTGTTGCTATGGATAATAACAATTTTCAATGGTGCACAAAATTGCACATTTTGAAACACAAATTGTCTGAATGACCCCCAAACAATAAAAATTATATCTCTATCATCAAGGGGTCATTTGAACCCATTGAAACCCTGTAATAAGGGTAATAAGGATATGTACTGCAGATAATGTGAATTTAATGAAAACATAATTAGGTACAGAATAGTACTTGGTATTCATTTTTGGTGATACAGTCAGATCAATCATAATCCTGTATCATGATTAAAAACTTAGATACCGGGATATACTGGAGCAAGTTTAAAAAAAAAAAAAAAAATGAACGAAGTCCATGCATCTCCTAGAGCACATTATAATGGATCTGCTCTATATTTGTCCAAAATAATTATAACACCCTTCACAGAAATGGGAGCTATATAGGAATCACCCTCATCCCGTCCCGTCCTACACTGACATTACATGAAGTGGGAGCTATATAGGAATCACCCTCATCCCGTCCCGTCCTACACTGACGTTACATGAAGACAAGTTGGGAGCAATTTCGTAAATAAGATCAATTAGATTTTAGATTTTTCTCATGTTGTTTTTTTTCTCCTCTTTTTTTTGTGGGGGGGGGTAATTGTTTTTTGGGTTTTTTTTAAAGTTGAAAGTTTTGTATTTGTAACATTTTAGAACAAGACTTCATATGTACCTATTTTAACTTTAGATTTTTCATATGAAAGGCTTCATGCTCTTTGACCTTTTTCAACTTCCTGTGTTGTATAAGATTACTGATTGTGACTTTTCCGTTATCAGATTTCCTCCTTCGCTCATAATGAGACTTCAGATTAGCAAAAACAGGATTCAATGACTCCATTTAAGGTCTTTTTAAAGGCATAAAAACTGACACTACACATTAGAAACTATAGGACTCAATGAGATCAAAAAGAAGATTTGGATCACAGTTTGTCACTTTTTATTAGGTTACTCAAAACTGAACTCTGTGGAGATCTGTGCCGTACAGATTTGATCTGTTTTTGATTGGTTATTTCCCCCTTTTAAATGTATCTGTCACCAGTCCATGTAGTGCTTTGTTACAATATACGTGGAAATCTATTAGTTCTGAAAGGGCTTGTTTCTAACAATTATGTTATCTGTAGAGATATAGTCATGATCAACCTTGTCGCCTTTCTGCAAATTAAACTTAAACAATTTTCGCCGACTGGATCCTTTTAAAGGTTGAGTAACCCCACAAATATAATCTTTTCATCAGAATATGATTGTGTTTAAATTTGTATCAACTTTACATTGGAGTCATTTTTATGGGTTTTGAGTCAAATAATCGTTTTTAACTCAGATTTTTATGTCGAACATTTTATCTCTATTTCTTTAATTCCTTTTTAATGGACCATTGTTTGGTGTTTTCAATTTGCAAGTCTAGCTATTGCCAGATTTGTATAGATGGTTGATCTATTATACTTATTATAAAACTAACTCATCCAAACTTCATAGATAGTGTAAGGCAAGACTAAAATAATCAAAAACCAAGTCAAATAGACTGTTAGATATTTGCTTGAAGCTTTGTAAATTGCATTTAAAGGAGGTAAAAAATAAAAATCATTATTGCAAGATTTTCTGGCAGATTTAGATTTATTGTGTCCTAAAAAGAGTTTACATGTATTTGGTATGTATGACATAAAGAAATATACTGAGGTGCTCTGGTTCCCCTTTCTTTAGAAACAGGAAGATATGTTGTATGTACCTGCAGTTCTTGAGCCCTGCGTTCATTTACCATTAACAGTTGCATATACCTGTTGTATCATAGCGTATAGAATGCAAGCAGGAAACCAACTCACAAACAGTTGCGAACAGTTGCAAGTGGTAGGAAACCTACTCACAAACAGCTGTTTGCAAGCGATAGCCTTAACTGAACGTTAGGCAGTTGTCATTGCTATAACAAGGTTTGTAAAGAATTTTCAGGGTTAGCCCAGATTTAGATTTTTTAATACCTGGGTCTCCATTAATAGTGAAGAATGATGTTAATGATGAACATCTTCAGATAAGAGGTCCTTCCACTTTGCCTTGGTATCTAATTAATCATTTCGACAGATATTTATAACCGGAATGGTAGGCTTAAATAGTCTGCATTGCTTAAATAATGTCAGATAAATGTCATAAAAGTGCGAGAAAGCAATATTGACAGTAGATCAGAAACATGTAGATTTGAGGATTGGGATGAAACTGCAGTAGTTTCCCAATAATCTCATGCAAATTAACGCATTACTGCTGTGAATACAACATTATATTGAATTATGAGGAATAGCAGTAATAAATCTGTTGTTGAAGAAAAATGAATTTGCCGATCATTCAGTGTTGACAACAAAATTTACCGGGTCATATACGCAGTGATTGATATTCCCTGGCCCACAAATAAGTGTCTTTTTTTATTTCATTCTTCCTACAGCTTGGGAGAAATGAGTTTATCGGATGACAGATGGATTTTTTATATAGAACAGAATAATTTTGTTTGGAGTTAGTATAATTGAATCTTACATGGTAATGCATGGTATTGCTTCAGTGGTCATTACATCTAATGAATCTCATAAAGGTTTCTCCACCGAAGAATTTGATAACAATATCATTAGTACTATAATTGCTGATGTCACATTATTTGTACTCGCACATAAACACAAAAGTATTATTTTTGTTGTTGTTCAACTGTTAGTAATTAAGGATGAGTTTGCCGCTTTTCGTTAGAAACCGTGAAGATATTGAAATGAGGTGATTCAAAAATAATTGTTTTGTTGTGGCATGCAGCTCTCAATAGTGAAAGGAATAATGACAAGATTTGTGATTTTTTTCTATGCACTAATTTGCATTTAGTCATGAGTACATTATAATATTTTTGGGTGTGATTAATTGTCATAACTGTCACATCTGATTTGATGTAAATGGCTCATTTATATGTCAGATTAGAGTCTGTGGTAGTACCTGCTGTATGTAAAGCTTAGCTTTTACTTTGTCAAGAGCTCTTCACAAAATGACCTGCTATAGATAGACTCATTTTAATGCATTGGAAAATAGAGCAGACCCAGATCAGACAGCTCTTGGAAGCTCTCCTCTGTTTGCTCATACACTAATGTAACTCTGAGATTCTACAAAATCTGCATGTAGAAGAAAAATCAATTATTTCATATACTATTTAATTTTTTGTTCATTAATATTCATGAAGTCGTTAATTTGTACATGAATATTCATGAGGTAAAGGATTAAAATCAGGTCAGTCTGCAAGAAAGTAAGGCAGGTTTAATTCTGTTTACTATTTTGGTTAGAAGGCATCATTGTAAAACCTATTTAGACTGATGTATAGTTTCTGAGTGTACTTATAACATGGTTGCAAAGTGGTGTATTTGAGTTGAGAAGGGATAAGATCCGTCAAAGGCCTTGAACTGTATTACTGAGGCCTGTCCAGTGTTTACATATATATTCAAATTTGAACATCAGATTATCCAATAGCTGTGCTGGGATATCTTGTGATTAATGTTTCAGCAGCTTTACATAAAAGAATACATGGATTAATGAAAAATCCCCTATCTATAGGTAAAGGATAGGTCTAAATTTCATTTCTAAAGCTGGAAAAGTCCATTTAAACCTTTCCTTAAGTCAATGCACTTTCAAGCACTGTTGTATATTGTTTATATTCTGTATTATTTTTCAAAGCAGTCCAAAGCTAACAAACTTGTATTTATTTAGACCTTGTAGTCAAGAATAATCCATGAAAGTGCAAACACTTATTCCCAGTGGGCCCCCTTTTTTTCTCAAGAGAAAACAGATAGGGAAGGCTGTTGAAAACTAGGGAGTCTGGGTGCGATACACTAGCTCATTTTGCAATCCCTTGGTTCTTTTATGTGCCCAATGTAATATAAAGTACCAATACACAAGAGACAGGTTCCTGGGTAGAACCATTATTCCATTTTACTGAGTGCCAGGCAAAGCAATTTTGTACATCTTGGGATTCATGTGGTCACCAGAAGAAATTGCCCAGCTAGGAATCAAACCCCAGACCTTCCAATCCAAAAGTGGAAACTGTACCATAGAGCTATTGTGCTGCTAAATATTCACCAGTGCAATGATTTTCTAATTTTAATACAAATCATTTCAATTAATTACTTGTGAAGTACATTTGCAATGTTACTAGGTCATTGGGTAAGCTTCAGGCTTTGAGAGGGGTTGGGATTTAGACATAAACACAAATGGGAGAAAAAAATGCTCTGTCAAAGACAGAGAATGAACATTTCTGGCCTTGGGGGAATATATGTGATATGGTGGAATGCCTGAGGTCAGAGGTCATCCTGGTAAGATGGGGTCCCCTGCAGAGAGAGGGCGCTGTTCAAGCTAAGTGGATGATGGATGACAATGAGCGAGGCTCATTTACACAGATTACGTCTTGTTTGATAAATGGAACTATAAGCAGTTGAGAAAACATGTTGACCTTAATTGATAAAAACCCTTGAATACTAGTTATCTGATAGAAGTCGAGAATTTATCTATTTTATAATTACCAGGGACCCTGTGTTTTTATAATTGCTGGTAATGTTGAAGATGGTGAGAGAGTTTATACCTTCATCGAATTAGAATGACAAGAATAAGCCTGTATGATTTATGATCGGGGAGAGGAGTTAGATCATGGACCTAGTTTTATCTAGATTAATTACATCATGGCACAGTTTGCCACATGAATTATATATAATCTTACACTGAAAGCAACCAAGGCCAAATGGATATTTATACTCATCATAAAACTGAGGCTTAAATTTTAATAAGCCAGCTGTCTTAGATATATCTCACATAGAGGGCGTTAATACCCACCATCACCCCACACAAAAAAAAAAAAAATGATAATGCATCTTAACCCTTTACCTCATAGAGGATACCATGAAAAGACGTTTGCGAACAGCAGATCAGGTTTTATGCTGTTCGCTGCTCCTCAGTGGTCTGGAATTGAGGATTTTGTAATTAAATTTGGTAAGGTTTAACTGTGGTTTTCTGCAGATCAGGCTTTCTGTGGTACCTACTGAGTGCAATCAAAATGAGTCTATTTGAGGGAAAGGGTTAAGGTGGTACACATAAATTTATATTTCAAAGCCAATCGTAAGTTTCTTTACTATGTAAGTTTTCTTACTTATAACCATGGGTTTCTTTCAGTTTGTAGTTATATTTCTACAAGTTGTGCTCAGAACATTTTGTGGATGGAAGATATGTCATATAGAATTACATCCATTAGAATTGTTAAAAGCAGCGGCTGCTAGGTTCTTCAAGCAATGCCATACACATGGGTTTTGCATTTGAACTACTTTCATTTTGTTGATGTCAAAAACAATGGCAGGTTTTGGGGTTATTTTATGCAGTGAATTCTAACATATCTTTTGCTTAAAGAAATTAACAACTTAATGGCTGATTTGTAACATGCATTCCTATTTGTTCATATTTCATTTTCTGTTACAATTCCTCTATTCAATATATTGTATGAGCAAACTACTGCTCAGACAGCTCCTGGAATGTGCTGTCTGACCTTGGTCTGCCCCGTTAAAATGTGTCTATATAATGAAGTAAAGAGTTAAGGCTGGAATTTTATCCAAATAAGATTTTTGGGGCCTCTGTGCCTGAGTGGTTACAGTTGCAAACTTACTTTGCCTCACACTGCTGTGGCTTTGAGTCTAATTGCTCTAATCATAGGAAGCCAGCTATCCAGTAGGATAGCAGTCTGTGGATGATACTCATTGGCTTTTGTGCTCTTCTTCCTACATCTGTTATTAAATAGATGATGCTATAAGATTGAAATGCTATTGTAATGAAAGTAAACTCCAGAGAAACAAGTGAAATTGTTAAGGCCACAAAGCAACACCGTATGAGTCAATTAAAAGTTGTGTGAGGTCTGTCATGCCTGCAGGAATTTTTATAATTGTTCGTTATTTCGCTTGGGATTTAATTGTGGTCGTACAAAGCAGAACCGTAATCTTTATACATGAAAGTAATCCGCCTCAAAAAGCACAATAAAAACGTATACATCTGCCACAGTTTCAGGAATTTTATAAACAATTACACTGGAATTTCATGAGCAATTAAACATGTTTCCATTCATTATTGATAAGAATAAGTTGAAAGCTGAACATCATTTGAAAAATGAACCAGACAATTCACCCCAGCTCCAAGACCTTATGTAATACCCCCTCAGTTGCGGTAAGGGGTTTCAAACGGTTCAAGGCTGGTTACCAATGAATCTGTGCATGCGAAACAGTCATATCACCTGTTCCCTCCCGATATATTCCATATCACTCACATCAGTGTATTACTGGGTACATATTAATATTTCACTGAAGGAAAGTCCTGTTATTTTACGAGGGGCTTACCAAATTGGAGATTAGACAGGTGTGCTTAAATTCGCAAACCCAACATAATTATATTCACGGTTGACAGCTGTACAAAAAGCTTGATGTATTACGTATCACAGCATTCCATTTTAAGATTGTAACAGAAACGTGCATTCATATGGCCAGAGTAACACATTTTAGGTTAAAATCTGATAAGTTATTTATATTCATCCCCCATTTCTTTCACATCTGTAGCGTAATGCCCAGGGCTGTCATCGTGAACACCAGAAAAGATGTTTCTTAATGATCTGATGCACTTTTTCATCAAACATGACACACGCTAGATATGATCTTCCAGAGATACTATTTTAGAAAGAGCAAGGGCGGAAAAAAAAGATCAGCGATTGATGAGGACACCTGTACCATGTTGTGTTAAGCCATCTGTTGGCCCTCACAGCTAACTATTCAAAACATCCAGCTTTGCCTCATCAGTGTGTCTTTGCTTATAAATATTTTGTTTCATCTCGGGTCTTGCATAAATAGGAACAACAAAAACTGCATTATTTATTTTCTGATGTCTGTGGGAGGAGATGATTTTATCGAGACTTGACTGCCGAGGGATCCCATCATTCTACAGTTAGATCTCCTCTATCTGGAAGGTTTATCATGTTACAAGACAAACATATGCAGTACAAGGTGCTGTGTTGAAGACATTGTTTTGGTGCTGCAGCCTTCAATCAGATTTGTTGAAATAGTTGTGGTCTAGAGGTTAAAGCAGTCACTCTGGGAGCAACAGGTTGTGGGATTGATCTTATATCATTACTTCGTTTAAAGTTCCCCTGCTTGCCTTGGGTGGTAACAACCAAATTAGATGATGTGACAGGATTATGCCAATTATTTGTTAAAGGTGTGATAAAATGCCGGGACATATACTATTCCTAACTTTTGCAGCAGTTTATGTCTGTCTGTCAGCAACTAACGTCTGTAAAAAAAAGCAAAAAAATAAAACAAAGAGCCTATGGACATGTAGAACAGGTTGTTTGATTCAATATGTTGATAATGAGCAGTTTCATATTGATTGTTACTGTATCGTAATGTACCGCAATATTTTTTCAGGTCTTTCATCAACTTGTGACTTTTGACAAGCTGTGTGATATCTAGATTATATAATACTGACCATACAGGACTGATATTTGTTTTAAAAATGGATGCTAGGACCCCATACCAGGCAGTGCTCATGGCTGTGCTATAACATTATAATTTTCTGAGCCAATAAAACAAGAAAATAGTAAATAATTATGCTACTGTAATGATTGTGTTCTAAACGTTCTCTCAAATAATGAATTACTATCCATAGTATAATTGATTTAAATATATGGAATGTAGAAAACACAACTAAATAGGATGTGGAAGAAAATCATATATCTGACTCATGATTGAAACATCACATCAGGTTATACCGAATTTATATTGTTCATTATAGAAATTGGAAAATAAACTAAAGAGAGTGTTTCAAGAACTTGGTGCAAAACCATGGTAACTGATTCTTTATTCATATGTCGTCACCATCTGTCTGTCTGTCCGTCACACTTTTTCCATCACATTTCAGCAGGTGACACACATGTTCCAAAGAACACTCTTGTATTGGAGTGTCCATCACTGCAATAGTATTTCAGTCAGATAGAAAAAATCAGCTAATGGCAAGTGAACAGAGATATCTGTGTAGAACTAGCAGCCTACCACAAACTTACTCACATGAAAATTTGATTGACACCTGCCTTGAAGTCCACCTAAAATATTTAGCACCTATAAGTAATACCTAGATATTCAAGGTAAAAATTTCCAAATATTTCATTTCTAAACAAATATTTATATATCTTTGTGTAGTTCATGTCAGTTAGTCATATACATGTACTTGATATTACATAAAATAAAAATGATGGAATGTATTTTTACCTAAGTAAAGAATTTAAGTATTTCTTAAGACTAAAGTATTGTTTATAGAATCCAAGCCTTGACTTGAACCCACAGCAATGCAGGGCAAAATAATAGAGAACATTTTTGTGACATCTCTCACATGGAAAAGGATGTTACATGTCATATCAGGTTGAACATACAATACTTTTCAGTCTAATAGACTAACCTTTTACCTCATAAAGATTTGACACATTAGCAAATGGATCTTTCCTGGAGCTGTCTGATCAGGGTCTACTCTGGTTTATTTATATAATATTGTAGCTTGGTTTCTACACAGTTTGCAGCATTGTTTTATATATATACTATTAAGTTCAGTAAATTTTCATCAACATTAATATTCATTTGGTAAATGGTTAAAAGAGAAGTTGAAATTATACACCCTGTCCCACATCCTAATGTCCAACCCTGTCACATGGTGTCACAGTGCTTTACAAAAAGCTCATACTTTTATACCTTGTGAGTCAAAACAAAATAGCAGGGGTATTCATCACCCTCAATGATAGCTCTTGTTTACACTGCTTTTCTCCTCAGGTGAAGGGTTAAACAACCATATGCATCAATCATTGTTTCTTTAATGGAGAGCTCTGTAATCTTCCTCTTACAAAGAAAGTAATGATCTTTCTTTTCCGTAAAGTATATGATTGTCATGGTTTTTAAACAAGACTGAGTGTCAATACATCAAATCTTTAAAAAGGAAAAAAAAAATGAAAGACATTAGGTTAAAATTTACAAGTTGTATAAACTTTAAAAAGATAGAAGACTCTTTGATTTTTGAGACACGAAATGCTCCTTTGTAAGATTGTATGGTTGTCTTTTCTTACCAGCCTTGACTTTGTTCAAACTTTTTCCCTAATTTATGGTTCTCATATTTGCCTTTGAACTAAAAATTGCAATCTACAGAAGGTTAGAAAAATGACAACTAGCTATTAGCAGTAATTATATTGAAGGAAAAGAAACTTTTGAGAAACAAATTTATGTGAGTACCCAAAGTTTGAAATTAATGATCAGCTTGTATCAGCTAAGTGAAAATTGAATTGTTGTTTGATAAGCAGCCCTTCAAATGGCAAGGTAGTTCATTTGAAGTCTTTAATCTCTGTGTTTATAGATGTGATTAGGGCAAAACAGAAACCACTGCCTGATTTACTGTTGGATAACTCACAAAACAATTGTTTAATCTCTCAAGTTAATTTCTGTTTGTCATGGTAGGGTACCAGCTTTTGAAGAGCATGTGAATTTGGACAAACCTTACAGCTATCACTAGTTTTAAGTTTTAAAACCAGTATAAGCCAATCCTGCAACGTTACAGACAGGTGCCTGTTTTGCAGGTTTAAAACCAGAAGTGCAATTCAATGTATTTTCAGGAAAAATAAAAACCAAATATTTAAGCCGTATAGATGTGTAAAATATATGGTTTCTATAGATACAGTGCCTCAATATTGACCATGCAGTGTACATTGTAACAATTATTAATGTGGTTTGCTTTACTATCACAAACACATATTGCATAAAATGAAAAAATCAATTATTATTATTTTTACAGTGTTATTTATATTAAATATTTAATCAAAAAATAACATTTTAACTGCTGAAATTTTTTTTAATTCTGATTTCTTTGATTTATTTCAGTGCTTCCTATATCACTAGAAAATTGAAACTTTAAGTAAAGAAATGGAAACACTTTACACATCATCAATATCAAATTACATTTGAAGTCACTTTAGTAAAACTATTCAAATCAAATGCATCAAGTATGGCTTTCAGAGTTGTTGTTTTTTGCATAATAAAGGTAAGATTTTACATGTAGTACTGGTGTAATGTATTTACCCCCATTCAAATGCATTTTGGACCATCTCACTCCAAAATTAAGACCTGAACTTCAATAATCAAGCACTTCTGGAACACATAATCTACATACTGGTGTATAATTCCACACATTGTTCGATGGGAAATACCTATACATTTGGGAATTTTCCTCAGTCATTGATTGGTCACTTTAAATCAGTGAATGTTAAAATGGCCTATAGGCATTCTCTGGTTTTAAAAGCTTAAATATTTTAGATTTTTGACTACAATGTTGTTTCAGGTGGGACCCTTACTTTCCAGACAGTGTACTAGTCCAATCCTGGAACTGTTGAAGTTTTAAAAACTTTTGCAGTTGATGTTAAATATATTTGAATTAAAAAAAATCACGTATGTGTGATTTGTGATACTTTGAAACTTGTTTTCCTCTTTCTCTTAGGCGTCATCCTGTTAAATATGTAAAAATATATTTCTGCAGTAATATCTTCATATACTATTTTGCCCAAAAGTAATCAGTAATTTACTCAGTACTTTAGGAGCTCGTAAATTATGAGTACCAGAAAATGCTGAATTCACAGATTTTCCCTCAGTAAGTAAATTTCAAGATCAACAAAAATCTAAATGAAGTCATTATGAACAGTGACTAAATTCCTTGACCTTAACTCAATAGTTCTTGTGTGTTGTACTTGAAAAATTAGAAAATTCAAATAACATCTGGCAGTGCAAAATGAAAAAGCTGTCAATTCCAATTTGATTCAGCTGAAATAGCAAACACTGAAAATATTTTCACTTATTTGTATCAATTAAAAACCCAAAAATTTAATCAAGAAAGGACTTACTCCTTTTTGAAAACCAGTGGGGTGAAATAGCTTTGTAGTCAAAACTGTCAATGAATGAATGCTGACAAGAGAAAACATATAGTGCCATCTAAGTATGACATTCAACTGGTTTGGCGAATGTAAGATTAGACAGGATGAAAACATTTTGGCTGATAACGATCAACATCTTGTATTTCAGCATGAAATTGTTATTGCTTTTTCCTTTCTAAATCCCAATTAAACTCCTCTTTTTCTCTTTCATTTGTTCAAAATGGCCCTTAATTAGGGGTAGAGGTATGTTGATGAGTAAGAGGGATGACTGTACTATTTAATGGTTTGAAAACCGTGGAATCAGGTCAGAAGTTGTGGACTTCCTCAGCTTTTGTCCTAATACAATTAAGTAATTTGATTTTTGTTAATGTGTAGCCCTCTATCTGAAAGTAAAGACATCAAAAGAATAGGCAAAAATATTTCAAGGCATGCATTGTAAAATGATACAGAAGTTTGTAATTACTTTATTAATGGGGGGGGGGGGGGGGCAGGGAGTTCAGTGGATGCAGAGCAAGGATTCTGAATGGTTGAGAATATTACAAAGAACTGGGTTTGTTTCATGGTTTGATTGGTAACATTTTTAACTGAAGGTCTCAGGTTGAAAACAAGCCATGGCCTCACAAAATCTTATCCTATGTTAGAATTATGTATGGAAGCCCAGTTGCTTGTTTTAATACTGGTACATGTGTATCTGAGTGAAGTGAAATAACAAGAATGCTTAAATAATTCATTCATGTTGAAAATTAAGACATCAACTATAGATAAATACAGAATCTTTGATAATGACTATGTATTACTGCGGTTATTAGATTATTTTCCTAAATACTTAATTTGATGCTGGCATTATTTCATCTTGATAGTGTAATTTGTTAACTGTCAAAACACAAATAAAGTGTACTTAAAATAAACCAATTGACTCCTAAAAAGTGATTTCTAGATATAGTCAAGATAAGGAAAGTCGGTAAATCCCAACTTGTTGAAATTTATATAGCAAATTGCCAAGGTTACAGCATTATTTATTTTCGCTCTGCAGCATTTGACACTATGGTACCATGTGATTTATGTCGTGTATCAGCTGCCTGGAGGGTTTCCACCGCTATCAAGACCTGTTTCCTAGCACAGGTTCTTGTTAGTAAGCAATAAAGATAATTTGAATGATATAAAAAAGAGTCTTGAGGTTTTCCATCATTGAAAACTTCATTATATCTTTTTATGGGTTAAATTATCTGCATTTATAATTATTAACACTTATGACAAAACTAATGTATGTTTATACTTGGCAATATTATGATATGTTCCAGCTTTGCTCCGATGGGTGACACACCATTCATGGAAATCATGTGGACAAATAAACATATTTATTTTATATAGTATTACAAATGTAGTTTCTGCTGCATTTGCGATCAATGACTTTCATATTTTTGATATTTTTGAAAAGGTTCATAATTACATGCAGGGAAGAAATCATCAGGATGTGATCCTTTACTCTGATTGTTTATAATTGTCACAATTTCATTTAACCAATCAGCACAGGCCTTTTATAAACCACAGCAATACAATACTGTTTAAACACCAAAACATGTCTTAGCATCGCTGGAAACTTTCTGTTAGCTTATTCTGTTTCACGTCATGTCATGTCATGATGCCATGGGGAAATTGGCAAGCAAAAAGTTGTTTTACCAAAGTCATTGATTTAAAAGAAAACATGATGGAACCAATGAAATGACATGATTATACACCCTTAACCCTTTCCCTCATAGAGGAAACCATGAAAAGACCTATGCGAACAACATAAAACCAGATCAGCCTGCGAGTAACTCGCAGGCTGATCAGGTTTTATGTTGTTCGCTGCTCCTCAGTGGTCTGGAAATGAGGATTTTGTAGTTAAATTTGGTAAGGTTTAACTGGTTTTCTGCAGATCAGGCTTTATGTGGTACCTATTGAGTGCGTCAAAATGAGTCTATATGAGGGAAAGGGTTAAATAACAAAATTATGAGGTGTAATCGATGATATGGATCAATAGAGCATGGATATCAAACAATGACGTAATAGAGACAATCATCTTGAGTATTTTATCATACATCTCATATCAACCATCTGTGCAATGAAATAGCTCTATACTTAAAAAAATGACCATTTTATGACTTATTTTTTCTCCAGATTTTATATACAGTTACACTTTTATCACCAGAATTTGATAAAGATAATTAAAATGCTGTTTAACCCTTTCCCTCATATAGACTCATTTAACCCTTTCCCTCAACCCTTTCCCTCATATCGACTCATTTTGACGCACTCAATAGGTATCACATAAAGCCTGATCTGCAGAAACCACAGTTAAACCTTACCAAATTTAATTACAAAATCCTCATTTCCAGACCACTGAAGAGCAGCGAACAGCATAAAACCTGATCAGCCTGCGAGTTACTCGCAGGCTGATCTGGTTTTTTGCTGTTCGCATAGGTCTTTTCATGGTGTCCTCTATGAGGGAAAGGGTTAATTAATGTCATGACTACATGTTTATACAATGTATCTGTTTATGTTTTTCTGAGTTAATCGCTTGTTCTTTTTTATCTTGTTCATTCACAAGAACTTACTTTACTTGTAACTTGTTAAACATGACGTACAGTTGAACCTGTATTAGCGGCCACCTGTATTAAGCGGTCCACCTCATTTAGCGGTCAGTTTTAATTTTACCAAAATAGCATTTTGGTATATGTTTAACCCTCTTTTAACAGTCATCTCAGTGGCCACTTTTCCCTTGACTGGCCGCTAAAGACAGGTTTGACTGTATTTAACAATATTTTCTGTTTTGATATGTGATGACTTCATGATTTATTTATTAATTATTAATTACTAACAAATAACTATGACAGTTAATATTTTAATCTATGACAGACACTAGAGGTTACGTTTGTCCATAGGTTTGAACAAAAAGATTTGTCATTTGTTCAAATTTCGTCATCAATCCAGGTGTGAAAACTTCTAGTACTGGTGTAAACCAGGAAAAAATGGCTTGAATAACCATTGAAAAGTCTGCAGCTGTTTATTAGTTTAGAATGGCTTTGATATAGGAAACCCAGTTGGGGAATAATAGAGCTGTGGTATCATACCTGAATGTGGGTTTGAAGGTTATGGGTTCAAACCCCATTTTGAGGGCAATGATTTTCATAATCTGGCTTTCCCAGTCACAAAATACTAGTCAAATACGGGAATCATTGAGAGACATTAATGTAAGTTTTAAGAACTTGTTTCCCAATCAATGAAAAATAAATAAATTTAAACTAACTGAGACCTACTATGGTGGGAGTGTTAGGAAGGAAGATGTTTGCGGTGTGTTTCTAACCCATGACTTCTACACTTCAGGTGCATGCCCAAAGAGAAGAGAGTTACTACAATCTTCAGTCTCACAGACACGCCCTCAAATCTGACAAGCATAACCTGGTGCAAAATGAAATCGAACATTTACGGCTGGCCAAAGTCGGCCAGCAGACTGACTCCATTGATGCTTTAGCTTAGCAATGTAATTATACACAATCTCTTTTCTCCTTCCCCCATAGCACTCTTTGAAAAGAGGGATGGACATTAGCTGTATTTTTCACTTCATTTTCAGCTCACAGTTCTTAATGTCAGCATGGAGTGATAATTGAATAATATAATGCAATATTGTTTTCTTTTTTCACTCATGAATCTATTTTTCATTATGGCAGACATGGAGGGAGGGGGGATGTGAGATGGCCTAAACAAGAGATCAGCAGTTACTTAATTGTCACTTCACTAAATCAATGTCTATTATAGTGCATTTGAATATGTTTGAAATATATTGGATCAAGCAGTAAAAAATATTACTTTAATGAAGAAATTGATGAGTCATATACAGTTACTGAAGACATATTATTATATTACATTGACATTATAAAGGAACTAGGGATCAAGAGGGTCTAATTTCTAAGCCATCAAAGCCTGTTATGTGAACACATCATCAGCATGTACCTTTACTAACTGAATTTTGAACAGAAAATAACAGTAGATAGATAAGAATTACTAACCTTTAATATATATGTATTGTATGCAGATCTTCTGATTAACCATCATTTGGTTTAATATTTAATGGTTTTGGTTACACCGTGCTTTCTTCTTCTGTTGGTGTGTCTTTGTGTTGTGCGTGCTAAAGATGTTTTCATTTGAAACTGTTCATGCTATAATATCATGCTCTCCTCAAAAGTCCTGTAAAGGAGGTTCCAGCAAGGTCTTGTCTATTGTTACCAGCTTGTAGGCCACCCAGCTAGTGTAATGATGTTTACTGATTGCCTACCTAATTCATGACAGAAATCAAGGAAAATATTTTGGGAGTAATGGTATAATAGATATACATGTATCAGATAAGCCAAAACTGGCTTGTGCTTCTATTGGGGTTTGCAAATTAATAAACAAGTCTACTTGGTATGTAATAATCACACTAACATGTCCTAAATCCACCAAATGCTGATCATCAACAAGCAAACATGGAAACCAACACAAGCAGGCCTAAGTATAAGAATTGCACTTAACACGGTCAAGTTTTAAAACAATTTCTTCTCTTTTGCTTGGTCTTTCATAACCAAATTTTAAACTTATGTCTTCTCTTGCTTGGTCTTTCAATGACAAAGTTTTAAACTAATGTCCTCTCATTTTCTTCGATGTAAACTCTTGTCTTTTGTTTGAAATTTTCATTTGCCATGTTTCAAACCCAATATCTCACTTTTGCTTGGTCTTTTTTATGGCCATTGCTCTTTTCATCACAAAGTTCAAAACCCATGTGCCCCCTTTCACTAAGCAATTTGCCATTTCACCTTTCTACACTGTATTTTTCATATTCGAGTCCCATATGTGTCACAGCTGTAACATTCTCACACAATTAATGTTCCTTAAATAGGAAACCACATTGAAATTTCATAAAGATTGACATGAAGATTTGTATGGTTTAATATAAAAGATGTATCAGCTGCAGATATTTCAATATTTAAAAGGACAGTAGTGCAAGTTTGAAACTATAAAGGACAAAATCAATCATTTTCCTTCCTTTCATATCAAAATCTTTTGAAGAGGAAAAAATAGTAATGTAGGAAAAAAGTCCTTTCCTAAAATGAGTTACTAAATAAAATTTCTACCTTGAGTTAAATACAAAAAAAGGTCGTTTGAAATTTATATGAGAAGGATAATAACAATGGCAATAGAGTATTGATCGAATGTTAAAGACACTGGTTTTCTTTAATTTACCCTGTACCTCATGAATATTCATATATAAATTTATGATTTCATGAAAATTAACCCTTTCCCTCATATATACTCATTTTGACGCCCTCAATAGGTATCACATAAAGCCTGATCTGCAGAAAACCACAGTTAAACCTTACCAAATTTATTTACAAAATCCTCATTTCCAGACCATATATGAAATTGAGCGAATACTGGGTTTATGGCTGTTGCATGGGTCTTTTCATGGTGTCCTCTATGAGGGAAAGGGTTAATTGACTACACTATAAATGATAAATTAAACAGTGGATTATGCATTGCAATGCAGTCTGTGAAGAATATAAGCTACAATATTGTATGAGCCAACAGAGGAGACCCTGAAAAGACAGGTCTGGGTCTGCTCTGTTTGCTAATACATCAAAATGAGTCCATATGAAGTAAAGGATTAACGTTTCTTCCCTCAAAGAAACATAAGCCATATCAACTATCAGATATATTTAACTTGATTAGGAAATCATTTGAGATATCATTTTTTAGGTAAATTGCAACATCGTTTTTTATAACATCGTCATGGTGATATCTACTTTAAATCACGCTTATCCGATACACTGCCTTGTAAATCTCATCAAAATATAATCGCTATTAACTTGTCATTCATGCTCTTATGATTTCGCACAATCTCAGTATATCCTGTATTTTATTTGATTTTATCCAGCATGTTTAACTGCTTGAGCAAGTGGATAAACATCCACTTTCAGGCAAACATCATTCACTTATGTTTATTCATTCACAAAAATCCTCATCAGTATCCCCTCAGATAGGATCACCTGTTACAGTAGATTTAAATTTTGCAAAACATTCATCATGATATTAGTGGAATGAATAAGCAATATCCTGGATTCTTCATCTATATTTTGTCGTTGTTGTTGTTTCTTATACACTTGCTTTTTTGTATTGTTCTGTGGAAAGATATAGATTTTCTTTTTTAATCCTTTTTTTTTCCTATCAGATTGCTCCTATGTATATGTCAGTATGTAATTTTCACTCTAGAAACATGTGGACTATTTAGTAGATTGTTTTATGCCAAGATTGACACCAAGCTTAGGACTATACAGAATATTTCTTAAAATTTGAAAGATCCTGCCAATTAGTTATGATTATATATAAAAGTATTTTGTAATATGCTGAACAAGGTTGAAACCAACAAAGTCCTGCTTCAAAAACTGGTGCTTTACTGATACGGCTGGTAGGGTTATTCATTTAGAAATTACATTTCAATGATATTGATGATGCCATTTAATTTTCGTTTATCATATTAACCCTTTCCCTCATATAGACTCATTTTGACGCCCTCAATAGGTACCACATAAAGCCTGATCTGCAGAAAACCACAGTTAAACCTTACCAAATTTAATTACAAAATCCTCATTTCCAGACCACTGAGCAGCAGCGAACAGCATAAAACTTGATCAGCCTGCAAGTTACTCGCAGGCTGATCTGGTTTTATGCTGTTCGCATAGGTCTTTTCATGGTGTCCTCTATGAGGGAAAGGGTTAAGTTGATTATACATACACAGCAGTGGTATGAGCATTATATATGCTTACCTGTTCATGAAGCACCTTGTCTTGTAAGACCAATATGTCAGATGTCTGCTTAACACAAGTTTCACTTTATATTGCAATATTTGTAGCATCCTTATTAAATCAAGAGAGAACGTTATGATAGCATTTTTGGAAGGGAAAAAAGTGAAGTGCCAGTACAATGCAGTTGAAATGATAAATGCTGTTAAAGCATAATCTGTAATGAATAGTCATCTGTTTATATTTAGTATTTATTAATAATCTGAAAATAGCAGCAAGGTCTATATTTCAAAAGGATTTGTTTGTATGACCTTTATTCACAGGTTTGATCCTTTGTTATTAAAGCAAAATGTTTGAGCTCAAGATTTCACCTGTGCTATAGAAACTAGAATCATTAATTCAAAGAGACCTTTACTTTATGTGTTTTACTTCTATTAAACTGCCTTCTGAGCTTAGAAGCCACTTTCTAACTTATAAAAACCATTTTAGAGAATGGTTTGTGCCAAATATGACATTCACTTAAAATGCACTTACACATTACATTTATACTTACTTTCTCACATCCTTTGACTGGCTGACTACATGTGAACAGGTTCTATATTCCCCCTGCCTGACTGATTTCTTGTTTAATTAGGGTCTGGCTGCCTGCCCGGCTTTGTGCGCAGACCCCGAATATATTCCCCCTATTTACTGCCCCTAGCTTTGCATTTTCCTTGCAAAAAAAAAAGTTGTTGTATTATCCCTTTATCTCTCATAGATGTGTTTTAAGTTGGCAAACAGAGCCTACCCTGATCAGGTAACTCCTTCCAGGAGCTGCCTGATCAGGGTCTCCTTTGTTTGCTTATACAATTCTGCATGGCAAAGAAAAATATCCATTGTCCCTCAGTCAGCATCCACCCCCTTGACACTCCCTTGAAACAGTGAAACATACCTGTTACTGTTTTTGTTGTGAACTGTTTTAAATGCATTTATCGGAGTGGTACTTGTAAATTAAGGTTTAACCCTTAACCTTATGAATATTCAAATACAAAACATGAGTTGATGAATTTTCATTTACTGAACATTCATATCGTTTATAAAAAAAAAAAAAAAAAAAAAGATTTTCTTTGTCATGCAGACTGTGTAGAATCTTAGCTACAATCAGTGAAGACCTAGAATTGTCTGATCTGGGTTTGCTCTGTTTGCCAAAATGAGTCTCTATAAGATAAAGGTTTAAGCATGATAAGTGTATGTTACTGTACTACGACTTGTATAAAAGGTCATAATGTACAAGGTGTTTTGTTCCAGGTGCACTCACAGAGAGAAGAGAGTTATGTGAGGCTGCAGAACCATCGGCAGCAGTTGAAGGAGGACAAGCACCATCTAGAGAAGCACGAGAAGGAACACGTACGGCTACAGACCATTGCCACGCGGACAGACATAATTGAGCTCGTCTAGTTCCTACCTCTCTTGTATAATTCTGTTTTCTCTTTATAACAATCATGTCCAGCTCCTTTACAACGGGAGAGCTATCAAGGAAAAGACTTATGGGCCAAGTATTAATCCAGATCTACCCATAGGTAACTTACAGGTTGGTCAGTCTTGATACTGGTCAATATTCAACAAAAATAGATTATGAGATGGAAACACTGTTAAACATACAAATGATAGTGTTGTTTCTAAGTACAGGATCAACCATTGTAAGACTTTCATATTACATGAGCAAAGTTTTGCTTTGTGTCATTTTCAGGAGTATATTACTCCCTTCATCAGCATTTGTTGAGATACTCCTGAAAATTAGACAAAGCAGAACTTTGCTCAGAGTTATGAAATTCTTCTAAACTGACTGTTAAACATGTTAAGACTTATCATGATAAACTAACTTGCTGGCTGATCAGGGTTTGAAATGTTCCTATAGCTAGGTCACTTTCTTCATAGGTCTTGTGTGGTAAAGAATTGAAGACATTATTATGTGAGAAATTAATGCATTTTATCTTCTGGAAAGAAATCTTGATTTTCTTTGTATTGTTTCAAATTTGGTGCATAATATGTACGAATGTAAATTGTAAGTGAAGACAAAATGCCAATGTATTTCTGATAAGTTATGTTTGCCTCGACTTAGTATATTAGGAGTTCACGTTCATGTTTTTCTACTGCTTTCTTTACACATTTCTTTTCAAGTTTTCTTCAGATTTTTTATTATCATAAATATTTATATAAAAAAAAAAATGACACTGTTATTGCCTAAATACATCTCTCTTTCTCCCTCTCTTTCTCCTACCCTCTATACGTTGTACTAAAAAAATCCAGGAAATAGTCATTTTTAATTTTATAGCCAGAAAGAAGGTTTGTATGTGTGGGAATGGATGAATTCCTTTGTATGATATTTTTTCTTCCTCTTTTTTTTTGGCTGAAGTTTCATTTTCATGAAATCAGTCCTTTCTATCTTCTAAATGAAATAAATCCTATCTAAGGAAAGTAGGCACTTTAATTTCATATTCCAAGCTCTCCTTAATGACACATTTTAACACATCATTAGTTAATCTTCATGATGAGCACTTTATCTGTTGCAAATAACATCTCAGAAAGTTCATGATTTATATACAAAGATGCAGTATGAAGCTTTGAAGATAAGCCTGTGGATCATAATAATCCCAAAAAACAGTTGTTAAATATTAACTGCAATGCAGGTTTTATGATAATCCTCTTCAATCAAGGATTGTTTGCACATTAATGTCTACCCAACAGGTTCAGTGCTATATTCAAAAAGGCATTTTAAGTTAATGGGCCTGAAATGATTGTTTATTGAAATAATCATCATCTGTGTGTTGAACAATATCAGACACTGGGGTGTTAACGTCTTCAGTACACCTGTCCACCTCAACACTTGAGTTCTGTTTGATCTAAAATTTAACATGCAAGAAAAATTAAACAAATCTCAATATTCCACCATTATCAGCAAATTAAGCAGATTTCTACCCCAGCGTTGAGAGTGAACATGTCAAAGGAGTCGAAAGCAAGGCTTTGTTTATTCACCGTTTTACTCTAATATCATAATTATGTAATTCCGGCATCCTTAAACCTTCTTATAGAAAATGTACACAAAATATAGATTTCATCTTGAAATGCACTTCAAATGTTGCATAAGAGGTCTTAAATAAATTTGTAAATGGAGCTCTAGCTCAAGGAGACATCTTCAGGGGGATTATGTGAAGTGGAGTTCAGTGTTGGATAGGTCTGGGCCACAGATGGGCGGCCCTCGCGACGGGGCCGGTACCGGGCGAGGGCATAGGAATGTCAACTATGGGCAGACCCCAGGGAGATCTCCCATACACTGTCTTGTTGCATGGAGTCACTATCAAACATCAAATATAAACGGGGTGATAAGCACCATTGGATTGCCTTATTAGATCTAGCTTGAAATTTATTAGCCCTTAATTAAGTGAGGTAGTTTTTGGTGAGCAAGATTTTGCTTACCATGTCAGGCTACATGTCCTTCGTTCTTTTTCGTTTCCATATTACAAACAAACCATTACTACATTATATGCAACCAGTATTAAGCCAAATCTCCCTGCAAGCTTTATCGTGCACCAATTAAAGTTTTGTATAAGTGCAGCTCCATTAAAATGCTATATTTTAGGTCCAAGCATACAGATTGCACTATAATGGACCTTATTGTAACCTTGTAAAAATGCACCTCAAGTCAACTAAACCAATCTGTTGAGGTCCAGTTTCATTTTATAATAAAACATACCATAATGGTTGTCCTCTAAATAGACCTACTTTTATATAGATGTATAGATATTTAACTCACTTGTATGAAACTAATGAAATACAAACATATGATAACTTAAAAAAAAAAAGATAAAATTAAGGTAGGTTAATTGTGCATTTGCTTTAAAATTGTTAATTTAGAACAAAGGATTAAGATAAGAATAATGGCTGATCATTTTTCAAGGCTGTTTTAACCTTTGTTTCTGTTTTTGTTGTTGTTTTCTACCACCTGCATATTATTTTGGTTGTTGGACCATTATATGTCCTGAAAGCAAATTAGAAAATGTTCCTTCTGATGAAGATTTCTCCTGTTCATGTAATCAGTTTGAATTATTTTTTTAATCTCCTACCATCCTACGTCTTTACTCATTGATGATTTATAACAGTAATGCATAACTATTTTTCTCAGTAATGTATACAGTATGAAACAGACATATCTATAGAATATATCACTGAAATAAAAGCTATCAAACCTAGGAGTATTAAAGAGAATAAACGTCATACATTGAAATGTTTCATGGTATAAACATTCATATTCTCACTCTGGCTTATTTATTTCTGCATTCAGTCTAATGCTTCCATCCAGAATAGTAAAGAAATGTAATTAACCCTACCATGCTAAATTTCTTAATTGGACTTGTCCTTTTTTCGATTTTGGACTGTACCATTAGTTGTTTATTGGGGTGTTTGCTGAAAATATATTGACTGAATAGCAAACAGTGCAGACTGTGATCTTGATCTATTATTATTCAAATGGTTTAATTAATAATGTCAATTTATTAATGAACAATATTGGATCAGTTTAGTTATTGTTTGTTTTTATTGTTGATGAAAGTATTATTGTATGAGTATGTCGTATTGTTGCATTACTTGTTTCACTTTGTTTGTGTAAAAATGTGTAAGTTAAATAATATCAGATGTTGTGACATACAGAAAGTGCCCAGAACTTTTTGCCTATTCATGTATGTAACATAGATATTGTTGACAAAGCTTGATAATAATTTAGCCCTAAATTGTAATATTCTCCCTATATGTGTATACCTTTGTCAATATTTACAATGATATAGGTTCTAAGTATTTTTATATTGCAAAAAAATAAAGCAACATTTTTTTTCTAACTTATAAATAGATACCAAAGGTCTATTCATTAAAATTGGACATGTTTTAAGGTGTGCAACATTTCATTTTTGACTGTCTTGCTCAGTACAGGAGAACTTCATTATAATGCTTTAACTGAGTTCCAGGTCTAGATATGGTGGACAATATAATAAATATGTATGAATTAATCTTTAGTCAGTTAACTCTTTCCCTCATATAGACTCATTTTGACACCCTCAATAGGTACCACATTAAGCCTGATCTGCAGAAAACCAAACTCAAACCTTACCAAATTTAATTGTAAAATCCTCATTTCCAGACCACTGAGAAGCAGCGTGGTTACTCGCAGGCTGATCTGGTTTTATGCTGTTTGCATAGGTCTTTTCATGGTTTCCTCTATGAGGGAAAGGGTTAAAACAAATTATTACATGAAGACTTTGATTCCATTGTTTAACGGCTATACTTTGGCATTGTTGTTATAATGGAATGCATTAAAATGAATCTGCACTGAAATAATTGAGACAATCTAATTGAATACAAGCCTCACTGGTGCACCAGCATGTACTGTTTATGTCGGGGAATGTGTGCATGTCTATATTTGGATTGCAAGCATGGTACTTTTCTTGATTGCCATATTTCATAATGGCTGGATTGTTCCTGCTGCACTCAGCTTTCACTGAGTTGTAATTCATTGCCTACTTAACAGCCACAAAGAACATTAATATCTATTAAAAATTGCATTTTGAAAATATATGTCAAACTAACCTTTGTCTCTTCACAAATATATGTTCCTAAGTATGCCATATGTCAGCTGTAAACATCCATATACTGGAAATTAATAGGGCATATTAACCATTTATGCATACATACACACGGCTTAGTTAACAGCTAAGTTGAACATATTTCAAATTGTTGATGTTTAAACAATAAAATTTTCCCCACATAAGGCAACACAACTAAAATTATATGATGTGTGTACATTGTTAGAAACCAGGTTATCTTGGAAATGATAAACTGAGTTTACTGTAACCCAATGTAAGTTTTGCAGACACATATGTTCAACATTTACCTGCAGCCAGCAAAAATGTGCACATTTTAATATGGTGGACAAGTAAATATCAACTTGTCATGGACTTGGAAAATTTCTTGCTTATGTAACCCTTTACCTCATATAGACTTGTTCTGACACATTGGCAAACAGAGCAGACCCTGATCAGACAGCTCTTGGAAGGAGAGGAGCTGTCTGATCAGGGTCTCCTCTGTTTGCTTATACAATATTGTAGCTCAGATTCTTAACAATTTGCATGGCAAAGAATAAAATATTATTTCATATACCATTTAAGGTTGAGTTAATTGTACATGAATATTCATGAGGTAAAGGGTTAAGTCCACAGATTTATACTGGTCACGAAAAACGCTAACTTGCAATCTTTCAAAATCTGTAGCTTTACAGTAAAGATGGCTTTCAAGTATGAAGTCAACATTGATAAACTTGATCAGACTGAACTTGGGTTGCAGGCTGATCTAGCTTAAGACCAGTATCATGTATCAGAGTGTGCCCTGAAGTCAAGTGTCATAATGGTACTTAATGTTTTGTAGGCACTATATAATTGTCTCATCCTCATCATTGTGTCTTCATACAGTGAAAGGTTTTCTAGTCAGTTGTCTTGTGATGTTCATGGAAACTGTTAGACATTGAAAACTTCCTTCTCCTTTTTCTTCCTTTTATTTCCTTGAAGAAATTTTGATATTTGCATTTTGAAGGAAAAAGAAAACAATTTAATTTTTCTGTGATACAGATACAAATTAGATATTGTTAAAAATCCTTTCATTTAATCCTTGGGTTGCTCAATTAAGGTCTCTTTTGATAGATTTCTCTCTTTTTAAGAATACCATTAACAGTTTACCATGGTCTGTGTTTATATGATGAAGTGTACAAGTGTATGTATAAAAGCAGGATTGCAAAATATCACTCTGTAGTATATACCTTAATTTTTATTACTATATTATTTATACTATAACTTTTTTACTAATTATGAAGTAATTCAAACGCTCAAGTATTAAAAATATGTATTTCTTAATGTTTCTAAGTTTTAATTGATTAAGACATAAACTTAAATGCTTTGTTGTTTATTCATTTTTAAATGGTTGTCATATTTTGTACCTATATGATTTTATATAGACATTCCAGTCATGTTTGAGTGCCAAGTTTATCAGTTGGCTACATTTTATGTTTCATTTTCACAGCATTGTCGCTTTGATGTTACACAATTAGGTTTCAGACATATTGCAAACCTGACATGAAAAAAAAAAAAAAACTTGGTTTTTATTCTCATATGCAACCGAATTATTTTACCTTTAACCTTTACCTATATTTTACCGTTAATTTTCTATGCTGCATATTGCATTTAAACATTTTCCACATGAATATTCATGTACAATTTATGACATACTGAACTTAAAATGGCAATGGAATTTTCTTTGATGCATCTGAGCTTCAGTATTATATGGTTAAACAGAGAAAGCTCTTTTGCCAATACAAAAAATGAAAAATCCTAAAAGGATCTGTCTGATCTGGGTCTGTCCTAGTTGCAAATGTGTCAAAATGAGTCAATATAAAATAAAAGGTTAAAAGCGGATATTGTTTTTGTGTCACTATTATTACAAGTAAAATGGGTTGAATGGCAGAGAGATATGATTTGATACTCTTCAACTTACATCTAACTTATGAAATAAGATAATTTTATTTCTGTTTTATTATTTTTATGATAATAGACTAAATGAGATGACATGTTATTAATTATGTATTGATTTTTACTAAATGTTTGTTATTGTATATTCTTCTATGTTCAGTGTGAATATTTTATGATAAAGAAGATTTTTTGTTTTATTTTAGATAGTTTATTTTTACATTATTACCTTCCTGTCATTTTAATTATCCTGTGATTGGCCAGGAATTACACCTGTATAGTATTGAAAACTCTGTGATACTCTGATAAACTGATCTGATGTGCTTGTTAAGACACGAATCAAATTTTTGTGTGTATCTTTTACTACTGCTAGTATTTACTGCCTTGAACAAAATCAAATCCCATTTCCTATATTGTCCATTTATTTCCCAAGATTCAGCTTTGCTTGGCAGTGATATTTATCCAGCATTTTGGTACATGTACTTAGCTATACTGTTCTGCAGTTAAATCCTTCTTTAGTGCAAAGTTTACATCTTTTGATTGTTTCTGTTATTTTCACTTTTCTTAAATTCTTTGAGTTGTGAATAGTCAACCTAGTTATAGAAAATTGTTTTCTTTCCCCTTTCACTATCAAAACTTATTTTTCAAATAATTTTCATAACTGGAGAGAGGGTTCCCAGTGTCATTATTATTAAATCATATTTACTGACTTTCAGTATTGCTGACCTTTGTAATTATGATTTATTTATTTTTGAAGAGAAAGGAATAATACAAAAAAGAAAATTTCATATTTCTGTCAATAAATCTATGAAAATACTACCCTGATTTCGGGTCAGAAAATGGCCAACACATTTCGTAGATTACAGGGCAAGTTTAGGTAAGTGAAATATGAATAGATTTTTGATACTACTACAGACTTGCTTCCTTTCTCTTTAAAAACTGAGTTTTATATTTCTATGTAGATTTAGTGTTGATAAAGTTTGGCATTAGGTTTGTTTTGCTTACTTTATACACAAGCTGAAGGAAATATGAAAATGTGTATAAATGGTTATTGTTTAACCCGTGGTCGGTTAATTTGAATATCAAAATATATATATATTGTTCATTTTACGAAAAAATGGCTCTGTTGTTTTTACCTTTCCAATAATTTACCAAAATGTTTGTGTCATATCTACGGTTGAATAAGAGCCTAGTACTCCTGCACATCAGTATCTTTAGTCTTTGCACTACGTATTGAAAATCCCCAATATTTCGTATATTAAGTTTTTACGAAATATATTGGGATTTTTATTTGTTCCTTGTAATCTTTCGAAATACATAGAAAAATATAGTTCGTATATATATATATATATATATATATATATACGAATCTACAATTTTGTATTATGAACTAAAATTCGAAATATGAAGTAAATGTGCAGTGATGTTTTTTTTTACCTCTGCATCCTGAACGCAATGTTTTCGCAGTGGATGCAATGTTTTGATTTCAATGCATCCACTGGATATATAAGAATTAAAGTACGATGTTTACTTTCCATATTTGGACTCATGATTTTAACCTGGTGAGTCCCACGACTTGTGCAGCAAATATTATAACAAGAGCTCCGCGTGTCGGAGCATTATACACCCGAAGTATGTGCTGTCATAAGATGCACAAAGTAAAAATGTGGGAGGACTCAATGGAAAAACAAGTCACTGTTGTTGTTTGCGATACACAAGACATCTACACATTTTCACTGTTTCCATTACCATCTCCACCAGAATTTTAATCTGACAGTCGGACGAAAGGACAGACAGAACGAAGGAGGCAAACTTACAGACCCCTCTTGTGTAAATCGGTAGGGGACTAATAAAAAGACACGAAATATTTTCGCATTTTATCAGTATGTCATGTTGCTTCATACTGTGACCTTGACCTAATACAGCTGAAACTTGCACTTGATCTGCACTTCATCTCAGTATGGTTGTCATTTCTGGCAAATAGTTTACATCTGCTTAAGTGATTCAAGAGATACAGAGCAAACACAAAATATTCTAACACTATAACAGTATGACATGTGACCATCATGTGTGACCTTGACCTTGAACCAAGACATCCAAAACCTATGCTCTGCACATCCTCTCAGTATGGTTGACATTTCTGTCAATTAATTTCAGTTTCTTTCCAGTGGTTCTTAAGATACAGAGCGGATACAAAATTGCTAACGGGCGGACGGACGACCAGTGGCATAACATAATACCGCCCTTCTGGTGTATAAAAAAGTCACTGGAAGTGTCGAACTTCCGGAGGTCTGATATTACTCTTCAAGTTGTGGACTGTTAAGAAAATAGTTATATGAGTTTTATGCCCTCCTATACTTGGATAATAATAAAAGTATATAATTATTGACGAAGAAAAACCTGGTCTTGAGGGCCAAATGCGTTAGAGCAGTCGTTTGGCTACAGGAACTTCCCAAGTCATTAAAATATAATGACATAGCATCCACGTTTATGTTCCATTAAGGGTAGTTCCAGAATGGTTAAGCCCATAACTGAGTATAATCTTACAATAAGGTATTATTGTGTTACTTATATGGGTCAATGTATCATACTGTTGTAACAATTGTCCAATCAAGCTACGTATTTTAATTTGGAAGGTTTAAAATAAAATACATGTAATTGCAGCACTATACCTTTTACATGAAGCAGATCCATTCACGAATCACTTTTCGCGCTTTAAATAGTAGTACCGTCGGTTCACCTTCGCCGCGATAGTATTTCAATCATATAGCGACGTCCAGCTAATTACAGGTGGAGGAAGACCCCGAGTACACAGAGGTACCCGGGTAGAACCACCGACCTACCGCAAGACAGCTGGAAGGCTTCCTCACATGAAATATCCGAAGTCCCTACCGTGATTCGAAGCCACAGCGGGCTTTAAATAGATCTCAATGTAAAATGTTCAAAGGTTAAGAACATACGTTCTACCGCCCTCTTAGAATGTACTTTTATTGTCACAACTTCTATTTTTATGTACCTGACTGGAACCTATGCGATATCCAAATTCTGCTATGTAATTTTATATGGACTTTTTGTTATTCTTATATAGATAAAGTATCTATTTGCATTTTGCCTCCTATTTACTTTTAGACGCACAATGATACATCATCTTAAAATAGACACATGTGATGACATCATAAAGGAAGTGTCTGATATAACAGGAAGTGCCTCACACAACATATGATTAGAACCAATCTCTGCTCGTGATGTTACCGTGGCAGAGCGACTAGTAAAGCTGTATATTCTATTAAAATGTTACAACTTTCATAAATCACAGTAAGTAACGCGAGCACGAGATGTAGACATAAAACAGGTGTTTTAAAACAAACTGTCTAAATCTGTGGAAAGTCACGTCAGGCAGGATGACCTCGAACAATAAACGTCACCGCCCACAAAGAAGCTGGGGAAAAATAGAGCCAAGAATCACGTTATCACGTTTAACAGGTGTATTGCTATAATTAAAGTAATTCGAGGTTTTCCTGGACTTTTCTTTTTTCGCATCATGTAACATATTTAGATCTATTCTGACGAGCATAAACATATTATGCATTTTATTTACTTTGTTTCAAAAGATAGGATGCATTCAAGCTTTCATAATTTTCACTGCATTTTTTTTTCTTCAAAAATAAATTATGTTTGATATTATGTAAATAAGAGTGCCATGATGGTCCTTAATCGCTCACCTGAGAAATATTTTTGCGTTGCCTTTTATAAAACAGTCAAACTGAATACAAAATCCATGCAGGAGTACAGCAAAATTATCGTTCTGTACATGTGGTCCAAATTTTGATGGTCATAGCTATATAATCAAGTAACCCCTTGGGTGGGACCAATTCATACCCAAGAGCCATCATTTGAAAACTTGATTCAGGTCCACAAGGCCATGTTACATACCAAATATCTAAACCCGTGATCCTGTGGTTTCTGACAAAACCTTATAAAGAGTCTATGTAAAAGCCAATTTTGACCCCATAGTCCATGATTTGAGTAAATTTGGTAGATGTCTATAAGGCCATGTTACTCACGAAATATCTAAACTCCAGGCCTTGTGGTTTCTGACTGAGAAGATTTTTCTAGATTTTCCTATATAAGCCTATGAAAAATAAAGTGACCCCTGGGACGGGGTCAATTTTGACCCAAGGGTAATGATTTGAACAAACTTTGTAGATATCCATTAGGCCATATTGCATACCAAATGTCTAAACTCTAGGCCTTTTAGTGTCTGACAAGAAGATTTTTCTATTTTCTATTTAAGCCTATGTAAAATAAAGTGACCCCTGGGGCGGTTCCAATTTTGATCCCAGGGACATGATTTGAACAAACTTGGAAGAGGTCTAATACCATGTTACACACCAAATATTTAAACTCCAGGCATTTTGGTTTCTGCAAAAAAAGATTTTCCCATCTATTGCCTCTGACCTCTGAGGCGGGTCAACTTTGACCCAAGGGCCATGATTCGAACAATCTTGGTAGATGTCTATAAGGCCAATTTTGATCCCAGGGCCATGACTTGAACAAACTTGGGAAATGTTTATCAGGCCATGTTACACACTAAATATCTAAACTCCAGGCCTTGTGTTTTCGGACAAGAAGATTTTTCTAGATATTCCTATAAATAAAGTGACTTCTGGAACGGGGCCAATTTTGACCTCAAGTCATGATTTGAACAAACTTGGCAGAGGTTCACTAGACAATGCTTCACACCAAATATCTAAGCTTTAGGCCCTGCAGTTTTACAGAAGAAGATTTTAAAAGATTGCATTTCAAAATCTATTTGAACCTCCTGTGACCTACTTTTTCAACCAATCAAAACAATTTGAACAATTTGATAGACGGCATCATAAGGATCAGTCCTGTGAAATTTTGTCAAAATCCATTCAGCGGTTTAGGAGGAGATGTTGTTTAGAGGAAGTTGTTGACACCGGACGCACGCACACAAACGACGGACGCCGGACAAAAGAAAGGCGATCACAATAGAACCTCGTGATCAATATTACATGCATGTTTTTAACGGAAACTACCATTAAAGCACATTTGTCCATTTGTCTTAAAGCTTAGTTTATGATTCAGGTTCTTTATCCTAATCATTTATTCAGTTATTTTTTATCAGTGGCTTTGACTTTAATTCCGTTTGGATTCATTTCCTCTTTGTGAACCCAAATCGTGCCTAACAATGGTTAAAATAAAAAAAAGTTTTCATGTCCCTGCTATTTATAACAAGGGACATAAACTACTATTAAGGAAATGACGTCAGAAAATTATGAACGCAGTACCAGAATTGTCTGAGCATCCTTCGTACAAAATACAATATAGTATCATTCATTTACTATTTAAAAGTTTGGTTTAAATGTAGAAATTTGTTTTGTTTTATTTCAGGTGATCTTGATATTCCTTTCCTCAATATTGAGAATTTACTGTACACGTCGGCTTGCAGACATGTCTCCAGGGAAAAATATGACTAATCAACGGGAAGCTTGTTCCGTGTGACTTTTATGAATATATAATAACTACAGTTTTATCTACTTCTCTTCACATACTCAGTGTGACATTTAAAATATGTATACATGTAATTTCATGAGCATGCATCGTACTTACAAAATTTTTGTAGGCTAATATTTGCGCTACATAATCATTTCACTTATTTATAGATATGAAATAATAAAAAATACTGCATCAAGCACACATGATCCACAAATTGTACCCTTGGGTATACTTTGATCTCTGACTCAACGCCATGTTGAAAAATGGCGCGTGACGTTGATGCCATAATCTGGACTGTAAACAAAGGAGGTGTCGTAAAAGTGGAGATACGGGCAAATTATGGGTGATTCAGTCATCGACCTACCCTCCGTGGCAGTTTCATGTTTCATAAATTATGGAATTTTTCGGATAATGGCGCTGACAACCGAAATGGAACTAATAGAAATAGCTGTAGGATGACACAGATGAACGTGTTTTCTATCAGTTCTAGATCGTGTTTTGTCGGCTGAATTAACCGGTATTCATCTTAACTGTCAAGTAACAATATGAGTCAATATGTTACATGATATTGATATTTTAAGTGCGCTGCAGTATAGAAACTGAATGATGGCTACATTACTTATTTCAAGAAATATTTGTTTCAAGTCCGGTTCTAGCGAAGTGAAGGAGGACTATTTAAACAGGCCATAATTCTGGTGCCATTTAGTCTGAAAATTGGTGCGAAATATTACTATCATACCAAAGTGCATAGTTTGTGGCATATTGCAAAGCTAACATAGGTGAACATGGTCATAAAACAAGGGTCATAAATCTGCGGCGAGGCAGTCAAGAATATCAGGCGGACGCACACATTTCGTCTGCCAGAGCTAGCGATTCACTCAAGAAAAATTATTTTCAGCCAAAGGGCAATAAAATGGACTGTTTCGCCGTTGTTTAGACATTAACGGGCCAACAATTTTAATTTTGACAGTGCGGTAGGGTGTGCAAGGAAGGTTTAATGCGCGCATTAATTGCCCCACATAGTTGTGTTAGTATGAGCAGAAAAACAATTGACTTTATTGGACTGATAAATCAACAAGTCAACGTTAGCTTGATGTCTCAAAAGCAAACACTTCACCGTGTTTATCCTCATGCCTGGCCCCGCAGTAATTGGGTTATGTTTACGACTCTCTCCAGGGAATAATTGAGTATTCGGTTATTATATATTGGCCAATTTCAGAGTAGGAAAAGGGGCTTTTAAGCGTCAAAATGTCGCATGTGAACCTTACCGTCAGGGATGTGCTTGTAACTGAAGAAAGTGCCGATCTAAGACATTTGTTGTATTCTTTTACCTCTACTAGGCAAACATTAAATGCCTTGGACCCGAAAGTGATTAACCCGTTTACCTGATATAGACTCTTTTGATGCACTGGCAAAGGAGCCTCTTACCAAATTTTATTCAATATACACAACAAAGAAACCCCAATTGTTTCATATTCCATTTAAATTTCCAGTAGTTATTATTCATTTGATACACGAATATTCGTTCGGTAGACGGTTAAGCAGAAGTTTTTGTCAGTTTCGAATAATTGAATCTGTGTAATAGATCATATCCTATTAAAGTTACAAAGGTTGAATTATATAAAATATAATGTTTGCATTTGTTTTTATGAAAATAATAACAAAGTTCAAAGACTTTCCCTATATACAGTAAATATTTCAAACTTAACATATTTAACATCTTACTTATTACAGACAAAACAAAAATTCAGATTAACAGGAGAATTGCTTGAGAGAGTCGCCTAACAAATATACGAAATTATAACCAACAGTTTCAAACCTTTTGTAAGACCATATTGATACAAACTGCACAAGTAAAGAGAGCTCTAAATCAATAAAAAAAAATCTGTATTGATATATTGCAATGGCATCGCTTCAAACTAGCCAAACATTCGAAATTCTGTCAACTCAGGGCGTTATTTTGTTGATTTGAGATTTACCCCTGCATTGCATAGTTGTATACAAAATATCATTTCAACAGTATCAAATGAACAGCTAGAATGTATCTAACCGTTACACAGACTGCTGAGACACTGATATTTCTTTTGATAATGAAAGGTCGACAGTTCCGCGACGAACCCGTTGTATATCATACAGCTGATGGGATAAATCTTGAACTGAATAATGTTTGACGTGTACGTGCATTATGATAGGTGCATTCAATCATATAACTTAATGATATAATATGGTCTATGTAAATAAACAACATGAAATACGTATGTAAATACAATTAGGGAAAATTATGCTTGTACCTCCGCAAATCAAAATATTTGAAATATTCGTTTTACTACAGTGACTTAGCAGAGACATCAGCGCAGGGGTCGTTTCAAATACAAAAATATAAATAAAAACGTATGCACTGGTAGATGACATTGGTGTGAAAAAAAAGTTGGGATAAATAGTTAAATACAACGAGTTAACAGACGCTTTCGTTGGAAAACATTTTATTTATTCCCCACGAGCTAGATACTTGTTCAAGGCTATGGTATTATTGTTGGTCACGTGACAGTCTTTGAGTTCACGTGGATTTCTTTGACACGTCTTCTGACGTCTAGGGAATATCTAGTACCTAGTAGAAAAGAGAAAATAAAATTGTAAATATGAATAGATAAATAAAATATTCAGCAAATAACAATGTAACGACAGGTAATACTGAATTATGTTGGAATTAACCTCCTCGTGAATCGTTATTGTTAATATTATTTGGGTGTGCATGGACTTATTATTATCATTAATATTCGTGCTGTTGCTGCTGCTGCTGCTACTACTCTTTTTTTCTTCTTTTTTTTATCAAAATAATCATCATCATCATTATCATCATTACCATCGTCACATATTTAAAAAATATATATTTGCCACATTATTCATACATAACGTTTTCATTGAATAAGAATGATCGGCGCATACTGTAATTATTAGATTAGATTAATTATATTAGCTCCCCTGTCTTTGTTTATCGACAAACGATCCCAGAGTCATAAACACTATAGATAACATTTATTGGTTCATGGCGATGATACCAATATTGTGCAGATTACTTGCAACGATTACGTCACCAGTGTTTGTCGTCTGCAATAACAGGCAGCATTTGAGACAAGATGACCATACGAAAGCACTTGACTTGTCTCCCAATGTTTGACGTATCTTCTATGGACTCAATTTCATACTTTGCACTCTCTCACGGCAATGATCTAAGTAAACAATGATAAGGAAAATAAGCACTTGCTTTAATTTGCTAGAAATGACAAGAGATTTTTAAAACATAACAATAAGTTAAATCAATCAACGCAGCTTTTATTCTCCGCCCTCTCTCACGTTCCCCGACCCCTAAAACGACAAAACAAATCAATAGCAACAACAAAAAATCAAATATGATAATAATTAATAACTCAATATGTCATAAACTGACATGGCGTAAATTGGAGTAGCTTGTTTTTTCCTGAAAATTTATTTTGTTTTCTTGTTTTTGTTGGGATGTGTACTACGGCTGAGACGGCGCGACGTCGGTGGAAGAAGGCCCCAAGTGAACAAAGGACACCCGGGTAGACATACCGACCTATCTTAAACCTACATTAAAACTTACTACATCAACATCGGACTGAAAAACATTTCCATTGTGAGCATTAAAAGCAACTTCGATAGTTTCTTTCTTTATAGACAGAGGTGCATGGTAAGGAATAATAAAGGGAGAAAAACATTCATTAATATCTGGATTGTTTTTATGAAGAGCACAATCACGTAAATATGACCGGTGTGACCTTCCGTATATGAGAAGTTAATCACTCACAGAGTTCATAATTATGTTTAGTCTTGCTTCATAATAACGATATATAATAAGCACTTCACGAACTCAAGATGAATTAAGACATGTACCAATGTAAATTGAAAAGTAAATGACTTTTGGTTAGAAAAAAAAGTTCGACAAACACGGCACGTACAACAACATAAAAAAGATATAGAAATATGCTACTTATTTGGTCTCCTTTAGAGATTGTTATGATAAATATCTTGTTTTTTATATAGGTCACATATCTTTTAAATAAAAATATGCCCTAATGGTTATATCGAAATGAAACAGCAATAATCTAAGGAAATTATACGCATGAAAAATGTGATTATCCATTTGTTTATATGATATTTATTAATTATCATCGGTCCATTCAAATCTAGAGTTCATGCAAACATACGAACGAGAGAGAGGGGGAATTTATAAAAAGACATGTAGATTTGTATGTGATATTTACTCGATATCTCTACCAGGGTATTACATGTGTTGGTACATGGCAACATTCCACCTGTCGAATATATTTTGTGAACCAACGATGGGTAACCAGACAATTCTGCGTTCATAATGACCTTTTCTTGGGGTCGCTTGTAAACAGCTGTCAAATAAATCAGGCAACATCTGGTCGCAGACTGAAATAAATAATATCGAAATGAGGCAGTGACACGATACCACGATGAGCATCTTTAACAATTATCGTCACCGTATCGTGGATATCGCGATGATCGCGATAATAGCAGTTTGGTGTGCAACGATATGATAAAAACGTGTCTCCCTCTTGCAAAAATGTCTTACCACTGCATGATGCAAATCTTGAACTAGAAAAAAAAAACTTTTATTTATATATCGCTGCCAAGAGAAAATTTTTGCAGCGGGAAAGTGCTTCCTTGTCTACCAAACCTAGAACTTCTTGAGTATAGTGTACGTATACGGTTGCATGGTGGCGATATTTCAAAAACAGCCCTGACGTGAATAACCTAAACCTAAGTGTGATTTTTATTTGCACGTTTGCTTGCAGATTAAATGACAATAGTGTCTCATCTGCATTCCAATAGGTAGGCTTAACAGTTCCAAGATCAAGTTTATGAACAGTTAATCTTTTATTACATTTTCGAAAAGATTTCCGTGTGGTTTACCAATGGATTCATAGTCTAACAGACGGTTTCATAGCACGATATTAACGTGCCACCGGAAATGCTGAATCACTCTTTAAAGTGCATTTACGAGGCATTTTTAGGTGAGATCATAAGATTTTTCGTTCAACTATTTTCTGATTGATCACCTGTCAAAGTTTTTTTCTCCCATCAAAAGAATGGGGAAAACTTATAACATACGTAGATATTTAAGTAAAATACCCAAAACAATGTTTTACTCATTTTCTTTCCATTCTGTCAAATAACCATTTCAAAAGTTAAAAAAATCATATATGTATATATGATGGCATATAGGTAAATATAATAAAATACACAAATATATGCTCTTTCACATAAGTAATTAAAAAAATGGACAAAAAAAAGAATGCACACACAATAATTATATCAACAAGAGAGAGAAGGGATGTGGATAGTAACAATAATATCAACACGATTAAACATATAAAGTATCTTTTCTTTTGTACCCTGTTCTAGGAGTGTCAGAAATAGTTCAAATGATAACACATTCGACTTCCCTTGGGACTGTTACGTGAAAAAAAAAATTTAACTCGTACAACAGCAATCGAAAAGTCCATATAATTACGATGTCGCGCGGCTTCAAACAGACACACTTTGTGACCACGCCCCACTTCGTGCCACCCTTGTCGAGTTCGAACCAATGGCCTCTTCAGACACACTTTGTGACCACGCCCCCTTCGTGCCACCCTTGTCGAGTTCGAACCAATGACCTCTTCAAAATCAGAGTCTGCCTCATCAGTCGCTTATAAAGTAACGATGATGTTTTGAAGTTTACCGTCTTTGCGACAGAATCTCAGATCTATTTGATCACCATGTACACAGCCCACCGCAAGTCAGTCGGAATAAGTTAAGAACCTAACCGTTAGAATATTTTTATTTTTATATACTAAATTTATGTATGAAAACTATATCTCTTCACTTTTCTTTTGCTATATCCATGCTTTCAAAATTGATATATAGTACTGCTTAAAGATGTTTTGCTACAACGAGATACTCATCATGATAATGGAATGCTGGTTTTATTACAATATACATGTACAATCCACACACTTGTGTCTAACATCACATCTTCTTAAAATCAAGCAGTGATTTGGGGAAAATAAATATGAATGAAAAGAGAAAAACTTATTATCACGACACAATCTTTCACCACTGCTATGTTTGTGAAGTATCTAGGGGAGAACTGGGCCATTAACCACGATAACGCTCGGGGAAATCGTCATAAAACACCCCGACCGTGTCTAATCCCTGTGCGCATGCCTCACTCCCCTCCCCAATTTCACTAACTACACCAATTTCCTCAATGACGTACCCCCATAAAGCACAGTACGGCACCAAGGAGCTCATAGACTTGTGAAGTAACGACATAAATTTCACGAGGATTGCTCCAGCGGTGTTCATCATTTACAGCCCTTCCGTTACCATGACGATTCTTGCTGCCCCTCCCCGTCTCCATGTGTGGGGTTTTTTTTTTCTCCTCAGCAACAGTACTTCCTTGTTCTTTCCCCTCCTTTTCGCATTTTTTCTTCTAAATCATTTACATTAATCTTTCTCATTAGCTTATCATCTAAGTTTAAATGGTTAAACAAATATTATGAGTTAGAAACTGCACAAATTAATACCAATAGACTTTCCTTGATAATTTAAAATACATTTTAAAACGGTTTCTATTAAAGTCGATGACCAAAAGGCAATATCATAACAATATCATAACAGAATTAAGAAGGGATCAGTAATTGTCGCTTTCTTAACTCAAATGATGACCACTGGCTGGAAATCCTTTGGACCTTGAACAGAATTATCGTCAGATTCAAAACATATTATAGAGTACATTGTTGCTGTTGGATTTTTTTGATTTTTTTTTTTTTTTTTTTTTGTATTCTAGAACAAGTTTAATGAGGATAGTTTCTATAATCTATATGACCAGACCAGTCACACGTACCTGACGTTAATCTAAACTGAAACAAACAATATTAGGAGTACAAAGGGAGCTGAACTAACAAAGTGCAGTGAGCGAAGTCCAAAAATTGTTGACCGGAAAATAATTTGATTCAATTTGTCAATTTAAAGTCAGTGCATTCTATTTTTACGTTGGAGAATAAGTCATGCGCTTGTATAAGATGTTGATGTCATCAGCACGCGGGGAAGTCATATTCAATATTACAAACAAGTTAGCATTAGCTGAAAGAATCTGTACATTTTAGTGCAAATGAAGACATAATGTTATTTTCTTAATAAAAGCAGCACGTGACGCTAAAACTAAACTACGTCCCGGGATAGAGATATTTCCAATTCATGCACCAAAATTGAAAAATCTACATATGATGATAACGATTACAGATCTTTTAGTTAAACATGCAAAATGTATATGTTTCTCTCATGATTGGGTACAAATTGTTGCATCATTATGAAAAACTGCTCTCCGAGACATTAATTTAAAATTTCGTCCCACGTGCGAGTTTACCTAACGTATCTATATAGACCATTTCACTCCGAAATGAGACGTAAACCTACGTAAGTCCATGCCGGTGTAAAATTTCAAACAGTTCAATGGAAAGTAAACATACGTTAGAATTTCCCCCAGTCACTGTTTGGTCACTCTAAATCAACGAATTATACCGGGTATTGCCGATCCTCTGGTGAAATGGTCTATATCTACTGTACAAGATGCAATGTCCATATTCTACATATTACCATCATATTAAGTTTTCAGAATTCAAATCGGCATCCTTCATGCTGTCTACGACAGTGTATCTACCTCCAGCAATCAAAGTTCCAGCGGCTCCGACTCGTAAATGAATCTTATTCGTGTGACGAAATACAAACAAACAGCATTGCGGTCATACCAGGACTTTTCAACAATGAAAAATTACTGCCGATACGAGGGTATCAAACTCCATTACAGGAAAGGCGTACTTCTCGAATCACTTTTATTTTCAGGACGATTTAACCCTTAACATGCATTTTTTTAATTGGATGTGTCCTTTCTTCATTTTAGACTGCATCATTAATTGTTTATACGGTTGCTTGCCGGAATGTTTTTGTCTGAAGAGCGATCAGTGCAGACCATGATTTGACTGTATGGATGTGCAGTCTGATCATGGTATGCACTGGTCGCAAAGGCAGTCACAAGTGCCCACAGCATTGAAAGGTACACGTTTTGGGGTACATGTTTGTTGATTGTCAGTATTTTTACTTTGAAATCATCTCATATATTTCCCTTAACTTTTCAGGAAATCGTAAATATTTGAAATCATGACTTATCAACTAGAATATCCTATAAAGATATCCAAACAGATAAAAGTTTTCCCCCAAACCACAAACCTTCATAAAATTCACGAATCGGGGACCCTTGGCGCCTTAGTCAATGAACATTGTACAAACATGGATTGTCCGTTTTTCATCTCACGTGCGTGCTTTGCATTCTATAAAAAAAATCAGTTACTATTTAAGCTAAATGTCTTATACAGGTTTATATATATATTATTATTATATTTAATATTCTTTGTTGATGAACACGGAATCTAGATGTGGTAAAAACTATATATCTCTGAATGCGAGTACCCGCCTAGACATTCGGAACGTCTACGAGCACCGACGGATATGGCCGAGTAGTAACGATTGCCGCCATGACTCTCAGTGATTCACATCAAATCGACAAAAATGACGTCACATCGTATTATTGAGACACCAAGTAGGGAATTTCAAAGACGCGTAAGAAAGAAAATCAAAGCGCACAGTGCGCTGAGAGACGGCGACGGGATTAACATTCTAAACCCAGCGTTTCTGAAGTTATTGAAGCAGTCACATGACGACAAAAACTCCACCGCTGTTGCTACAGAGGTACTGTTTGTAACATAATAATCCGGAGTAAAGGTCATGAACCTTTCATTCATAAAGAGCTGCATACCTTAGTAGGTCATTCTCTTTCTCTTGCACTAGCGAATTCTATCTGTTGTTTTGTATGTGTAGAAATTGACCAGGTATTTGATTATTTAAGATACTAGAATGTTTGCCTATCTATTTCAAAGTTAAGAAATGCCCTGGGAGGAACCTAACTCGCCATCATGCAAAATATTGTGTGGACTACTTTAGGTCAATTACATACATACGGAGCACTACTTTTTCTTGTTACAGGAGTAGATCTTCATGTACGTAAGATGGGTTGCTGTTCTGGTTAAGAAATGTCACGTATATTTTTTTCACGCTTAAAATTGATGCTTCCAGTGCAAAATAATGGCAAAAGAAAACATGTTAACAAACAGTACCACGCTAAAAGCGGTTACGGTTATGATTTAAACGCCTGTGTAACATATTCCACTCGTATTCGTTAGTGCAGAATCGCATTGCACGGATCCGCACTAAGCGCGGAGAGGTACAGTTAAAAATGTTGTGGAAAATATGCAAATTAGCAAGGCCTGATTTCGATTTCCAGCATAAGACGGCTAATCGCCGTCTAAAAACAGAAGTTATAAGAACATGAAAAAAACGTATGTTGATTTTATTGTTAGATCGTTGTTTCTTACCAAAGAAACAAGAGCTGTCCGTAAGACAGCGCGCTCAACGGTTCCGGTACATGTCAATAAAAAACAAGGCAGTAAAATGCAAAATATGAATCTCTATATTATCAAAAAGTAAACAAGAGCAAGAAATATGTATCCCAAGTTTCAAAGTAATATCTCAAATTGTTAAGTGAAAAAATAAGGACGTATGCAAACCATTACCAAAATTCAAAGTCAAAAAGGGGGCATAATTTGACCAAAATCCATGACAGAGTTATCCACACTTGTCTACCGGTGAGGTGACGGTCATTAACAAGTACTCCAAGTTTCACATCAATACCTCAAAGGGTTCAGAGAAAAAAGTGAGGTAGTCCAAAACACTTTACCGAGATTCTAAGATGAAAATGTGTATAATTTGGACAAAATCCATGACAGGGTTATCCCGACTTGCCTACAGGTGGGGGAGATGGTCATTATCATGTAATCCAAGTTTCAAAGCAATAAATTAAGGGGTTCAGTAATAAAGTGAAGTGGTACGAAAATCTCAACCGTTACGGCGACGCAAGGTCAGTAGAATAGCCCCTCTTATACTTAGAATAGTTGAGCTGAAAATAGTATATACATATTTTTTTAGGACAACGCCACCAATTCACTCTGTGAAACAGGGTTTTATACATGTACATTGTACGTTTTTCCTGTGTCTTTTTATTATTTTTTTTACTTTTTTTGTGAAATTCTTAAATTAGTTCCCAACTGGTCATTTGACTAATCAATTAATATTCAATCACTTGAATAATCAAAAATATCATTTATCTTTGTACTGGATTCAACTACGTTCTGTTTGAAATTAAATTATTTTGCCAGTATAGTCATGATACTAAATGATACCCAAGAGGCTAACAGAGTAGGCGAAATACTTTGGCTGTACTACAAGACACGCATTGAACTCACTAAACAATGTATTCACTCCTTTTAATTCAATCTTTTTTATTTTTCTTTCTTTTTTTATCAATTATCTACTTATTCAAGAATAATAATTTACGCAAAATCAAATTTCTAAGGGTTCAGTGATAACATCACTGGCAATCAAATTACGTGATGCCCACGAGATGTTAACATTGCATTTTGGGAAAACACCCTGGTTCTCTGTCCTGAAATAAGTACACTCACTACAGTGAATGAAACTGGAAACCAGATTAGGATAAAAATTATTTTGACTAACGTAGTTTATGTTCGATTAATAACTTAAATGGTCTTATATGATACCATGAAACAATAATATTTAATCAAAAGAAATTTACCGTGGAGTACAAGGAAATTTGTTTAATAATTGTAACCATTTAGGTAAGGTCAATTAAATTTCATCTGAAGGAATGGTTGCATGTTTTTTTGTCGATTTATTTATGAATCATTCGAAATAGTTCAATAGTTCAATCATTTGTCAGATTTAAATAGACCAATGTGACGAAAGCTTGGCTTCCCTTTAAATTATATACCTGGTGTATGCTTTTAAAATGATGTCAAATAAAATCATAAAACACACATATAAAGTGAGAAATCTACAGTGTTATAAAAGGTACATGTGAGATATTCTTATATGGCGTGCACACACGATGACTTTTGCGTGCGATCATGATAGCTACTTCGTGTAAACACGATAAACAACACTCTCGCTTATGATAATCTTTGCGTTTGCGCACAGTAGCTATTGCGTACGCATGCGATAACTATCGCATTTGCTCGCGATAGCTGTAAAAATTGCGTGCGAAGGTGTGGATATCGCGAACGAACGTTATTATGTTATCGCATTCGCACCGATACAAAAATCGTTTATGTCACCTCTATGCCACCGTAGAAATCTTAAAAGAACAACAAAATTGACAGATTATTACAATCGCTCTTTTAAGAAGGTGGACATTTTACTGGTGGTGTGCATCAAAATAAGAACAAGAATGACAGCAACTATTTCGGTTATCCAGACTTACTCTTGTAAATATTCATTGCCCTAATCTCTCTCATAAATATTCATAATCCCTTTCTCATAAATACCCATTTTAAAATATGCTCGTACCACGGCATACATTTCCGCGAAAAAGCGTTTATAATCAAACAAATGATTTGTTTAACATTTTATGGTTGGGGAGGGGTGGAGACTTTATTGTTTTAATTTGTACATAACATTTCATGCTATAATGATAAAAAGTTAATTATCTATATAATGATTATGCAAATAAGCATAAATTAATAATTTAATAGTTGATAAGCACACAGTCAGACAAAGAGTCCCGCAAATCACATAGGTATGTAAATATTTCGTGCAAAAATCTTGTATGAATCGTACATTATTTTCAGCATTTTTGGAAAAATCAATTAGAGCTATCAATATCAAAATCAACGCCAATTTAATAGATATTCAATGACAAAAAGACTTTTTCAATCAGAAATTATGAGTCAATAAAAACAGTAATTGCCATTTTATACCCGGCCGTGCCAGATGACGATTTCTCCTCGCGTGATGACAATGATTATGTTTGATCGCTAAGTCCTCTAAAAGACGCGTCTGTCTGGCAACTGCGTATTAACTTAACCGTATACCAGACGAATCAGTGAAATATGTATAAAACCTGATCAGCCTGTTTGTTATTGAAGGTAAATAATTGAGCCTTATTGGTATACTAGGTAGATTAATAGTCAACACATAAAGAAGTAACCAAAATATTGAAGATTCTTTTTCCTGAATGGGAACATCATTTCATTCCTACAATGTGGAGAGGCCAAACTGATAAAGGGAACAGGAAATAGACTTCCTTTGTACAGAGATGCTTGGACGAGTTGCTGTCCAGATATTCAAACGGACAAACATATGGGCATATATGCATACGTACGTAGTTTGACGGACAAATGAAAAATACAGGCAGGAACAAATAGATGGACCGTGTGGATGGATAGATGGATTGATCGTTTGATCGCTAACGTTATACAAACATGATATAAACAACGTGTTTTTCCCGAAAGTAATAAAACCTGCTAATTCTTAGGCGATAATTGCCCCAATGCAATATTGTCATAAAAACTTCGGTTATTCAATAATTCAATAATCAGTGGTATGTACAATAAAGATATATATGTCACCACGTCTAAATATCACGAAACAGCCGTACCAATAGCCTTTATGCCCAAGCAATAACTGCGATATGCAATTAATACCGGCTAATGATTCGTTCGTAACGTTACGTAATCAAGTCGATGTTTGGATATTCCATGTATATGAAAGTGACACAAATCGTGAACATGTTAATTTAATAAAGTGTATGCGTGACAACCATGAATCTCACTCTTATAACTATCAAATGGATGCGAAGATAAAGCAGCATGGTTTTTTTTTCTCTTTATCTGTTTGTTTTTTTGTTTACTTTTCTTAAACTTTTCTCCTACATGTACTTTTTTGCTTGATGATATATATTTTTATATCCAATACCATAATTAATTTAAAACAAACCGCCATAACCAATATATTATGTTACTATATGCTTTGTCCAATGTTATTTACTATGTAACTCTTGGAAATAAACTATTGAATTGAATTGAAGTGATAACAATATTTCATTTGGATAAATAAAGGTCAAATATAAGTCTTGGAGGGGGGGGGGTTTAATTGTTGCTGTAGTATATTTCTTATTTACGTCTCATCTATTTACAAAACATGGAGAAAAAAATAATTAAAAGCTAAACACGTACATAGCCGCTCTCTGGAGAGCAATAACAAACGATAAAAACAAATCTATATACACAATATATAACGTAATAAAAATTTGCATTACAAATTTACAAACACAATGCACATGTTCACAGAATAAAAAAGAAGACAAATGATGGCCTAGACAAATGATGGCCTAGATTCATATAAGATTAATAATCCAAGAACAACATACTCAAACACACACATATAACCACGTTTTTATCCATTCACGTTAATTTCCAAATATGTTATGTTTTACTCGTTGGATAGTGGTCAAAATTTTAAACATTGCACGTAATTATATCACGTGTATGCATTTCACATCTAATGGCAATGCAGTCAGAGATAACTTTGAACACCATTTGGTGAATATTTTACATACGTTACCATGAAACCTGTTCTCTGATCCAAGATTTGCATCAACTGTATAAAAATAAATTAAATTCTGTTTAAAACCGAAAGTATAATTAGTCTTGGCTTCATCGAACATATAAAATGTGTTAACAAAATCTCTCATCGTATTAAAATGTCTGGAAACCTACAGGTTCTAATACGTATACTGCAGCTTTTAATCCTTCTGTAATTCGACACCTCATTATAATCTGTATTGCTGCATCCAAGAATATGTTAATGACAATTTTACAACTTTATCTTTTGTTTAAAATAATTATATCGATACCCTTGAGGAAAGAGAAGAAAAGAGCGACGAGGGGATCCTTTTTATTTACCCTAGTTCCTTGCATCGGTTTTATATTAATAATTGTTACAAAGAAATATGGTGCCAAATATAAGTGTTCTTAAATTTTAACTTATTTATCTGATGTTAATTGTATATTTTACAATTTATAATAATCCTTCTGGATGGTTCATGGGATGGACCAGTACTTTGCGCCTGGTATGTTTTGACAGGTTTCCCCTCCGGCGGATGTTATACCCCTATATGAAAATTACAACAGGATAGCGGAGCCACGGCGTATTCTTGTTTTGTTTTTTTATTTGTTTTTTTTTTATATATATAAACCATTTCTTTCATCGATGTGTGTGTTTAAAATGAATAAGTAATTACTACATTTTAGATAGTTAGCAAACTTCATTTATTATTTGTTTGTTACAATATAAAGCTAATGTGTGGATATGTGATTAACGTATTAAATCACATCTTAGGTCGAATTTAGGGAAGGGACACCGTACGCTGATTCCGCCCTTTAAGTCTATCCCGGTATGGTCTCACCTTTCCTTCCTGCAGTGTTCAACCCTTTCAAAACAACACATCTTGCAACCACCAGTGCATGCCCCGCTTTTATCACACCCGATCTCTGGTTTAGGTATTAAGAGATATTATCGCTCAATCGAAGGCAATAACTCACTAAAAAAATCACTAAAATATGTTATTTTAGACTCTGCGGATTATGTCTGAACCATACAGCCGACGATCGCTGGTATCACCACAAGGAAACGTGGGTTCAGATAATCCACGTGATTAAATATCTGTTTATTTCATTCTTGTATTTTGCTATTGAATTCAGGGGTAGTCCGAGAGTCTAGATAGATTGGCGGTACAGTTTTTAAAAAATATATCACGCTACATGTTTTTTTCTTGTATGGGTTAATATGTTTACACTAGCAGATTTGTATCTCGTTTCGTTTCACTGTTGTTTTATCTCCGGGTGAGGTCGATCCCGGGGCATAAACAGTGTCCACATGTAATTAACATACTTTTGCAAAATTTGCGGTAAAAGTGTTTTCATCCGAAGCGTGCGTACGAACCAAAGTACGCACGCTCGCACGCGAGTGTGGGTTAAAAAGGGGATGGGGGACAGGTAACAGAACTGCAATGGTCTATGCACAGAAATGTGGTTTTGCCGGGTCTTCGGTAACGAGGGTATTGTGACAATAGTGTGTACTGTACATCAATGTACGCATTTGTACCTGGTGCACTCAGCCTGCACATTGCTTGCTATCAATAAACATCTTGTTTATTACATGAAACGTACAGTTAGTCTTCCGCTGACGCCATCTTTCCGTTAATATCAAAAAAGCAAACATGCCAGAATAGGGCTTATGAATACACACAATTGTAAGTCTAGCGATGACCGTAATTAACATAGCGAGAGTATGCGAATCAATTAAAGTATTTGTGTCATGCAGGTCATTTATACATCCTTCCTCATGAACAATAAATACTTCCGTTGCTGACTGTGCCCCGGGCTTGTGATCCCTTGCACTTTTTGCCCTGGGGTTAATGATTGGTCAGCTATGGCCAATCAATGGGCCTCTTGCAAAGAATGGTGT
>CM037777.1:2643993-2693993 GCA_021229015.1 Solen grandis
TAAATCGTGGAGTTTAAGTGGCGCCAATGTTTACGCAAGCGAGTCGAGATATTTAGATCACATACGAAGGATGATATCAAATATAGGTCAAAATTTAGTGTTAACTGAAACCAGGTTCACTAGAAACGTCTACGAATTTAAATCTGACGTATTTTCAAAGCATACATTCTGTTGATTTTATACGAACGGATTTTTTTCATTTCTATTTACACATTTTTTTTATTGTTTTTCTTACGTTTTTTATACAGGTTCAAATGCATTCCTATTTCGATTTTAATGTACTCTGAATAAAATCTACTTCATTTTTTTACTTTTCATTAAACACATTTCTTAATCGTTTAGCGAACAAAAAATCACGCGTGGTTACGCTCGCGCTCTACAACTGAGTTACTTGTCAATGAACATCGGATGAACCCGATAAACAGCGCTCGCTCTACTGGTGGGCGGAGTTAAACAATCTGACCAATCACTGGTCTGTTTATAACCGATCCACTTGAGATCGAGAGTGGTTATCGAAACTCAGTGACTTACGGATTGCCGATATATCAAATAGTGTTTTACGGATTTGTACGAACGTGGCAGGAAAAACATACCTGGTTGTGTATTGTTTTCTCATAGTGTGGTTAATTTGATGGTCGTATAGACAGTATATATACTGGCCCATCGTCTTCATTTTACTTGATACGGTATTTCGTTTGAGAAAGGAATACTAAATACATCGGATATTGCAATCAACAATAAAGTATTTTATTGACAAAAAGATTCAGGCAGAAAAGAAGACATATCTACCAAACCTTGTCGTGATCATTATTCAAATATACAAAAAATATTGAAAGAAAATACAGGCTTTATCGAAATTAAAAATATGTAAGGGATACTTTTCACATGTGATTGCACTATTACAGAAGCTGTTTACCTTTATTTGGAGGATACCATGGGCGTGGTATAGTGTTTATAATCTGGTGGTTGCAGCAACATTACTGTGAAAATGAAGCATTGTTCGCGGACGTTAATCAGCGTGTGTGTTGTTTGTTTATGCTCGTTCTTGAGTGCGTACGCACGGACACATGAAAATGTGAATGGTGAGAAAATGCACAAAATCGTGAAATCTATGTTAGGCTTTAAAGGGGAAATCCCGGACAGACCGAACGTTGGAGGGGATGCACCTAAATATATGTTGGATTTATATGAACGTTTTAAAAATGGACCTATTTCGAAAGGGCAACAGAATGGCAACACAGTGAGGAGTATTCAAGCCAAAACCAGTAAGTATTCCTCGACTGTTTGTTGAGTTTTGTGATTTTTTGTACTAAGATTTTATATCAATATAAAATTGTAATATTGAAGTGTAACCTAATGTGTGTAAAATTAGGCAAATGTGTATAGTTGGGAAAAATCGTAAAAACACGTGTCTTGAAATATATAGTTATTTAAGGAAAACCTTATATTAAACTAATCAAGAAACATCATTTATTTAGTGTCATGAACCTCGCTCGATTATATTACACCACGGTCCAGGTAATGGGATTATGAACATTTTTTCTTCTTAAATAAAATCATATGGTTAAAATTAAGAATGAAATATTTTATTCATGTTTTCCATAAATATGCTATTAACTCTGACAGCCGCATGCTATGAATCTAATAGTACTTTTAATACATTACTCCAACATCGTAAATGGGATTTTTTTTATCACTCTTAATTTATCTCAAGGGCGTGATATGATATATGTCCCATAATTCATGCCGAAAGGTCTCGTTTATAATTGTTATAGACTCTCTTTATCCGCTACATATCGACTCATGTATCATTCGTTCATCACCCATTGACCCCATGCATATGTATAAAAACAAGATCTAGTAAAAAAAACTAAAAGTGCAACTGTGGATTAATTAATTTGAGATGATACAGCAAGATAATCTGCTCAGTTGTAATACACGTAGCCGTGATCTTAAGTCACACAAATCCTTTTCTTCAAGAGTATCTTTCCTATTATATTTGCAAAAACTTTTATGAAACTATGCAAAATCGCGAATAAAATATATCATAACCTCTGCGCGATTAGAGGGACTGTTATTTTATACGACCGTTCGTTATCCGCATGACGCCAAGTAAAACCTGTGCCCACAAAAAAAACCCCTCGAAGTCGGTGTGGGGACTATAAGATCAACATTTAACGAGGTTTTAATAGGCTAAGAGGTAGCAGGCAACGTTCGTGGAGTCACACAGGAGAAGAGGGACTACAGTTTTATTTTCTTCCATATTGACCGGACTTGATATACCTACTACATCAGTAGTTGACAATAAATTGATTTTTCCCTATCATGAACTATCAGTTTGATCATTACCTAAAGTAATTTACGTCGAGACGATCAAACCCAAGACACTGAGCAACGACAATAATTGAATAGAAACTTACTTTTCAGTTCATATAATGAATATCCAAACAAAGATAAATTAATAGATTAGATTTGAGCAAGTAACAGTAAAAAATAAAAAAATAAAATAAAAATAAAAAATAAAAAAACGATGAAAAGTAACAAAATGGTTACTTTGTTTTTTATTTGTTAGCCTTCATTATACATATTAAAAACGAGAGCTAGACGTCGCTTTATGATTGAAACACTGTTGAGGCGACAGTAAACTCAAAATTTAAGTCAGGCATATTCTCCTCTCTCAAACCTTAAATTTCATTATGACTGATATACATTTAAACCCATTCACTCAAGAATAGCATTTCTGTCTTACTCTTTCATCATCACTCTTTTCACGTGCGCTATCACGTGGCACGACTGCTATTTTGTGATACTGGACTGTGCTAAACTCGAGATACGTCAATTTATCGAAGTCCTTCGATGTAAAATTACTGACTTAAGCGGGCTTTTTTTTTTCTTTTTTTTTTGAATAAAGGCAATTTTGTTCGCGTCATCGTCCAAATATCAAAGCCTTCCGTAATGGGTGTATTTGATACGCATCGTTCGTAATCGTCATATAAAACACTCAACATATCAACTACCAACCGCCTCCTCTGTATCGAGGGAGAAGCTCTGTTTCGTTAATCGTTTCCTTTTCACTCAAAGTTGTACTTTATTAGCTTTTTACACAATCAGAAGTTCAAGTTTGCTCACTCTTATCTACCGTAACAAAACCCTCTCTCCCCATCTTCATTACTGACTATGTACGTGAAAGTGTTCTAAATAGCTTTCTTTCCTTTGTCATTTCTCATATTATTTCATAAATATTACATTCAATTCAACTATATATATTTCTCGTCGATTTGGAAACAGGAATTTGTAACTGCACTTTAATTGTTACCCGAACTGGACCCGAGTACTTTGCGTCAGGGAAGGTGCTGGGAAAATCTGACTGGAAACGGAAAGTCCACGATTTGAATAGACTTTACGTACACAATTCCATCTGTAATTTCAATGTTCACGGAGATACGGGTGTTACCGCTTAGGGCAGTCAGATTACACGTCGGTTAATAAGCGGGGTTAATTAATCGAGGTTGATAACAGCGCTGTAACCACATAATGTGTGTCAGCATTTCATGTTCAGTAGAGTACTGTACTGTACTGTGCTTCACAGATTTGGGTTCTATTAAAAACTTAAATTACCCACTGGAAAAACGACACGTTCATTGTGTATAGCGGCAATTCAATTTTCTGAACGAATCTTTTCAAAGCTGTTAATAGCCTGAAGATATATCTTAATTAATTAAATAAATAAAATGATGTAATCAGTGCATCTAAAGGAATGACGTCATTATCTGAATCTGCTGAACCAGTTTGTTTATAGAGGGAGACTTTGCATTTTTTTTAAAATTATTTTTGCCAAACACAAAAACAAGTCAACGTTTTAAGATATCGGAGAAATACAAAATTAATTATTGCTATCACAGTTTTTCCCTGTTTCTACTGTACTCTTTAATATTTTATTTGACCATGCTATTATTTTTTTTTTATATAAAGCCACATCTCTTTAAAAGAAGGAACAGCAGTGAAATATCAAATTACTTAAAAAAAAAAACACACACACACACAAACAAACAAAAAAAAACATCTTTCTTGTTCAAACACTAGTTTGTGTGTTTTGAAAATATTAACACGGTTGCTGCAGTCAGACAATGTACTGTGCCACAAAAGAAAGAGAAAGAAACTGATATACAATGGAAAACATCTAAACCAAACAATTTTGCAAGTAATTGGTGGATACATCAACCGTACCCACCTTCTGTAATAATAAAATAGGCACGTTCCGCAGCTTTGAAGGCGTACATCGTTTACGTGTCGATCGCGATTATGTATCAAATAGAGCGAAAACACCTGATAAATAGCAGCAAATGAGAAATTAGCAAAACGACAGGCACGTCACCGGTTGAAGTTTTACAACTTTAGACATAAAACACGTTCACAAAGGTATGAACGTCTGTTCACAAGTTACTAAGACTCAAATTTCGCTCGTGTTTTGTTTTCTGCGCTAGTTATCTACGAGTATATCTCTCTCTCTGCAAGGGACCTGTTCGCCCGCTCTCGGTCCGGGGGCCTTTGTTGAATGCCCGACTGTGGTTCTCGGATCAGCCCCCTCTACCCGACCCCACTGTATTACTGTTGATGGGTAGACATCGGAGACGATATCTGATCCCGGGGGGTTCATTTTTCTTGACCTTCATTTTGGAGTTCACTGTCATTTCCCATGCAAATGTCTTTCACAAATATTATATTGCGATTCATTTGTTGGTCTTCGTAAAATCTATTGTAAAATACCTCGTTTCTTCGGTGCAATTAATAGTTGTTTTTTTCTGTCCTAGTCAATTTTTTCTCTAGGGGCATTTAATATTTCATATTAATTTTGCCCGTAGTGAATAAACAAAGGGAAAAGTGCATTTGATTTAAGTGCATTAACATTTTGTACTGTAATTAATGTTAATTTAATATTCGCAAAGTATACATTTTGATATATTAAAATTAGTGTTAATGAGTTAAAATTAGTTATTAATGCAAAATTGTTTGAGCAAATTTTAATAAGTATATCTAACAGATGGTCATATTATGCTGATAGTCACCTTTATTTCATCACAATTAAAGTTATCATCATTTGTTAAAACTTGAAATGGGTTTATAAAACATTAAAGCGATACACAAATATTTCATTAACATTAACCGGTTAAGTATGGTTCAGTTGTAAACCAGTGAGCTGCTCCCTCATGACGTCCTGGTCATAGGTCACGGGATCTTGTTCGAGTCGACGGTCAAACAAGTATCTTGAACAAAGTTTTGAAAATGAATACAATTCAGAAAAAAATATTGGAACTTTTCATAAACAACGTTAAGAAAATAAATAAATTTCACTCTAACTCGATATTTCGGCAAAAGTATGCCTTTTTCAAGAAAACAAAGCATGAATTCTAAGCAAGTTCTACATTATAGACGTTTGAATAGTCGCCATATTGTTGTTGCTAAGTTAAGAAATCCCATACTGTGAAAATAATAATACTTTTAGTCGAGTAAGTATAGTACCATAAATCTTAAATGAATTTCATTAAACTATCAAGACATGCTATTTATATCGAAAGATTTTTACTATGTAATGACAGCTGGTTAGAGCTTATTCATGATACAACATAGTGGGTGTGTAACCTTTAATGATATAATTATGCTGAAAGTGAAAAGTTTAAAGACCCATTAACAAAATTTGTTGTGAAATTAAATACATCACAAAATGGATCCACACGGCAAGTCTTACGTAAAAGCTGTCATAACGCACCATAAATAACATTAAGGTCAGGAACAAAGATATCCGGGGGAGCCTTTAACTAGCATTTATAGCATGATGTTTCTAAAAGTCCTTATTCCCTAAAATTCATGAGTTTGTCTTATTTCATTAAGAGCGCTTTACGTTGAAGGATAGACCACTTCGTAAATCTTTAGGCTCTATTTTATAACGGCTTGTAGATATTATCGTTAACAACCATTATCCAAGCAGGGTTCGTGAAGTTTGATATGCAAGAGAAAGGTAATCAAATTTATGAAGTCAACATCTCAATACTTCAGTCAAGTAACCTCTCTACTTGTAAACACGGTCTGACGACAGCGTTGCCTACACACAGAAATAATCATGACATCTACTGAAAATGTCCAAAACTTGATAACTAGAAGAAGTGTTTGATTCCGTCATATGATACTGACCTAAATCATGAATTGCAGATACTGTATCTAATGTGTTATACCGTTTACTGCGAGAAACATGAGAAGCAAGGCCAGAATTGGATGTTTTGGTATGTCCCAAACGTTGTTGGCCCGGTAAAACACGACAACCCACAAAGGTTAGAGTCATGTCCAGTTTCCTGGCTGGATGTAACTTATCTAACTGTATGTATGTCCTCTACGCCGATACCCGGTATGCGACAAGGTGACGCCTTCATCCAAACTGTCCTCAGGTGAAACTTAGGCCACGTTCTAATGCCTTGGCAATATTAGTTACAAAACTAAGCCCTTGTTAAATGTCCAGCCAGTTTTTAGTTTTCAATATTTGAAGAGTCAGTGAAACTGTAAACAAAAATAAATTTCATCAGCAAACAACAGCAAATGATGTCCTCATATTTCAGAGAAGCATGATGTTTGGCACTCAGCTGACATTTGCATATATGGTCATCGCAGAAAGAAACATTGTTTTAAATATTTTTTTCCAGTTTCGTTGGTGTGTGATATTACATAATACATCATATTATATAAAAATAGGGCATTTTTAGAAGTATATACTATACAAGTGTATGTTTTCACTATGAAACCATATCTAACAATAGAACACACTTACAAGTGTCAAGTGACAATGATAGGTATCATGGTATAGATAAAGATAAATGGCAAATTATATCCTCTATTTTACACTATAATGGTCTCGGTAAAATTTTGTCGAAAAGCTATAGTAAAATACATTAAAATAAAACAATTGAATAATGTACGTTGATGGTTTAGGCGGTTTCCAGAATATTCGGATGCCTCTGATAAGCGAGATCCAAGTATGTGAGGTTAACACTGTACCGAGCTGTCCTGCCTGTCAACATTATGTACAAATGATGACGGTCCCATTAAATGGCCACAAATGTCAACGGATAGACCAGGTGTTAGGATAATAAAGAATTTCTCAAATATTTTAAATAAACACAAAAATACGCACTAATCATACTAAACAATTAGCGTGAATAAAATTACTTCATCGTCAACTGAAATAAGACATAGTCGCTGTAACAGATACTGGTCGTCCGTGGAGATGTTCATACCAAGTTGGGGGGGATTGTATTTTATTATTCGTTTGTTTGCCACGATACACGAGATGATACGTCACACCTGCACGTCAGTGATACACAGATTCTTGATTAATTGGAGGGTTGTCAATCTCCTTGGTCATAATCCACAGGTGCCCTTTAACAGGAACGCATACAGAAGGTCTTTGACTTATCACTTTGGTTGGGAGGAACAGCTCTTGAGATACTGTTTTATGCCCCTGCAGTTATTTTTGGACGTATGAAGAGATAGAGAGGTGCGTGAATGTTGGGTTAGGATACAATGTAGTTATATTGGGGATTTTCTATTTATACTTGCTTGGCAGAATTGAATTATTTATTGCAAACACGAAATGACAAGGTAAAATGTGGCTGTCGGTTTCGTTATAGATTTGTATTGATATTACACAATGTCCAAATGTATTCAAGTGGTCAATTACTTATGTGTTTGAATCAATATTCAGTTAGGGTATTGAAACTTAAAAAATTCAAAATTTTATATAGGCGTTTTGTCGGATGATGTAGTAATATCAACTATTCTATAACTACAAGTTTTTTTAAGTTCACATAGCTTTTAATAGCACAGAAAGAAAGAAAAACCTCGGTTTTGTATCCAGAAGCAGACGAAGCCTAGAAATTGAGTCACGTGTCAGAGCATTTAGTAAGTTTTCGTCTGGCGCCTTCTTCATTTCAGTTTGACATAAATCTTATGATCAAGCAACCGGCTTAACATCGGGCTAACTGGCTCTATAGGGTTTACTTCTGACGCTGTAATCAGGCACGTGGTACTTGCATCAGCCTGTCCCTAGTTTTCACTTCCAACATTCAGGAGGCAGCAAAACACTTTTATTCTCATTATTGCCCTTGCACTGTTTGAGTCTTCTGTAATCCAAACGTAAATGGATTAATTTGATGATCTGAGTCCTTTTCTTTATCAATGATGTGATTCATGCTGACAAGTTTGACTTAGTTAATTGAATAAAATAATGACTATTAATCTAGTATCAAATAGAACACAGAACGTAACAATTATACTATGTTGCAAGTAAGCTAATACTAACGTTATTCTGAGATCGCATTAGAAAAATATTCATCTTATTTTATTGATACCATATAGTATGTGTTTTTTCTATTTCACCGGCTTCTAGCTGTCTATAGCTCAGTTACTCGATTGCGCAAAGTGAGACAGAACTTGCGTCAGGATCCGTATTGGCTGATTCCCTTTCTGTTTTATGATCCTTTGATGTGCACCTCTGCAGTCATTACATTAATTCCACAAACGTCACTCTGTCTTAAAAACAAAGACAAGTGTCTTGATTTGATTAAGGAAACTCCCACTATGACATCCATTCAGACTGAATCAATATCTATTTGTTGGAAATTCTTGGAATACAGTTCTTTAGACAATGACATGAGCTCTGCTGTCTTCTGTTGAAGGTTTAATTCCCTTCTTGACTTAAGTTTTATGTTCAGAACTAACGAATTAATCTTCCTGTATTTAAACAATTCCCTGTTTTCACAAGCCTTTGTTTCTGTATTATATCCTATGATGTTCTTTATGAATGTTCTAAACCCACTTGCTCTTCCATCGGTTGCTTGAAATGTAAGAACGTGTTTGTATGAATATAGGATCTCATCACCTACTTATAATGAAGATGTATGATTAGAGTTTTTTCAAAATAATAATAAATGCCATGTGTCAGCCCTTCTTTTCTTGGTCAACAGACATAGTGTCTGAAAGGTATTTCATATATTGGCCTACCTCTTAAAATCATAATGGTATTTTAATGTGTACACACATCTTCCGTGTCTTAATGAACAATAATATATACAACTTGATTGGTAGTCAAAAAACTCGTTTTTGTTCAGCACTGTACTGGAGATTTCTTTCCTTTGAAAATAACCATGCAGAAATTCCAAATAATTTCGTACGATCAAATCGGAAAACTCCATGATGTTGATTATATGATGTTTTTTCGTGTGTGTTTTATTTTATAGCTATGGAATAAACTATGGTATTTTTTCTCAATAATCACTTATTTCAAATATAAGTGTATACTTCATAAAAGAAATCATTTTGCAAAGCAATTTACTGTCAATCTGCCATACAGCTGCTTTGATAATGTTTATGCTAATCGAAGACACCCCTTTCATATTTTCATTTCACCAATAATATGCTCTCTTTCTGACTGATGCTGATTCCTGAGTCAAGCAAATTTACGCAGGTTTTCTTCACCCGTCACATTCTGTCAAATGTGTAAGGCCGCCAAACCACAAATAGGAGAAAGGTTACGTGGGGACAAACGAGGAACCAATTAAAGAGATTGTTCAGCTGCATATTACTGGCAACGTCTTTTAATGTTCTGGCCGACCGACAGGTGGTAACAAGACAGGCTTTGCGGGTATTAGAGAGGGTCAGAAAGTTGGGTTACTCGGGGATTACTTGCTTATCTGAAAGCGTGTCGCTTCTTTCTTAAATCTATTAACAGGATTTGTTCAGTTGTTGGAAATTCAGTGCTAATGGAGAAATGCTTTTATCGTTGTTTACATCCGACATCTTGTCAGTAAGAGTAGACTTGCGACAAAATCAGAAGACATTGGTCTCATTTAGTACAAGCGTACAGGAACGTAATTTATAACTTTCCTAATTAACACAACGGAGTTGGTTCAAGCACGAACTTGCCGGGTTGGCTACAATATCGAATTCTGACACACTTCAATCAAACTACACACGCACGTGAATCGTAACTAATTACTTCTGAAATGGCAAATTTATTAGTTTTTCCTTCTTGACAGAATAGAGAAAAATAGTGTCGAAGGCACAATTGAATATACCGATAAGTTATCGAATTGCATACACGATACTAGCGTGAACAAGAAGGTCGTTTTTTTGTTGTTGTTGTTCATTCTCTTCCTTTTTTGTTTTGATTAAAAAAAACCCAGGAAAATCCCTGTTATTGATAAAACTAGAAAATATAGCGGGACCAGATGGTATTCTTGTACTAGCTGACACTCTGAATGAAGGGAAATCGGATTAAAATTACGATATTTGAAATAATTTCTTAACACCTGGCCCAAACGATAAATGGCACATATCTTGTATAAAATGTTTCGATATCAATCAGTTCTTTCTACTCTGAGCGAGAAGTAGGAATGTTCTGCTGCCTTCAATCGTTGCTTTTCTTGAAGACCATGGCTGTTGGACCCAACCAAAGATGAACCTTGACATTAGCTTGATAGTTATCGCGGGACTTACAAATACAACTCTTTACACCTTGCTAAGATGTGCATGCGGTATCATTTCTGTTCTTTTGAAATCTGTTTTATTCACCGCACAACTCTCATCAGAGTAAATGATCGATATTAAATGTACCCAGAGACATTGCAGTTACTAAATTGCTGTGAAATTTAGCTACACAGCTGGAAGATAGGGAAAACTTGATATCATTTACATAAATCCCAGATACTCATATCATGATTGTTAATCATGGAATAAATTAACTGTTGAAACGTGCTATTAGATGTTAATACCAACCGTAACTGAAAGTGTTTTCACATTTTAAATCAAATATGTTTGTAGTCGTTACAACTGGGAATACCAATCTATAAATAGAGAATGTGACGTCACTAGCTCAAATTGCTGGAAGTACAGATTTAGTTCTACCATTTACTGACAACGATGGTGAATGTTCAGGAAGAACGTAGACATAATAAGATGTATATTAATGAACATTTTCATACTGTTAATAACACCACACTTGATTTATTGTTCCCTAACCTTAAGTTAATAAATGTCATGATATGTCAGCTTTATCAAAATGGCGATCGCTATTTTTTGTCAACAAACTCCGACCATCTATGATAACATTTGGCTTATTTTTGATATATATAATTAGTATGGAGATAAGGTCAAATCTTGTTCGTTGACAGAAAAACGAGTCTATTTGATCGTATCATATACCTATGGTCCATCTTCTTCATTTATCACTTCATGATTAGAAATTTTGATGTCTTGACCAGGCGGTATCTCAGCAGACGATCTATCCGCATCGCTTACAACAATATAAAAGTCGCTTGTGTCGTAGATAAAACACATGATAAATCACGTATTGTCAACTCCTTTGTAATGAGAGCATAATGTGAATGTCAAAACGAATAAAATACAATGAAATATAAAATAAGCTATAAACTACTGGCAATCGGAACATTTTGATACGGACAAACTAAACCTCTCACAGTGCTTATGTTGAAGATGACTTGGATGACAGAATTAAAATTAATCTGTCACTTTGAGCTATTAATCATATGGCTCGCAAATCATTTAGATTCGGGAAAGGAATGATATAAAAATCAACTGACAATGTCCTTATATTAATCGATGTTGAATGCAAATGAAGAGGTTAATAATTTGGTCAAATTCGGTGAAATATGTTACACAGTTTATCCAAAGGTGAAAGTTCAAATCGCACTGCCAGTCTACAGAATTTTAAAGGTGTCTTGAACTCTGCTAGTTCAAATATTATAACGGGGAACTTACAATCGATTTGTTATTGAACTTTAATTTTTGAATAATGCATAAATATGCACATGTACACACGTACATAAAGGGTCTTATATTTCTTATAATCTCCTTCAAATTACTACTATAAGTATACACAATCTTGCTCTTCGAGTTTGCACTTGTCTGTCAGTCTTAACATTAATACAACATTCCCGCCCCCTCGGGCCAGTATATAGTCACTTTAAACAGCCTGGCGTCACTACTTCGCCATCCATTTGTTAGAGCTCTTTTACAACGTATAATTTCATAATAGCAAACCAGAGCATCGGATTAGTTCGATGAAATCGTTGACTTATCTACAGGCCTGTTTACACAATAAATAATCAGTGTGGATAAATTGAGAACTCACAATGAAGATCTGAGAGATATACGGATAGGGTCAAGAGAAAGTAAACCAATTAACCGGGCTTAGACAACATACAGTATATTAATGGGGCTGTGCTTTGCTTCTTCATATAGGGTATTGAGTCGTCCGCACAGCGTGGCGGACAGGGGGTTGTCTATTGGCCGCCACTGAAATACTAATTGGGGAAACCCACATCCGGGGTCGTGGAAAAATGGGTGTGCGCAGATTTCCGTTTGAATTGGCAAATGATGAAAGAAAGATAATGAAAGGAATGTATTTCAAGAAAAAAATTTATTAACAACATCATCAATTGTACCATTACATTGTTTGCAAAAGTCTAAAATTTCCAAGCTCAGAAACTGTTAAAAAAAAGTCTTGCAGGCTGGTAATCAAACTGAAGGGTAAATATTGGCCATTACTGATGTAAAGTATTCCATGGCGTATATTTATAAATGAAATCGCACTTTTTATCTCTTGCATTTTTCAAACTTCAATAAATGCACTGTTTTGCTAGCAAACCTATCTTTCAAGTGTTTATACAAAATCTTCATGCTTAGCTGACACGTCTGTGGACATTTGGAACACTCTTATGTCTTTTTAACAACTTGTGAACACACTTTACATTATCGTGTTGACGAAAATATCCACCTTACATTGCGAATTGGTATAACACATTCATAAACAAGGGGAACACTCACTCCTATGAAATCAAAGATCAAGTTTACAACACAAACCATGTAGATATGCATGGATTGATCCACGAATATCTTTCTCACGATCCAAACCTCACGTTTCTACGAAATATGCGCTCACAAAATACAGCGAAATTTAATGTCAACGAACAGGAGTAGATATCAGTGTCTTCTATGGCATACCATGGCAAATTTCAATCTATGATCGCAGTAAACTGAAATGTTTCATAAATGATTTTGTTTAACATTTATTTATAGTGTTAAAGGTATTTTACGTCATACCAATCATTTATAAGAAAAAAAATGAAAGCGCAAGTCTATGTTGATTTACATTGTCAACAGTTAATGCGTACTTTAATTTGGTAAAACGATGTTTATTAAACATGGGAAATAAACGTAATCAGTAATGTAATTAACGAAATTCTAACGACATATAACTTTCTTCTTAAATACGACATATATAAATGATGAATAGGAAATCCCTAAAACTAGTTTTATGATATAATTAAAGTAAAACCCATTATTTCTTTATTTTCTCCTTATAAAAACAATTAAGAAAATGAAACATCAGTTAAGGTTGCAATGTTTCACATCTTTCATTCGACGTGTGTCCTGATTTATTTATTTGACTTGTGTATTTAAAACCATATCGCATTTCGCTATTAAATTGTTCTATCACTCCCGGGAAATCTATGCTAAGTGTATGTTATTTTTCTTCTCTAGAACACTGATTTTTTTTTTTTTGCTACAATCTTAATCATGAAAGGCATCCGTCATCAATTTCATAAAAAAAGTATGCTACGTGTACGTTTGTGTGTTTTTTATAATTAATTTTGTTAAAAATCATAAAAGTCAACTTTTTTTTAAAGGAAAGATACAGATAAAATACAACTTTTACTAATTTTACTCAATATTGTATCATGAATAGCGCCCACTTGTGTAGAATACAATGTCGTATCTCCTAAGTGAGTACACGAATGTAACGGTTCCATTTAAGACATATCCGTGTTGCTTTAAATCTCTCGTCCTATATGTGCTAATGTAAAAACAAAAGGCTGAATTGTCTTTAATGGTTGATTATTTTCTAATCGAGAACTCATTTTATCAGAGTTTTACTGATAAATAACCTAGAGAGATATTTGATGTATCAATTAAATACCCATTAATTCGTGTGTGTTCGTCTTTATATGGGATATTGAAAGCTTTTTATGACCTATCCTGGCCATATGTGAAGGAAAATGAGATGCTTAACCCATCTTTTGTTTTATTCTCGACCCACTGTACAGCTTTTAACTGATGAAATGGTAAGACACCTGGTTTATATCAGGTTGATCTACATCTTGTCACGTGGCATTCCAATGGTTGTGGCAGAATGCGGGAAAAAAATCTCACTGTAAAAATGTCGCTGAGGTTCGATTTTAGTTTTCAATAAAATGTTAATGTATTTTAGTAATTAGTATGCTTAATTCAAACATTAAGATATCATTACCATTCTGCATCTCAAAAGCTTGTCAATACATGTCAAGAACATGTACTATATAACAATATTAAAATATATTACATATAGCACCAGCTATGGAGGGAAAAAAACCTTTAAACAAAATATTTACTGTTATTCGATTTTAATGTTTTAACTCACAAGGGCCACCTTACCATCTAGGTCGCTACTTACAGGATCCGTCCCCTCTATTAACTGGCCAATTTAAACAAATAATCAGACCACCTCAATATCAAGATCAGTTTATTATATTAAGGTATCACTACCCATGAGATTTTCACTGCTTTTGTTTTTTTCTTGTTTGTTTTCCGATGATGGTCATGTTCTTTGTTATGTGTCGTTTTTAGTTTTCGAGGTTATTTTTTTAATTCGTGAATATACTACTAAGATATAAGAGCTCAATTCCATGCAATCATTAAGTCATCGTTGCATTGTTTAATAGATAGATAGGTAGTCGTCATAAAATTATAAGCATGAATCTAACGAGGGGAAAATTCTGTACATGATATAGACCGCTAAATAATCATGATCGAAGTGATGATAACATTTTTGGACGTGAAACTTACCTTTGGTGTACTGTTTATCAAATAACTTCTGTAGTGTCATGCTAAGCATTATAGTGTTTTTAACTTCAGGCACGTCACCTGTTATGCATAATGCATAGTTCTGAGTTTAACATCTTTATATATCTAATATATACACAATTACATACTTATCATAAATACCCGCTCACTTTTAAATACTGAGATAACGTTTCTTTTGGTTTATACTTGTGTGATTTTAGCTTAATAGTATAATAAAATCATTTTTACTTGCATTAAATGGTTTATACTGTGTCTCGATATGTATTTTTTTGTTACATAGACACTCTTTTAATGTTATGGACTGAAAACAGAGCCTTTGGCAAACAATGTCATGAGCCTTCTGATATAAACAAAAAGTATATTACGCCAGATGTCAATAAAACAACATCATTATTATCAGATTTACAAAAATGTTTTATTTACGCATATATCATACACATGTGTGAGTTACCAGCCGTACTGTTGGAAATGAGTGTTGATAGTTATGATAATTTCTAATCAGTTTAAGTGGACAGCTGGAATTTTATGGCTTTGACCTGACGGTTCTCGTGGTCAAGTGGATGTCAGGACATGAAAGTCTCTTTAGAAAACAACCGGCTATGTTTGTTTGGCCATCTGTAAGGGTTCCATATATTCCGAGCGATGGGAATGACAAACAACACTAAACAAATCGGCAGGTCAACTTGTTAACTGTACGAAAGAGCAATGTTTAACGAATGACAATTTATAACAGATAAATATAGCAGATGATGTGTAGCTTATTGTCTTGGAGATTGTATGTATTCTATTTATAGGCAAATAAGTTCAGTGCATATAAAGTTAAATTTTCATGCTTTTGCCGTGAGGTTTTTTTCCCCTCAAAGTCAAGAGATGTAAAACCTAATTATAAACTTTTGACTTCTTTTCAAATGTATGTATTTTCTTTTTGTCGAAAAAATAAAAAATAAACAAATTTGTTATTTATTTTGACATATAAATATGTGTTTGTATGAAAATATATTTTTTCTGCATACACTTCAAGAAAACGTAGATAATAATGGGGGGAAAATGGAAGAAATATGGCTCGAAATTGGATCGCGGTTTTATGTCCGCTGGATAAGGTACAGATGAAATATTTGATACTTCAATATGTTTCTGGCCCTTTGTGTCGACCTTTAAACTACTAATCTTATCGCAATTGAACCAATTCCCTAGTGAACGGGCTAAATCCTTTAGTCTAAATAAATCATCTTGAAGCTTTTCATACTAGCACATGTTGCCCCTAAATTTTGTACTTAACTAAAATTATTTTGCTTTCAAGAAATTCGCCCAAACGCAATGACTCCTTTGTTAAATCAAGGTGAACCCGGATTGAATCTTTTTACAATTAGCGATTTTTGAAAGGCCGTAAAAGCAAACCAATCAACTTGGTATATGTTTGCTTCACCTAAATTTATATGTTCTTTTAACCGAGTTGAATACTTATTTGTCAGCGAAGTCTCTAATTCGAAAGCATTTAATTCAGTCACAATGGCGATATAACACACCGTGTAGACCATTAAAGTTCCATACATACGCGTTTCTTCTTCATTAGCGAGAAATTTAAGCGGGATCAGTCCTTTTATAGCAGTGTTTACCGTTGCAAGAAATGTAATATATTTTTAAACTACACTAACGCGTAACAAATTGATAAGATATATTTTATTCAAGATATGAAATTGTCAAACCATTCAGAAGAGTTAAAATCGCATCATGATTTGCATCGGCACGACCGCTCATCGCAAGCCATTTGCTTTAATCAAAAGCAATGGTTTATGTTTATGTGATGAATAAAATAACAAATTCACGGAACAGTCTTGCCATTCAGCTCGCACCAACTGACTTTGGTCGAAATTTACAAATAGCTGTATGTAAAAGAAACATTTTTGTTCATGTTACAGTAAACCAAAGATATATTTTAGTGCAGCAAACATGCCGATTTCAAATTTCAAATTATAAATAAATAATTGATATTTTTTAGACTGAAAAAGAAAAATATCTTCTATATATATATATTTTGTGTAGGCTGCCATATGAAGCCTTGCTGTATATAAAAAAAAAATATTGCTGTGTCAATACTATATTCGCAACTAATAAAACATATAAAATGCTACAGTGCTAGAATCGCCGTCATCTATCAACACTAATGACGATAAGTAAAAGTTCAGTAACCCTATTTTTTAACAGGATAAATACAGACGGAATCACAGGAATGTCTGCATTATAAATTACAACCGACAGACCGAGGTCCTGATTCTTTTACCGTATCCCTCTATGGTCATATATCGCGATAAATCGCGATACTCAGCCCCGGTCCGTCGTCTCTTTGACCACTGGGGATAGCCACGGACAAGTAAATTACTTTCTGGGGTTTCTAATTAAGTCTCAATTTTGTAGCTCGTTATCTTGTTTGGCTGTCCCGTTCCTCAATGGGCGAAGATAGCTGGCTTTTGAACCTTTGCTGGCTCTCTGTTCATTGAAAGAAATCCGAAAATTCTCCGTCTTTAAAATGATGTTAAATACACAGTCCATTGTTGACAGAGCTTCCCTCGTTGCCCGGTTTTATTTTGGCTCCGCAGATTAAGCGGCTTAAGCTTGTAAACACAGCGTCTGGGATTTAAGGCATATCTTAGGAATTTTGAACCCGATTCGGATTTGATTGAGTTATGTTACACCGTCCACAATTAACTTCTCGTTTCCGTGAAAAAAAAAATAACTTGAACAATAATGTTGTTGTTTGCTTATTTTTCAAACATTAAAATATGGGAAATAGTCAGGAATTTGATTTCATAAGTATTTTCAGTCTTTTTTTTCCATCCAAAGGTTTTGGCAAAACTTGCAAAATTTAGTCAAAGTATTTTTAAGGTATAACATTGGTATTGATTAGGAAGAAAGGAAATATATAAATATATGAATTTCAAGAAAATTTGTTAGCATTTCTGTCTGTATTTTGCTAAATTGTGATTCTTTTTTCTTTTCTTACAGAAAGCGTCAATGGTCGGACTATGTTTGTTTTCAACCTGACGTCATTGGCATCAACCGAACAAATGATAAGCGCAGAAATACATCTGTACAAACGACGAAAAACTCGGTTCAACAAAAAAGCTGACCTTGACATTGTATTGCACGAGTTAGCACCCCAGTCTTCGTCAGAGATCGGGAAAATCACGATTAAACCCGAAAGTTTCGGGTGGCAGTGGTTTGACGTCTCGAGTAATGTCTTGAGCTGTGTATACGAGCACCGAGATATTCCGAATTCCCTTGGTCTAAACTTTAAGCTCATGAAGCCTAACGGTTTGAGCGACGACGTTAAAATTAACCGATTTATGCATCACCATTCAACACCATATTTAATTATTTATTCAAATGATTCTCAAGACTTAGACATAGAAGAATTAGACCAAATGACTGAAAGCTATAAAAAGCAGCAAAATATTTTAAGTGAAGCAGAGGATGTTGTTAAAAGTAAACTAGATGTTTTATTACCTGTAAGAACTAAAAGAGAAAAGAGAAGCTTAGATGATAATTCAGCAGATTTGCCCGTATATCAGTCACGTGCAAGATCAATGTCAATTTTGACCAATGAAATTCCAGAAGATCCGGATGATTTCCGGTCATATCCGAACGGGGTGAACGTCCCAACCCATCCAGGAATGTTACAAACCCGGAAAGAATCCCGGCACAGGCTTGGAGATTCTCGACTTATCCCTTACCCTGGGGATTACGTGGACAGTCGGAAGAAAAAATGGCGAAATCGACGCAAGAAGAACAAGAAGGGTCGACGGAAGAACACCTTAGAACTTCCGAAGGAGTGGGAAGACCTTCGCAACATGGCGGAGGACAACAATTCTGGATATTTGTGTGGCAAACGGAAATTAACTGTGGACTTTAATGACATTGGCTGGGGCGAGTGGATCATTTCACCAAAGTCATTCAAAGCCCACTATTGTGCTGGAAGCTGTCCGTTCCCTCTCACAAAGGTGATTATCATACTTAAGTTTTCGATTATGTTTCCTATCATATTCAAATCTGTTTTTTTTTTTTAAAAAATGATATCTCCATACACTGGTGTAAAATGGATTTGGGAGTTGAGCAAATGGTTCTAACTATGCTTGTAAAATTCCTCCTTTATACTCCATTTAATTCACCCATAGTTTTATATGGGTCATTAGAAACAGAATATGTTCTGACTCTTAGGTTGTTACTAAATGACCATCTCATTGCAAGCGAAAAATTATCCAGACATTTGAATGATTTGTCTCCGCAATGACTTTTGTTAGTAATGAGCTCATATCGTGATGGGGTAGAAATTTCTGATCCACGTGCTAGACAACTGCGCATGCGTAACAAATTATAGTTGACGTCCCTCAGAATAATGACATTTGGTAAGCAGCTTTCCATTCTTTTCTTTTTCACGGTTGTTACTTTCGACTTTGGTTGGCATCAATTTGGTATCACGACATGAGCCTTCTTTTGTCCAGTATTCTTTAGGTCAGAACCTTTAGGCATTTGCTTGTGAGTGGTGGCAATTAAAATAGGTGGCCAATAAACCATGCGAAACTCTTTCCTGTTCATCCGTTCGTGTGGGCAAAAATGTAACACCCCTTTCTAGCTGACAGCTTTGTCACACGGTTGTTTTATTGGATACGAAATTGCTCATATAGGGTACAAACACTTGTTTATGAAAACATCAAAAACTGACAACAAACGCTCGTGATATATTATACCCTTGTGTATGAAAAGCGATACGTGCTTAATTGCGTTAGTTTTCACCTGACATGACCCGTGGGATTGTAGGAGCAATTTTTGCACACCACTTCTGATCCTATAGGACAGAAAGCTTTACACACAAACCTCGATTTAGACTCGGGAGGCCAGGTTCTCCTAGCCAGTAAAATCTTGGATTACAAATTACTGTATTAACTTACTTGTGGTTACTCAACAATGTCATGATTTATTTCATATGTATTTCCCAGTCTTTGAAACTACTAAAGTCATTAATAACACATGATTTAGGAAACACATAGCTTGTCTTGTGCAGTAGAAGAAATGGGCTAAATTACTTATCACACACGATGAATAAATCCAGTCATTTAGCATGCGGTCCATAGGTTTTTTATTGCTTCCTACTGCTTTTCCGGATTATTAAGATATGAGTTTAAATGACTTTTACGATTGTGAACTCGGTGCTGATATGTACAATACTATTCTGGTATCAACTACCACCATCAAATTAATCAAATTTCTTAAAAACTGCCATTTAAACTTATATGTATGCGTATTTGTGAAAATGATCCCATTGGATGATTCAGTTTGAAACAGTTAACCCTGTATACACGAACCAAAAAATGCTTAATAAACGGTAAGTTCAATGTTTCTGATGTTTAAACCTGCTTGTGCAACTGTACGTTTTATTACACTCGCAATAAAAACACGTCAATCAGATAGCTGGGTTAGTGACGTAAGATACATGGCCTTAACTGATGATGGATTGGACGTTGTCTTTTTGTCCTTATCTTTGATTTATCACGATGATGATGAGTTATGGCAACTCCATTGGTCTTGTCCACTTAACCAGATCTAGACTGACCCTGCGCACTTGACCCTGGGGTGGGGAAATTAGGAGGGCGGCACGTGCGATGGTAATAAGCCCCACGACCCACGGGTCCAAACAACAGATTGTTGTAATATTGCAAATGTTTTGACAGGCGGCCGTGGGTGGGGGCGTGTTCATTATGGTTGTCAAGTAGTTAATGTTACTTGCTTGTCAGCATCCCATCATTGCTGGTGAGTGTCATTAAGAGTGCATATTAATGTCATGAAATTTAGCTACGCGACTTTCTTAGTATTAATCAGAACAACTCGATTATTAAGAAAAATAACATCGATGGCATTTTTTATTTCAAGAATCTGTGGACATTATGTAATTCCACGACAATTGATCGAATTCGAATTTGAGTATATCAATAAATAAATCCTCAAAGCGAGACTGTCTAATTAACTAATGCACTTCGTGCCTGCCTTCTAAGGCCATGTTTTTTTTTTCACGATCAAGCCTTTACAGTCGCCGACAGCAACTGGCAGGCCCGCACGAAATTGAAATTAAATGTGTGTGAGTTCTCGGTCAACAAAACAATATCTACTTCTGTGGCTGTGTTTGCTTTCCTAATTAATGTTACATCAATTCGTCGGTAAACCGAATGTATTTTGCAGTGAAGACAACTCGACGTCAGTATAGGTGTTGACTCTGCTGCCCGTCAACAGAGATAACCGTAATGCTTCGTTTGAGAAAATTGCCTGATAAACAATTTTATCCGCAATTCTTTTCTTATCACAAATTATCACTGGACAGTGCGCTCTGCGATTCTTTGGCATTTTACCCCTTGATCTTGGAGTCACGTCAGGCGATTTATCATCTCTAAGCGTCCACGGCTCCCATTGAACATAGGGACGTTTTACGTAGCTAATAATTGTGCATGGTTTAGATACATAAACTGTTGATGATGTTGTTGGTGATTGTTGTGTTCACTTTCACATAAGTATCAAAACTTTACCATTATTCATTGTTCTTTCATTAGTTTTAAAAAAAAAAGATATTTTATTGTTTTGGAAGAAAGTGTTTATGTTATATAACTGAAAAGCTGTGCCTTTCAAAGAGTTTACGTTCAGATGGTTTCCTTTTATTGTTTCGTACCCGTATGGTTTATGGTATAATTCACATTGTTCCGAAGCTTTTGATTTTTGTGGCCACCCCACCTTCATTTATAAACGGCACCCTTATAAAACAATAAATCACTATTAGTTGATATAACTCTAAAAAGGAAAATGGTCACTTGTGGTTGGAAGGACCTGTCACCTTGTGATCTAAGGACCGTGTCTCAACCGAATCCAAAGTTTTCTAACCCTGCTTGAACAAAATGTATTACGTTCCTTCATCTTCATTCACGCCTCATAATGTTTTGACACTTTTGATATAAATTGTTTATGTCATCAATCCTTTGTTTATACCCCCATCACCTTCCCGAACACCAAGATCTCTTTCCTGTTTACCGCTTGGATTTGCTTGAACAATTGCCACATAAATAAATCAAGATCTCCTCACCTAGATGTGTTTTAGAGAGATCTTATATTTCAATTTTCAATAAAAAGAAACATTCTATCAAGTAGAGAACTTAAGATTTACGCGTTTAATATTCGCACAGATGAACAGTTAAATTAAGATTTATTTATGTTTTGAAACTCAGTTTAGAGGTTTTATATAAGAATTGTATGCGTGGTTACAAAAGAACGAACTAGTTCTAAATGATTTTTTTTTCGCAACAATGGATATCAACAGTTTCGCATTATTTTTAACAGGCTGATCAGGTTTTATGCTGTTCGCTGCTCCTCAGTGGTCTGGAAATGAGGATTTTGTAGTTAAATTTGGTAAGGTTTAACTGTGGTTTTCTGCAGATCAGGCTTTATGTGGTACCTATTGAGTGCGTCAAAATGAGTCTATATGAGGGAAAGGGTTAACAGAAACTCAGGATAACAAAGTACTCAGTTATGTCAAAGACGCCAGAGAATAGTTGCAAATATTGAAGAAATTTTGTAGAAAGCTGTTGTTAGTTCCTGGTCACTCGAATACAGCACAAAGTATATTCAAACAGGGTACACGTTTGCTTCTTTGATCTTTCTAAATCAGTGCCTTGTTTGTAACTGTATCGAATGACATATCAAATCTTGAAATATGGTTTTCGACTGATAGATCCCGATATAGATCGAGCGCTGTTCAAACCATCAGGACACATAACTATCAACTTTCCCTTGCCAATATATCACGGTGACACTTTTGATCACTATCGGCAGCCCGCGACTGATGGCAGTCTATCTCCAGAAGATATAGATGAATCCTGATAACCGTGCATTGTTCCCTTTCTTCTCTGCACAAAGTCTATGATTGGCACTAATCATCCGTGGAGTTCTTTCTTTCCAGTTTTGACACTAAATGTTTAATTTGAAGTCTTTTCATTCAGAACTTATTCGTTTTCGTTTTGAGGTCAACTTTCCGTTAAACTGTCATAACCTTAAGTACAGAACATTTTCTATCTTTCTGTCATCTCAACAAAAATGCATTTCGACATTGATTCGAAATCTTTATTTTCTCTGTCATGTTGTTTCATTTCATTGTACTATGTGACTTCTAATTTTGAGGCAATTTCATTCATCATTTCTTCAGGTGATATTTGTTCTTTCGCCCCGTTGCAAATTCATTGACATTCATTTTCTAAATATTACAATTGCATATAATCACGTGTCATGAGCCAGAAAACAAAACAAAAAATAACAGAAGAAAATGCATTTTGTTTGTTAGAAAACCATATATCAAATAGAAACAGACATTACAATAATACGTTGACGTAACCTATTTTTGTATGGGATTTAGATAGGTAACCACATTATATTTTGATAGTTATTACCTCTTCATTGTAGATAAAACAATACGACAGCTTCTTTTTCTACAAAATACTTTAAATACTAATTGATTGTTTCAATTTTTATTAACACTGGTACGTTTACTGATTAATTATTCAAACATTGACTGACTCTTTAAACAAACAATCTCCTAAGCCTGGTGTCTTTAAGTTAAGGTAAAAATCAAATAACAGAAATCGGTGATCTTTGGATGAAAAACTTAACAAAATATAGATAAATATAGGTTCATTGTGCAAACACCAATAATGATTTCCAAGCCTTTTAACAGCTGTCACCTTTGCCATCCAAACGGACGAGCGTTTTCAATTTATATGTTGTAATTGTCGTCGGTTTCCGCGGGATATCGCGGGATATTGGCTATCTGTACCTTCGACTAAAAGGCATTTAAATGGAAATACTTGAATCTTACATGGTGCCTGCCTATAGTGTGATTGCTTTTTCATGTTATCTACCCGGTTTTAAAGACTACCTGGCCCGGGCCCCCAGTTTCCGCGTCTTTGCCTTTGAAGTAAATGATCGAGAGGGTGGAAAACCCAAATTTAATAAACAGCGCGACGTGTCACGAGCCCTTGGTGTCTTATTTAATAAGATTATTAACACGTGAAAATCTAAGTAGGGAGCGGATGTACTGTCCCAGAGATACCAGCTTAAATATTGCCATCACAGTGGTGGAAACTATGTTATAACCTATAAAATATGAGATAGATGTATGTGTCCATTCACGTAAGTTGGTCGTATAAAGGTTACCACATACAGTGTGTTCCAACAGCGCTATTGTCCGCGCAATATAGATTAAAATCATGACCATGTATAGTCGAATGAAAGGCATTTTAAAAGCATAAGCTTAAGTAACTCCTGAAGCTCTCGTTCAGCAGATTTTGTACATACTACATGTATATACATAAAAAAGGAGAAAATAACAATATTGAGAAATTAGCCTATGTCAATCAATCCTATATTGCCATTTAGTTTAGTCTGCGTTTCCAGTTCTTTGATCAAGTCACTTTCAGAAATATGTTTTAGAAATATTTTTACACATACACATTTGGACGGGTTTTTCAACAAAAACTGCCGTACTCCGGGCGGGCGTCCGCTCAGGTTGACTTTTTTCCCCTTTAAATCTGCTATAACTTCTATGTTCTTCATTGGATTGCCTCAATATTTGGACAGTTGCTTAAGTTGGTTAACAATTACATTATGCATTTGGCCCATGTCTTTGACCTTGATTTACTAATTTTTCAACGAAAAATGCCGTCCTTTGAATTGGTGATGTCCTCTCAGATTGACCTTTTTTAAAATCTGCTATAATTTGGATTACCTTAAGTTGCTTAAGTATGTTGACCTTTACATAATGCATGTGACATTGTGACCTTGACCTTTGACCTACTTTTGATGAAAAAGTGGCGTCTGGACAGGTGTACATTTGGGTTAATCAGCTATATCTTCTATGTGCTTCAATATTTGGACAGTTGCTGAAGTGGATGGACCTCTTCACTTTGCAGTGACCTTGACCTTTGACCTACTTTTGATCAAAAAAATAAAAAGCGAGAAAAAAAAAACGACCATCATACCATCAGGTCTTGATGATATGCAGTGTAATACATAGTGGAAAAGTTCGTGTTAGGACATACACACGATAATATGCGTACACAAGATCTTGCTTTAAACTTATTTATTTACCAGGCGGTGTCCTAACTTCTCCTTGAACAAACATACCAAATCAGACAGAAAGATTAATAGCGGAGGGTCGAACACATGCATAATGTCCGCTTCACATTGGCTCACCCTGTGTGCGCCCTTTCTCTGGTCACAGTCCTTCCTTATGGGGCCAACCGAATAATGCCTATTTCGTGTCTCTTTTGAATACACAAAAAGTTTCTGAAAAGGTTTTGAAGTTTTGTGGCCGGATTTTCTTCTCAGGTTTTATATACAATTCTTATTCTTGTCCAAGTGAATGTTTACAGTTCCCATGGTCCGTCTATCTCTCACATGTTGATGTACTTTTCCTTTTGCTTGGCAAAGTATTGCCATGTTTTGGGTTTTGTAACATGGATTGTAGCGATTTTTTTTTTAATTTAGTGACGAAACGAAAAATTTTCAAAACAGCATATTTGTTTTGTAACTGTTTCCATGAACAGATATATATACGCTGGATAGTTAGAGCATAAACCACATCAGATATTCTTGCTCAACGCCTTTATAAATATATAACCTTATTCACATTAGTTCGATTATTTTTTACAATTTCCATGAACGCCATTGTTTTATGTAAGGAAATAACCATTTCTGACAACTTATGTAAATGACTTTCTTCTTTCAGAAGCTGCGCCCATCCAATCATGCTACCATTCAAAGTCTCGTCAATGCAGTTGGAATCAACCCAGAAGTGCCCGCCCCTTGTTGTGTACCGGATAAACTATCTTCCATTACTCTTCTCTACTTCGATGAAAATCGCAACGTCGTTTTGAAAAACTACCCAAACATGACTGTCCAGAAATGCGCGTGTAGGTAGGCGTAGACCTCATAGTTGAGATCCAATCAATGTTCTAAAATTATGTGATATTCCGGTAAAACATCCCCGGAAGCTCATATTTCTGAAAACTCAACAATCGAGAACAAAATTGTGAAGAGTGAACACGATGCTGAAAACAATAGAGATCTGCAATGCAAAATTATTTCAGCTTTAATCCAAGATAAAATGCATCTTAATCTAAGTGATGATTTTCTTAAACGATGAATGAGAGCCTTGCATGCGAAAGGGTAATGCATGGTTGTGAAAAATATAATCTCACAATAAACTCAGGGAGTATATTTAATAATACTATGAAAAGTCGATGAAAATCCCAAAGGCAGAAGAAGGTAACGTCAAGCGATGTGACAAACATTCAGCCATGAAAATGTTCAATGGTATAGCTGTGTGTGTGATTGGCGGACGTCAGTAAGTCTTGCAATTGCTGCAACAACTCATGGGAAAGAAAAACACTTTGGTCAAGATGGACAAAGACTAGAGAATAGACTGAGACATCGGTATAATGCACGTGTAAAAGTACCGATGCATAAAGCAGGTTAACCTGAACTTTACTTCTATGCTGATAGTGGACTCCGAGTGGAACGTTGCAATGGTGCCTGGCGCAAAGTTGCATATAAACTGGAGGACGGTGGTTGTAAACATGACAATGTCTGTGAAAAAAGAACACTTAGTTGTGTCTTAATGCCAGAAGGAAATGAGAGGCGCGTAAAAATATTGAATATGTTTGGACCAAGAGGTTGAATGCTAATTTGAACAAGATAATTTCATATACTGGATTTCATTATTGGAATCATTGTTACGTGTATTTGGTCAGTGTTGGTTTTGATCGGAATCCAGATATTGTTACAGTTGAAGCAAATATGAGCGGTTTTTTCTTGACTCTACACTCATATCTTATGTAGGAGTGTGTCATAAATCATGTTTCTTTGCACTTTAAAGAATCCTTTGTCCTTAACATTTGTATATCTTTTGATCTACCTCAGGAGTTTCACAAAAACCTGGTTCCACACACATTATCTCATTCAGACTCCCTCATTCTTTAAGGTAAAGTCCCTTTAATGGTTCCGCTACGTCTTGGACCACTTAATTTCTACCAAGATAACCAAGGTGCCCTAATGAAACCTTACCGTGAAAGGCCATGAGGTCCGAAATATAGAGGAACCATTACAAGGACTTTACCTTAAACAATTCTACAAACTGTGCACTGTATGCAATACAAAGAATGTTTCTTTCTCATTCTTCAAATTTACTTGTAACGTTCGTCAATAAAAAGAGAATAACATTTATCATTTCTAAAAAGTGTGTGTTTATATATATCTTCTAAATAATTATCTGAATAGCAGTGCATATAGAAAAAATCACAATTTTAACAAAGTGTCAGGAAGAATTAATTGTTTGCAGTAACCCAATATATTGTCTGTAGTCATTGCTGCTCGACGTTGTTTAACGTAATGTTTCAGGAAAAACTATTAAAAGGATATTTTGCTGAAATCCGCCATCATTTAATCAGGATTAATTTATTAATATATCTTTATAAATGACAGTGTGCAAAAATACTGACTTAGATGCAATAGTTTAACATCTGAATCTTAAAGGAACATGTGTTCTGCAAAGTCGTGAAAAATGTGCTCATCTGTATATGATTTTTATTAAATACTTTTAAAGATATCAATGTTTATATAGATTTATAGATAAATATTCAATTTTTTATTCCAACGTCTATTTTTTCATCATTAAAATGACGTTGCATTAGGCAATCTTTTACGCATGCGCATAGCATGACTTGTTCATTGCATACCTTATAGTAAGGATGTATGCACTGCAATTGTCTGTATCTAGGTGTCATTTTAACGTACATTTTTGTGATTAAAATTAATTCTTGTGTTCAAGCGGGTAGATTATTGGAAGGGATGACATGGTGGAATATCCTTTGGTCATACATGACTGTTTCTTATTTTGAATAATGATCGTTGTTTTTGGTGTTATTTGTCATAGTAACTAAACATCTTCAATCATTGTATTTTAGAAACAGTTTGAAATATTTAAATTATCATGTAAATACTTATTGTAGCCCTGCACTGAAACGTGTATTCTTATTAGAATTTTAACCCTTTCCCTCATAGAGGAAACCATGAAAAGACCTATGCGAACAGCATAAAACCAGATCAGCCTGCGAGTAACTCGCAGGCTGACCTGCGAGTAACTCGCAGGCTGATCAGGTTTTATGCTGTTCGCTGCTCCTCAGTGGTCTGGAAATGAGGATTTGTAATCAAATTTGGTAATGTTTAAGTGTGGTTTTCTGCAGATCAGACTTTATGTAGTACCTATTGAGTGCGTCAAAATGAGTCTATATGAGGGAAAGGGTTAAACAAATTAATTTACATACCATTCTTATTAAAGAGGTTGTCACACATTTAGACGACCTCAGTGAAACATGCATACAAAAAAGTGACACAACCTGAATCTGTTCAAAAATGCAATGGGTAAATGCAAACTATGTTAAAGGACATATTTAATATCTGCAGAAATTAGTAGCATGTGCTACACAAAAAACATTTAAAAGAGTAATTTTAAAAGAGTAATGTAATTTTCGACAACTATACCTGAATTTCACGATGCATTGAATTTCCAATAATCTAATATTTCGTAAAAAATATAAAATAGTTTCAAGATGCAATTTATTCGGATGATTTTGTTTTACTTAGGGCCTTAAATCAATAGCATAGATAATGTGAATTTTGTTTGAGGGGCCAGTGGTTGTATTCAGGGACAATATTGCTAAAGGTTACGAGTTAGACCCCCGTGGAAAGATATATTTTTAACAAACATTTCCAAGGGTTAAATAAAATCTTTTTTATTACTAAGAAAGGGAATTTGGCCAGTGTGTTTTAAGGATACACGTAGATAAGTATGAATTTTGCGCTGCACAAAACTCTAGATATATCCCTTCATTGTGTTACATAATTTTTCTTTATGCGTTTCTACAAAGATTTTCCGCATGTGTCCTCCCCTTGGCTTCTTTTCAAAGATGTCACAAGTGTTCTTCTTAATCTTTGATGTATCTATTCGTTATAAATGAATATAAATTTAAAACATTATAACATTAATATGAAACAGAATAAATATGATACATATACAATTTTTGCGGCAATTTTCTTATAGGGTCTATTAAAGACACTATCCCGATTGTCATAGAAATCATGTCTTAAACAAGATTTTTAAGACATTCTTTGTACAGGGACTGGAGCAGTACTCAAAAAGCGTCATTCACATTTAAGGTAATCTATCCGTCATTAAATAATGACCATTGTTCTTCAAATGCTTAAAAATACTTCAGTGAAGATGCAAGCATCCACTGACTTGAGTTATAGGTTATTTTGCTCTAAGTCTATAACCTACTGTAAAATTTCCACAATCACTTGATGGACTATGATCACAATTTAATGATGGATGTATTCTTAATTGTCATATAATTTTCTTTTAATACTGCAGTTGTATACACATTATATATCATTTACTTACACGGTAGACTACTACAAAATGTTCATTGAATTTTGTACATATATGGATATATTTAAATATGGCATCTCTTTCTAGGATTTATTGTATTAGAGCCAGTTTTTTCTTCATTGTATGTATTAATTTTTATTGACTTTTTATTCAGTGATGTAACAGAACGTGAAAATTACGTTAATATTAAATAAACAATGTCTAGATATTTATTATTTGTGTTGTTTTTTTTCTTTTTATTCTGTGTGTGTGTGTGTGTGTGTGTGTGTGTGTGTGTGTGATCCCGAATTATCTGATTTGATAAATTTACAGCTGTGTAAGCAAAGACCATATTCATATAACTGAGCTACTAGTACAAAAAAAAGGTATGCTTGTCTACTGGAAACTACATACTGTATGTATAATTTTGTAACATAATGCCATTCTGAAAAATAAATACAAATGAAAATTCGAAAACGTCAGAGGCTAGAACCTATAGGCCAGTTTCAAATATGGCTATCTACATATTTTTCAGTTGTTGTTCGTAGACTAGATAGACACTGATAAAATGCTAAATCTCTTTCTAATGCAGAAAACTAAAATATAAAACTACTGTTAAATCATTCATTTTCGTTGACATTTAATTTCGTTGATTTTGTGAAGTTCGTGGGCATTTATTCGTGGATCTATGATCTAGAAAACATGAGTTTTATATAAGAGAGATGTGTTCGTGGGGAATAATATTCGTGGATAAAACCATCCACAAAATTGACAAAAAAATAGTGTCTCACGAAAATTAATGATTTCACAGTATAAGTCTGTTCAAAACAGACACATAAATAAGACACATAAAGAATGCCCTTATTTTCCCTATCTCCATAGGGGAAACTTGCAAAGAAAAAAATGCGTGTGCATATACAAAACGCCAGGATGACTAAGTGTCAAATTCTAAATGCATAAACTGAATAAAAAAAAATACAACATAAAAAAAATCGATCTGTACCAATTATCATCTTTCACCTTCTGCGGTGCGTTTCATGTTTCGATTAATATGAACCCTTTCGCTTTTCACCGGTAATCCGAGCTCCCACTGCGGCTCCTTTTGGGTAGAGTCAATGCCGTGCTGTTACTTATCAGCACCTCGGATAGTGTTGGAGATTATTTCAACATTAAAAATAGACTCTTTTAATAAGAAAAATAACTTCAAGCGTTTTAAGGGCTCGGTAAGCTAAACCTTAACTGTTTCACAAAATGAGATGTATTCCAGATCACAACATGTTACTGTGAGTGCTGTACAATTTACATAATTTGTTAATACTTTTTATCTGACGGCTTGTATATTTTATTCCTCACAGCGCATGCAAACGGTTTAGTTATTTACAGGATGAATATAGAGTGTTTCTGAATGATGGAGTTACTAGGATTTAAAATACATAAACCTAAGAACAAAGCAACACAGGGTGGTTTTGTGGCCAAGTGGTTTAAGTCGTTTACTTACTCTCAGTGGCCCTTCACTGCTGTGAGTTTTAGCCCTTTCTTTAAGCTGGCTTGCGGTAGGTGAGATATTCTACCCAGATGCCTCTGTTCAGTTTGTGTCTTCCTTCACCACTAAAACTGTAACTCCAATTCAACAGCGACAACAAAGAATAGGGTTTGCTATCGTCGGATAACCCACGGCTGCTATTTACGCTAACTCTCCAGAATGGAGAGTAACAGAAGAAATTAATCGGAAGTGTCTGACGATTAGGGTTTGCAACATTTGATCCATTTCAATTTACACTACCTATATTTCAGGAAATACAAATTGATTGTAAAGCATACTGAAATTTCCTGAATTACATTATGTCGTAAATTTATCAATTCATTTTATTTCATAATGAACATACATGTACCCTTAGCAGTATGTACCCACTAAGTCGTTCTGCGTTCGTTCCCAAGGGTTTAATTACTACAATCAATCCTAATAATAATAAGAAAAAAAACATAGCAAACCCAATAGGTCTTTCTGCTTGAGGCAGAAAGCCCTAATTGAATCTAATATACATGTAGTTTTAATAACATTTCTTAATATCGCCCTCTTTTTTCTCATTATCGGCCTGAGAACAGCAACTTGGTTACCATACTATGGCACTAAATTGCAATTACAAGGATATGTCACTTTAATCTTAACTGATTGCATTTGCTCTTGTGTTCTCTTACGTAGCATTTTATAATGTTTTCAGTTTTCTACAACTTGCAATGCTCATATTTATAAGCCGCTTTTTTTTCCTGCTAAACTAAATCGTGTTACTTCATTCCCTTATATATTAATCCCTCTTAAAGTGGCATTGAATCAGTCAGTGATCCCCGAAGCCACGTAATTTTGGTTCTTTATTTTTGTTTACTAATAAACAGAGAAAAATAATTATGGTGTGTACATACCAAAAAAAAAAAAAAACAGAATCAAATCCCATGATCAATCATTGAAGGCGAGATGAAATTATCAGCGGTCGACAGTACCGGAAATTCCCGACCTCATCAAAGTAACAATTTAAACAGTTTACTATTATATTATTAATAAACCTTGGCCAAAGGCCCATCAAATGACAATGACAAGACTTGGGCATGTTGATAAAGAACAGGACAAAAACAGCTGGGGAAAAGCACGCATATTACACACCATGTCATTTTTTCGAAATCTAACGGGTTAGGCATTGAATTGCCGGGTTGATACGAGTGTTGTTCGTGAATCATATATGCTGATGACGTCCGAATGATATACAAGTACATGAATGTATACTGTTACCTCTGTATTTTTTTTTTCAATTTATGTCAATGTCCTGTATATACAGAATAATATAATATTGTGAACATATGTTATATTTTAAAGTTATTACCACGTTAAACTGAAAAACACAGATTCGTCCTAAAGCAGAATATCAGCGGTAGAATGGATAGTGAGCAAAGATAAGTGGTCAAATCTCTCTGCGCCCTGGAAAGGTCCCGTAAAACTCTTACCCCGACTGGGGTTCAAGTCGACGGAATGGACTAGTACTTGGGTCTGGAAAGTTCTTACCCCGACGGGATTTACACCAACAAATTTTGAATCCACTGTCATGTTCGCCACCATTGAACCACGGCGTCCCTAGAAAAGAAAAAATGTCCTGTTTCTGCGCAGCGCTATATACCAGATTAACAACAACTTAAACTTAAGTGAACATTTGCATTCACATAGTACTTAAACATATCTAAATAAAAATCTGGTGTTTATTAAAGTTAGCATTTTACTACCCCCTTTTTCTGAACGCATTTCCCCCTAGCAACTGTAAACTACTCTGCGTAGATTATAAGCTATAAATTGAGGGTGGCTTACGTCAATTAATACATCCTATATTGAATGTACAGTCTTCATTTCTAAAATCAACGTCCATGTCTTTAGAAAATGCTTTGTCATTTATAGGTCATTAAGCAACGTATCTTAACAACACTCAAGTGCACATAGACGCTTTACATCTGCATTGAAACAACATTAGAATTTGCATACATGTGTTACTTAGTAAATGAGGGAGAATGAACTTTTGAATCTGATTTATTGCCTAATTTCTCAAATTGTACTCAATATATTATAAAAATCACCAGGTTTCACATAAATGTATTCGCTGTCTATAAAATATCATGTCAATCTTACCTAGTTATATACATATATACGAGCACTTCCCGAGTGTTTCGTATGTATATACGCGTAGAGCTTGAAGAAGCCGTAGAAAAAAGAAGTGAAACAATGACATTTGCTGATGTTCTTTAAAAGTGGACACTGATTTTGTCATTTTTATATAGTGTTTCATAGTATTAACAGTAAATAGAACCAGTTTTGTCACCATCAGTAGCAGATGTTTTGTTTATTGGGTAAACGTATGTTGTTGTTGTTGTTGTTGTTGTTGTTGTTGTTGTTGTTGTTGTTGTTGTTGTTGTTGTTGTTGTTGTTGTTGTTGTTGTTGTTGTTGTTGTTTAAATTTAAGTTTACGTCCCATCGACAGTATTTCAGTCATTTGGAGACCAAGTGTACTTGAGGCAGATATAGTGTTGCTTAACTGTAGTATCACGTCGTAGATAAGTGGCATGATACCATATCCAAGTCGTATTATCCTGACACCGGGCCATACAGTCATAGAAATGCTCTTAATTGCCGAGTGCAAAGCAGTGAGCTACTATTACCACTGTAAAGGAAATTGGTATGTCATGATCGGGGACGATCGATTTAATCACTCGGCAACTTGGACGGCGAGTAAACGTCATCCCAATAATTACCATTTCACGAGGGGATCGGCAATACCCGGTATAATTCGCTGATTTCAACTGGCCAATCAGTAACAGGGAAAAGTATCCAGTATATGTTAATTTCCCATTGAACAATGTGTGGAATCTTACACCAGCATGTAGATTCGGTGCTCGGGAAGTACTCGTTGATTTACGTATAGGTTTACGTCCCATTTTAGAGTGAAATGGTTTCAGCCATTTGTGTATATGCAGTGTTGTCGCACCGTGGTATCAGAGCAGTGAAGCATGCTACCATCACCAGTCACGTCAACGAACCACCGGTCCTGGAAACATCGCAAAGCGTGGTACTTGTATGTTTCGGAAGACATCGAACTATCGGCTCTCCACTCCCAAAAAGGAGATTTTCACTACTGGGCATAATAATAGCTACTAGTAGTTACTGTCACTTAAAAATCTATTAATAGTTGGGGCTGTTATTGTAGAAATAGCTAGGTGGGGTGTTAATATTATTAATTATAGGAGATAACAACATCATCATTTTCATAAAAAACAATATCCAAACGAACCTACCTCGATAATTCTTCGAAGAACCCTAATTCCCCAATAACTACAACATAGTGCCATCCTAACAATAAAAACAGCGTATTAAACAGTATTAATAATGTTGATGTAACAATGTGAATAAAGTGTGAAGCAATATGAACTTTATTGTTCCAAAACAATGAAACAATCTCACCCACTTACTCTCGTAAACATTGCAATATATTTAGTACCACTCTTATCTATTTATGTTATTGATCAATATTCTTATTACAGTTAACAATAAACTGTACTTCCTTTATTTGAAGGACATGAATCCGTCTAGATATGTTTTATCGTAACCTTTTACTGTATGAGAGCCGTACAAGAGCAGTATATCAAAGCACTGAAAGCGCTGGAAGACCGCAAATCGATAAGAAACCTAAGAGAAAAAAAATTAAATCTGTACTTTATACAGAGAGACAGTACTGTTTACTGGCGTAAACTTTACAGTTCTTATAAGAATATATACATTAATATTTGAACAAAGAAAAGAAAAATAACGGAATGGTGCGACGATTATGTAGACCGAGTACAACAGATGTCGCTAACCTTACATGTTTCTTACTAAGATACTGTTTTGTAGTCTATCGAATTGCTTTTTGCTTATGAAATTATAAAAACTATTTTTGACCTCACAATAATACGCCAATATTAAAAGTGATACGCCAATTCTTAAGACCCTTATTCGCGCAAACCTTTCGCAGTCTAAAAAATATGTCTGCTTGCCAATAATTCGTATGATTCTATACTGTATTGTTTTTCGTCGTTTTCGGGGAAGATTTACGAGTTAAACTTGTATAGACTGAGAACTGCTTTCATAACTATAACTAGAATAAAAGATCTTTTTCAGTGTATGTATATTGGGAACTAAAACATTCCTCTGCCTTACTTGTCTCTAGTTCAAAAATAAGACGTATCGTTGGATTTAAAGCTTTCTTTCGATTTGATCAAACTCAGAGATAGTTGCAAATTTCACTTTTTATTTCAGTTCTCAGTAAAGAAATAAATTGTATATCAATGTCAAAATAGTTAATTGTCCCACCTGCCACCATTCACGTATTTGAGTTGTTAAATCCCGACCTAAATTGAGGTCGGGATATGCTACGCGTTTTTGACGCTCAGTTAATAGACGTGGCCGTATGCCAAGAAATATAAAATGCAAAATATAATAACGAAGATGAAATGTCGAAAAAAAATGCATATTCGAATCCTTTTTATGAAGGACTGAACTTGTCCTGAACACGTAATCTACGGATATAATTAAGTCGAAATGTATTCGAAAGAAATTGTTGACGGTTTTGAAAGTAATATCATATAAACATTTCCTGTTACTAATTCCCGACAGCTATAACACGGACACATTACATTTTTATGCCACTCTAACCGCAAAAATAACAAAAGATGGTAAATGAAAAATAAAAAAGCTAATAACATGCGGTACCATAGTATTTTTTCTTTGATGTACTCACTCACTGTCATAAAACTCAATATTACGTCATTGAGATCTGTTTTGTTTTCTTTAATTTGGAAGATGATGATGTGAACTAGACAAGATGGCGGACACGACGCCGTGTCCCCAGGCGCTTGATGCGATCATTTACCGCAGGCATCAACGACGTCATGATAAAAAAGATATTGGTCCTTGAAACGAACCAGCGTGGATTGTTTTACTGATGTCGGGTTCTAAGATGTTGAGACGTGTGTTGAAGTTTTAAGTGCGTAATGGGTTCATGATTCTAGTGGGATAGACAAAATATGTGTCAATGACCTGAATCTGTGTTCGAATTGATCAGACATAAAAACATCACAACTTAGATAAAATCGTTTCTCATGCTAAAAGAAACCTTTGATATTTAAGATTTAACGATGGAAATAATGGTTTCTTAAGCGTGTTATGTCACGTTAATGATAAGCAAGCAACAATAGTGCACTCGCTGTTAAATGAAATATAATCAATTATTCACAGTGACATTTAATCGCAACCAATTTCATTATCACGCGGTCTTTATCGCGATTCCTTTCACGAGAGACAGTAATTAACCGATTATTAAAATCACGACTACTTTCAATATGTCTAAGTCAACCTTTTGTTCAGAACGACATTAGTACATACCATGATAGCCTATAAAATACACAGAGATGGTGTAAAACCTATAAAATTCACAGAGATGGTTTAAAGCCTATAGAATTCACAGAGATGGTGTAAAGCCTATAAAATATACAGAGATGGTGTAAATGAAACTTTTTAAATCAAAATATCTTACTGGCATAAACATTATACATATTACCGCCGAAAATAAATAAATGACGGGAAATCGACACAATTGTAAAAGTACTTCTTCAGAAAAACATGATGCTTACACATACGGCATAAAACCATTCTTAAATATCAGTTCTTTATTCTTTATAAGAATAACAATAACATCATTTTGCAGCAATATTTTTAAATCATCCTACGACAAAGCCATTAACTCGGTAAAAAAGGATATAAAACTAGAACGTGGCTAATTTTCAAATTACTTTTACAAGTACCATCTATGACAGATAGCTTCCCTACTGCTCTTATCTTTGACCATTACCCTTGTAAATCTTCGTCGTGGTAGTTGCACGGCTTTTTATCCATAAACCGCGGTTATTTATGATGTCTGCGCTGGATTTGGGAAGACAATTAAACCGTGATAAACCCAATCCCCTGTGAAGATCCCTAAATGAGTATAAGCCTTTTTACTGTATGCCATTTGAGATGAAACTTGTGAAGGTCTGTGATGTATGTGTTTCAATTTAAAATCCTCTGCGTCTCTCTTTTTTTAAGAGTCAACTTAATACGGAGGTTGAAATGTGAGGAGTTTTCGTTCTGCCTAAGATTGTGTTTGTGTGGTCTGTTAAACACAGAAGTAAAGAATGACTAAGGCTTTTTTTCTGAAACAATTTTTCATGTTAGGAAAAAGTAAATGATTGTCGCCAGTAAATGCATTTAATTGTCTCTACACAGTGTCTCGTTCGGAATAATATAAACAAACAATTGGTATAGTCAAACTATGGACATGCATTTTCTAGAAAAGAATACTTGAAAACATCTCATATCTGGCATTTCACAAATTTGTCAAAATTTTCCCATTATCGGACAAAATTTGTATGCTTTACAATCCAGACATGACATGACATTGCATGAAGTTCAGACTTACAGTCTACTTTGTTGACTTCCGGTTTTTCATTGATTTATGGACTGGTATCTTTGCCTAGAAGAAAATATCAAAACGGAAGTATTGTTTGTTGTTGCATGCGTCCATAAGTCTGTGTCTTACAGACGCTGTGTCACCGATAAGACTGTACCCGCCATGCCTCTGGGTGATTATGATGGCCGCACGCGCCATATCCTTGTTAAGACATATCTCAAAACCAAAAAAGGTGTGATAATTACCAATAATTTCATGTCCACTGACAGTTGAACTGTCGTGAAGAAGGCTATCTGGCGACTTGGTTGGTCATTTAGAGCCTGTCCATCAGTTACGTGTCTACATACAATTTACCTGAAACAAAAACTCCAATGACACAAATATATATCGTCTAGAAAAAAAAATTAACATCGCTGATATACGTAAATGTTCATGGACCCAAAAGTCATAACAAAAATGATGCAAAAACAAGATATATTGAAAATGCCCACATATGGTGACATCTTCCGTAGTTTATATATGACAGCTAATGGCAAGAAGAAATTTAGTTACACGAGTCACTACATAACGGTAGGCGTTCTGAAACGTGCAATACAATCAATGACTGGTGCTATTCAAGACAAATATGTTTCAGATGTCCTGGCCCCGTGTTAGCACGATCTCAGGCTCAAATTTGAGTATCATACTCAAATACCTACTGAAAGTAATGGGCATCGTTTGAGTTTAACCCTTTTCCCTCATAGAGGACACCATGAAAAGACGTATGCGAACAGCATAAAACCAGATTAGCCTGCGAGTAACTCGCAGGCTGATCAGGTTTTATGCTGTTCGCTGCTCATCAGTGGTCTGGAAATGAGGATTTTATAATTAAATTTGGTAAGGTTTAACTGTGGTTTTCTGCAGATCAGGCTTTATGTGGTACCTATTGAGTGCGTCAAAATGAGTCTATATGAGGGAAAGGGTTAAGTATAAAAATAATACCTAAGTACCATTTTTATTTTCGAGAACACGGGGCCTGGTCCCATGCTGACGTAAAATGTATATTACTACATTTCAATTAATTGGGTATATTGAATAATGTAAATGTAATATATTAACACCTCTTAATTCATATAAATCAGTGCGTTTCAATATTTACTTCTAATAAAAAAAGTCCCACAAAAATCTCTTGAACTCCTGAATTTTGATCAAGTTTAAGGATTTGCAGTAGTCAATTTATGTGTATATTAACATTAAATTATCGAATTCGGTTCACGTCTGCTTTTCTCCCCATGATGTTATAAAGCTGTTTACAGCCATCCATACTCATCAGTTTCCGCGCTGTGGTTAATGTGACCAACCATCATTACATATCTGTCATGATATCTAAATTGACAACAACAAAAAATAAAGTAGACGGGATAAGTTTGTGTCTAAATCAGCCATTATGTGGCCATTCTTCGATTATCTCAACCTCGGTTTACATTATGACACTCGGGTCGAATGAGGTCGGCCACATCTAAAGTTTGTGGCGACTACACTCTTGCTTTTATCATAAATAAGAAGAGATACAAACTTAGATACCCCAGCTACGACGTGGGGGGTAAGATATCACGACCGATCAAATGTATGGGCATTCTACGGGCTTTTGCAGAATACGCTGATGTTGCCTTTTCTTCCACATTTACCATTTTTCGATACAATTTTCTGGCGATAATGAGAACGGAATAAGTATATAATGTCACAAGAAAATATTTTTTTAACCACAGAGAAGTTGAGTAAACATATCTTGCATTTTTAGTTTTAAAATAACCCTCAATCTTATTTTAATATAAATATTTATTGTTACATGTACATTTTTCATGACGTATTTTGTGTCCGGTGGCTGAGTGATTAGCGCGCCCGCCCCACAATCGAAGGGTCGTGCTTTCGATTCCCAAAAGGGACATACCAAACTCATACTGGTCACTCTTACTTAACATATAAGGGAGGTCCAGTACTTGTTTGTCAGATGTCAGGATGATATGACTGGTTGTTGCATCATGCCACTTGTCTACGGCGTGCACCACCATACATATATCACATTTAGACAATGTCTCAAACTTAATGACATATTGTGGATCTAAGGCTAAATCCAAACAAACACTTTTCTTAAATTCATTACGTCCTTCGGACCACTGGGTAGGGCCAGTGATTTGCACCATAGGTTCCACGAAAGGACCATCCACAGTTAAGACCAATTTTGTCCTGTTTTAGCCTAGACAGCTATCCAAAAGTTGCTATGCAACAAGTTTGCGACATGGGCAGCTCAGCATCCAGCGAGACTGACTGCGACTTACTTACTGTTTAAAATGAATTGGACTCATAATTTCTATCCTTAAAATTGTCTCGGTACTATTTCAGCAGATCGGTGTTAACCAGTTTCAATTTATTTTTAAGATTATGACTCAGGCCAAACTGCCATAGCAACATACCCCTCCCTGTATTTCGCAACAAATATTTTCTGTTTTATTTTATATTGTTATATCGACCGCATATATGAATTCATGTTCCCCTTGTCAGAGACAGGGGCCAGCTTAGATGAGTGGAAAGTACTCTAAATATTGTTAAAGCACTTTGTACTATTTTTGTACAAATTTTAACTGTGTGACCACAGATATGTGCGCGAAGTCTCGAGCGGGCGTGATGTTTTCCGGCCCGACCCCGTGTCGCCCAGTTGCTCCCTATATATTGTCAGCTGACACGTTACACCCGGGGATAAAGAGAAATACGCCCCAGATTGTTCCCGGCTTTCTCGATGCAACCTTGTATACAGTAAAACAACACCCCCTTCAATGTATTGTTTTACTGATATCGTATTTTTTAAATACTGAAATGAAGGGGGTGCCATGTATTGTATACCCCACAGGTTTTAGCGTCTAACGTAGGAAGAAGATCTTAGATTTGTCACCTGATTAGAATGGGAAAGAGATCTGTTTTTAGTTGCCATTACGCTGTTCTGATTACGATTCATTATTTGCCTAAGGGGAGTAGGTGCATTGATCAGAAACACAATCCTGCTGGTAATTGAAAGGTCACAGAGTAAACAAAAGACAACAACTTTAGATCAAAGTTGGAGTCATTTTTTTTTATCAAAGAAGGGCAACATGTTGACGTAAAATACGCATTCAGAGTATGTAAGAACCACTTGTGTCGGATACTTCAGTTACTCTAGGCAACCATTGTAGACAAGGCTAAATTGCCTCGATTTGGAATACGTTCATCGAGTGCTGATATACCTGTTTCATTGTTGATTACAATCAACTAACTTGTTATGATGTTGAGAAGGAAGACGGCCAAAGTAACAATATTTATCTAATTATCTGAAATTTTGATTTTGCAATTATTATCTTTTTTATTCTCAGTCATAACAAGTCAACAAGTTCTGATGCATTCCTGGGCATATTCTATTAGTTTGTTAAAGTTAAGCGCTCCACTGGCAGTATTTCAGTCATTCAAATACTTCGTCTATTTAAGGTTATGAAACATTAGGAAACCTTGGTTATCTCCGTGAAAGGCCATGCGGTCCGAAATGTAGCGGAACCATTACAGGTCCTTTAAGATATATGCAGTTCTGCCATACTACGGTATCAAAACATAAACACGTGGTATGATACCATTCCCAGTAACATAATTCTGACCCCGTGTCTTGGAAACAACTCCCATATACTAAAAGCTAAGCAATGGCGAAATACAAGTTTAATTATGTTACGGCAAAGGATAGATCCCACGGTCTCTCAGTTATGGAGTGGACCCTCTAACCACTTTGCTATATGGAATATATGCTTTAATTAAATTCAAGATCTTTGTTCTTAGTTGGAGAAAAGATGGCGAAAATAACAATGAACCACAGGCATTTGCGAACATGTTGACAAAAGTTTTATTTGATTATCAAAGAATACATACATATAACTGTTATATAGCGATTTAGTTAAATGTTTCTATCATATTTTTCACATTTAGCGCTTTATTGAATGAGATGGAAATTTTGTTCATATATCCTTTAATGCCAGTGGTGTGACACTGTTGATGGACCAAATAAAGACAGATGTGTAAGTACAGAAAATAGTAATTGTTATAACGTTACTGACGAATTCACATATTTTTCTTTGATAATACAAGTCTGTTCAAAATTGTCCCCATTCAAATGAAATGGAAAGCATCTTTGGAAAACGCACAGATACATGAGAATAAAAAAATATCCCATGGACAGGTCGCGTCTGGCTCCTAGAAACGTTACTTTCCCGGCCGTCAATCTAAGCCTTGGGCGAAAGTAATTAGGGATCAATTACAAGCTATTACGATTCGCCCCCGGCCTGCGTCGAACGTATTTCTGTCAATTTGTCGACAACACGATTTATACCCGCATGCTCTAATTTTGACAGTATAAATCGAGAAGATTGATTTTGTTTAAAATGAAGATGTCAGATTTGTTCCAGTGGGAAATAATGTTCGCCAAATCCACCATTCGGACCCTTTGTCCAGCAATATTTAAAAACTTTTCTTGATTCGCCTATCGCCATTGATTACACTCAAGAACTAATTAAATTATACCCAAGTGCATGTAATGTAATTTAATTTCCTTAAATTGACTTTAAAATTAATGGAAAGAATCACAACAGTAAAATAGCCATTGTTTTATTCTTAATTCTATTTAAGTACTAGGAAACACCACTGGTCGGAAGAAGCACTGCGGTATTGTATTACAAAGAATATACAAGTCTGTCTCGATGTATGATAAAGGTATTTGTTATATCACTGAACCTGTGTGCTGATGATAGAAACTTGAAATGTTTTAATATCAATTTTATACTAAGGTGAATAACCTACTATGAGCAAATACATTGACAGTTTGCGAGTTATTTCCCTTGACAGTTCCATTGCATCGTACCGCTAAAATAAAAAGAGAAACTGGATGAGCAGTGTTTTATTGATTTTATTTATATATTTTTTTATTTTTTTTTATTTATTGTGCCTTTCACATCCACGTGCTGATCAGGGCCCGCCTACAGGTCATGAATCCGATCCCAGACAACGATGCTGAAGTTGTTAAAAGTTGTATTGGTATGACGCCAAATTATAAGGGTAAATCAAAGATTGGGTAGGAAGGCGTGATACCGCAGTGAGTCAACGCTATAATCGTCTCATATCTATAGAGTCACAAATTACTGAAATAGTCGTTTGGATATTAAACCAGAGCACATAAACATGCATACAATTCCTTCCACATGAGGGATATCCGTGGCCTAGTGAGTTAAATCGCTGACTTTCGATCGCTGAGCTCCTCGCCGTCTGGGTTTGAATCCCGTTCGGATCACTACACGTATTCACCTTACGGTAAGTCCTAAGTAAACATAGGGTCTCACGCTGAACGAAATATTATTGTGGTGAAAGTGAACAGATCTGCAACTGTAGATCTATGAGGAAGGGAAACAACACTAGTGAGCAAATCAAACAACATATGGTTAACACTTGCATTTTCAGTTAGTAGTTATCGTGTCAGCCGCACGCAAAATGCCGGTTCTCTGTATCAAGACGGTGCAGATTGGTTTTCATATTCTCTCTGTTTATGAGTTGTGCATGGGGCCAAAGATATAGTCCGGATACCTACACGTTTTGCATGGGTACCAAATTGAAGGAATGATAGAGTTGTCCCTATGCATGAATTATTAGAATAAAAATAACACTTTTCATGGAAACATGAATTATATGTAGTGTAAAACAAGTTTTATCCTCATTTAGGTACCCAAACAAACAATACTGAATCAAGCAATGAAAGTCTGAGATCGTAAGCGGATATACAGTGGCATACACAAAATATAACTACATGTACATATATAGTATAGAACCATATTATAAAGCAAACGAGCTGTAAAATCAATCATACACAATTTACAGCAATTTGTTTTTGCAACTATACTGATAAACAATACAATAAATAAAATCATCTGTGACGGATCAAAATCCCTTTTGGAAAAAAGGAAACATGTATTTTTCATCATTTTGTTTATAAATCAGTTTAATTAACATACAGATATTCAGCATTTTAGCAATGCATCCGCTTCCTTTTGGTTCTCTGATCGTAAACAACTCAGATATTGAGGATTTTAACACAAACGTGTTCTTATTAATGAAGAGAACGATGGCCATGGAAACAACGGTGTGCATGGGATCATAGTGGGCCTATCCGGGACCCGGTCCAAGATAGGCTCTACTGGCTGCAAGCTTCGGATAGCTTTCGATGTAGTTCATAAAAACATTTTATTCCCAATTAAAGAGAAAAAAAATCTGCTGCCTCTCTATGCATATTTTACAATTAAAATTTCGTCTTGATATGGTATTTGCACACACAATCGTAATGAAAAGGGTTTTTATCACAATGTGGTCATTTTCTTAAACGGCGAAGCTTGACTTAGGATTATTTTATACACCAGAACAAAATTATATAGGTGATAGGTTTGCAGTCAAAGCTATGGTACAGCTTTACTCACAGATGCAAGATATGTTATTCTCCAAATTCAAAAAAATTGGTTGTTTATTTCTATGGGGCAAAAAAGAGGGAGGGGAATATAGATTTGTCATCTTGTTGCCATTCCGTCGTTGGCATTTACGAGAGTAAAATAACGGGACAAGAGTAAGGGTTGTTTCAGTTCATTGCACCTTTTTGATGTTTCTTTTGTATTTTATCAATTTCTCATAAAACAAAGGGAGGCCGCGCACATCTTTATAACCATAGTAGCTAAATTCATAACATTTACCATCAAAACACTCAATGCGCTGAGAGACGGCTGCGGGATTAGCATGAAATAGTTATAATTTCAGAAGAGATTGGGCAAGGTTACTACACACGCTTTCCTGCAACTATAATTGTTACAGAGTCAGTTGAAATCGTTCTCTGTTTGTTACATTATAATCCGGAGTAAGGGTCATGAACCTGATAGGGGCCTCCGTGGCCGAGAGGGTAAAGTCGCTGACTTTAACACTCACTCAGCCCCTTACCGCGTGGGTTCGAATCCCGACAGGGTCATTCAGATTTTCATGTGAGAAAGCCTTCCAGCTGGCTTGCGGTAGGTCGGTGGTTCTACCCGGATGCCTCCGTGCATTCGGGGTCTTCCTCCACCTGTAATTAGCTGGACGTCACTTTTTGACTGAAATACGGTCGAAGCGACGGTAAACCCAAATAGTCAAGTCAAGTCAAGCCATGAACCTGATTTCATTTATAAGTTGCATACCTAATTATGTCATTCCCAAGTGAATCGGATGTATACATTCTATCTGTTGTTGAGTATGTGTAGAAATTAACGAGGTATTTGATTATTTAAGATACTTGAATGTTTGCCTTTTTATTTCAACGTTAAGAAATGTTTTGGGAGAAACCTAACTCGCCATCATGCAAAATTACGTGTGGACTACTCTTTAGATTAATTACATACATTGGAATTTCAAATGCGGAGTGCTACTTTTTTCTTTTTACAGGAGTAGATCTTCATGTATGTAAAATGGGTCGCTGTTCTGATTAAGAAATGTCACGGAAAAAGTTGTTCACGCTTAAAATGGATGTTTCAAATGCAAAATAATGGTAAAAGAAAACACGTTAACAAACAATAACACATTAAAAGCGGTTACGGTTATGATTAAAACGTCTGTGTAACATATTCAACTCGTATGGATACGCACTTTTCACGAAGAGGTACAGTTAAAATATGCGAATCAGCAAGGTCAGCATGGCCTGTTTTCGATTTCCAGCTACTAAAGACGGCTACTGCCGTCTAATAACGTTCACCAGCGTGGAAAGTTGTGTGTTTAATGTTTCGTTTCGAAACTCTATGAGTCATAGAAGAGTTATGACCCTTACTTAATTGCAAAAGGTATACAATCCAAAGTCATGAAATTTACAGGAATGTTCATCAGCATGATAAGTTGTATGTCCATATAAGGTTCCATTTCGAAATCATTAAGTCATAGCAGAGTTAAAGCCCTTAGCTTACTGTGATATTTCTCCAAACCTTCATAGATGCATTCAACTCGGCGTGTCGTAGCGCACCGATACATAACAGTTATCCCCACACACCCCAGACTTTGCAAACGTATACTTTGATATATCAATTTGTGGAAATCCTAGATTGATGAATCTTATCAGGCATTTTACCTTCAAGATGATGCGTAGTTAATCATAAAATGCCATCGAGTAATTGCAGAGTTATAACCCATAAAGAGACACTGCAGTAACATACGTTTTGATACATGTTCAAATATATATGACGTTGACAACATAAAAAAGACAGGTAGTAATTCATATTTAGCCCTTTCTCTGACACTCTAAAATGCACATTTTGTGATTTTATTGCTACATAATTCACAAAAATTTGGACTATTCGAGAGAAGAGATTTGTTTTCTTGTTTAGTGGGTTGAAAGTAACATAGCGGTCACAAAAATGACACTAAAATAAATCAAAGCGCTCAATGCGCTGAGAGACGGCAGCCGGATTAACAGGAAAAAAGCTGTTACTCTTAATTATTGATACTATAGAGGCAAAGCCACATGACGCAAAAACTTTACACACTCTCATGCAACTATAGCCGGTAGTAAGACAATCGAATTCGCACTCTGTTTGTTACAAAACAATCCGTAATTAGGGTCATGAACCTGACTGTATGAACTTCAGAAGTAAGTCATTCCCTAGGACCCGATTTATATACACTATCTACTGTTACTTAAGTATAGAACTTGACAAGGTACTTGATGTTTAAGATACTTGAATGTTTCTTTCTATTTCGAAGTTAAGAAATGCTCTGGGAGAAACCTATTTCCTTTTCGTGCAAAATTACGCGTGAACTACTTTAGGTTAATTACAGACATTCGAATCGCTACTTTTTTTCTTTTTGCAGGAGTAGATCTTCAAGTATGTGAAATGGGTTGCTGTTCTGATTTATAAGTGTCACGGATATATTGTTCACGCTTAAAATGGATGTTTACAGAGCAAATTAACACGTTTACAAACAACAGCACATGAATAGCGGTTACGGTTATGAATAAAAGGTCTGCGTAACATATTCCATTCGTATTCGTAAGTACAGAATCGCATTACGTGGATCCGCACTAAGCGCGGAGAGGTACAGTTAAACTTGTCATGGAAAATATGCTAATTAGCAAGGTCAGCGATGCCTGGTATGCGTTTGTAGCTACTAAAGACGGCAGCAAGCTGCCGTCTAAAAATGATAATTCCACTTCACAAAATATGGTGTCTGATATAGGCATAAGAAAATATTGGTTTTGTCTGTGACAAACCGTGTTATAGAATATATGTATTATGTGACAATAAAGCATCATTACCAGAAAACACAATGTAAGAATATAACAAAAACACTATAACAACACTTCTACCACAATTAATATTTGCATTCGATATACCTAAGAGGAACTAATGAACATGTACGAAATTTTAATTATCTTCTAAAATTAATATTTAGATTTTTTGCGAAATTGACAATTCATTTTTTTTTTCAGACAACAGCTCATGGCCCGTATATCTAGTGATCCATTTTCAGCTTTGTTTGCAGACTAACTATTCAGGAAGAAAAAAAATGGCAAAAATCTTTGAAAAAAAAAAGAGAAAGACTGCAGATTACAAATAACATCAGATCCGGAGCTAGACGTGGCACTGACATTGACACAATGGGGAGACTGATAGCAAAGATTTTGATTTCTGAATGTTAGAGTTGTCTCTGTACTTCCGATGCAGTTTCCCTGAACGTGATATGAACACAGTTTTTAAAAACATCTCAACATTTTTCTGCAAAGAGATCCAATGGAGACAGATTGAAGAGTATTATTGTGGCAGCACCTCGTATCCTTCGAGTTTAATAAATCGAAAACATTTAATCAAAAATATTAAAAAAATTTTTTTTAAAGAAATGACAGGACTTGTGCGTATAAAAAATACAGAATGCACATAACTTACGCTGCACCTCGGCTTCAAAATATTCAACGTGTCAGATATTTATTGGGTATTTTTGCTTCACCGTTGATTTGGAGCCAAGATCGCAATATAAAAACGAAATACTCAAAATGTAAGCATTTTAGAGTCCATTTAACCAAGGTTTTAAAACGGTACGGCACCTTAATCCTGATTGATGTGTCAGTCAGCTTTCACTTTCTCTATTCCATATAGATCTGTAATCAGTATTCACCATCATTTGCCCATACAGACATGTAGTCAGCATTCATCATCATTTGCCCATACAGACATGTAGTCAGCATTCACCATCATTTGCCCATACAGACATGTAGTGGGCATTCATCATTCATTTGCCCATACAGACATGCAGTCAGCATTCATCATCATTTGCCCATATAGGTCTATAATCAGCATTCACCATAATTTGCCCATATAGATCTGTAGTCAGCATTCACCACCATTTGCCAATATAGATCTGTAGTCAGCATTCACCACCATTTGCCCATATAGATCTCTAGTTAGTATTCACCACCATTTGCCCATATAGATCTCTAGTTAGTATTCACCACCATTTGCCCATATAGATCTCTAGTCAGCATTCACCACCATTTGCCCATATAGATCTCTAGTTAGTATTCACCACCATTTGCCCATATAGATCTCTAGTTAGTATTCACCACCATTTGCCCATATAGATCTCTAGTTAGTATTCACCACCATTTGCCCATATAGATCTCTAGTCAGCATTCACCACCATTTGCCCATATAGATCTCTAGTTAGTATTCACCACCATTTGCCCATATAGATCTGTAGTCAGCATTCACCACCATTTGCCCATATAGATCTGTAGTCAGCATTCACCACCATTTGCCCATATAGATCTGTAGTCAGCATTCACCACCATTTGCCCATATAGATCTGTAGTCAGCTTTCACCACCATTTGCCCATATAGATCTGTAGTCAGCATTCACCACCATTTGCCCATATAGATCTCTAGTTAGTATTCACCACCATTTGCCCATATAGATCTCTAGTCAACATTCACCACCATTTGCCCATATAGATCTGTAGTCAGCATCCACCACCATTTGCCCATATAGATCTCTAGTTAGTATTCACCACCATTTGCCCATATAGATCTGTAGTCAGCATTCACTACCATTTGCCCATACAAACCTGTAGTCAGCATTCACCACCATTTGCCAGTAAAGATCTATAGTCAGTATTCACCAACATTTGCCCATACAGATCTGTAGTCAGCATTCCTCACCATGTGACTCTATAGATCTGTAGTCAGCATTCACCACCATTTGCCCATATAGATCTGTAGTCAGCATTCACCACCATTTTATCATATAGATCTGTAGTCAGCATTCACTACCATTTGACCGTATAGATCTGTAGTCAGTATTCGCCACCATTCGCCCATATAGATCTGTAGTCAGCATTCACCACCATTAGACCATATAGATCTGTAGTCAGTAATCACCACCATTCGGCCATATAGATCTGTAGTCAGAATTCACCACCATTCGCCCATATAGATCTGTAGTCAGCATTCACCACCATTAGACCATATAGATCTGTAGTCAGTAATCACCACCATTCGCCCATATAGATCTGAAGTCAGCATTCACCACCATTCGCCCATATAGATCTGTAGTCAGCATTCACCACCATTAGACCATATAGATCTGTAGTCAGCATTCACTACCATTTGCCCATACAGATCTGTAGTCAGCATTCACCACCATTTGACCATATAGATCTGTAGTCTGCATTCACTAACATTTGCCCATAAAGATCTGTAGTCAGTATTCACCACCATTCGCCCATATAGACCTGTAGTCAGCATTCACCATCATTTTCCCATACAGACCTGTAGTCAGCATTCACCACCATTTGCCTGTAAAGATCTATAGTCAGCATTCACCACCATTTGCCCATAAAGATCTGTAGACAGTATTCACCAACATTTGACTATATAGATCTGTAGTCAGCATTCACCACCATTTGGCCATATAGATCTGTAGTCAGCATTCACCACCATTTGCCCATACAGACCTGTAGTCAGCATTCACCACCATTTGCCCATACAGACATGTAGTCAGCATTCACCACCATTTGCCTGTAAAGATCTATAGTCAGCATTCACCACCATTTGCCCGTAAAGATCTGTAGACAGTATTCACCAACATTTGACTATATAGATCTGTAGTCAGCATTCACCACCATTTGGCCATATAGATATATAGTTAGCATTTACCATCATTATTCCATATAGATCTAAAGTCAGCATTCAATTTCACCAGTCCATATAGATCTGTAGTCAGCATTCACTCTCACCAGTCCATATAGATCTGTAGTCAGCATTCACTCTCACCACTCCATATAGATCTGTAGTCAGTATTGAATTTCACCAGTCCATATAGATCTATAATCAGCATTCACTCTCACCAGTCCATATAGATCTGTAGTCAGCATTCACTCTCACCAGTCCATATAGATCTGTAGTCAGCATTCACTC
>CM037777.1:2694093-2721259 GCA_021229015.1 Solen grandis
AAATTTTCATTATTTTGAATAATGGGATCATGTCAAAATCATTGCCCTAAAATGAAAATTAAGAAATAGCTTAGACCACATGACGTCATATGAGTTCTGACTGAAAATATTTGTAGAAATTCTCAGAACTGCAAACTGTTAAGTTTCAACTTTCACTAACCTGAACTCTTTAAACCTAAAATAAAAATTTTGGTCCTAGTTCGAATCTTATTTAGCCACAAACTCGGTCTTCGGAATTTCGGGTTTGCTGAAGGATATGCACACCTTTGATTTAAATGTCCATCTGTGAAAATTTGAAGAAAACCGACCAAAAGACCTGAAGCGCGAACACCATTTTTACTATTTTTTGCTGTGACTCGTGACTCATAGGGGGCTGAAAATATTGAAATCAAAATTTCCTCCCGTGACTAATAACCATAAAAATTTACCGTCCTAGGTCATTGCAACATATTAAAATAAGCGTTTGTTGGAAAAGAAAAAATAATAATAATAATAATAATAACTAATGCATTCGGAAAACGGATTAGACTTTCTGCAAGCTGTGTTTAAGCAAAAAGCAAAAAATAGAAGTTTCAGAATGATTTTCCCCCCTGGTAGTATTTTATGTTCAGCTAAACAATTTACATTTTATTTCCCAAATTAGTGCAAATGATAAGAACTTAGTATTAGCTGGACTAACTGATGTTATATGACGTCAGGAAACTGCAAACTTGATTTTTAGTTTAAAAAGGGCCTATGTTTGAAATTTTCTTCAGCCACAAATTCGGGTTTTTCGAATTAAGGGTTTGTGACAAAATATTCACCCTTTTTCAAGATTTCCCTCTTAAAAATTTTAAGAAAATCGATCACAAATGGGGGCTGTAGAGCGCAAAAAACCATTTTCACTATTTTAGCTCTGACGTCCCCGGTGAAAGTCATAGGGTGCTGAAAATGCTGTTGCTCAAAAGCGCATACTTTACTGCAATAACTCTGAATTTTCATTATTCTAAACAACTGGCATCATGTCGAAAATCATTGCCCCCATTTTAAAATTAAGTGGGATGCTTATGACGTCCAATGACGTCACGATTCAAAATATTTGTAGAAATGCTGCAGAACTGCAAACTGTGTAAGTTTCAACTTTCTATTCTCATCCTGAAGCTCTTCAATCCTAAAATGAAAATTTTTGGTCCTATGTTCGAATCTTATTTCAGCCACAGAACTTCGGTCTTTCGGAATTTCGGTTTGCTGAAAGGATATACACATCTTAGTTTCAAGATATACCATCTGTGAAAATTTGAAGAAATTCGACCATAAATGGCGGCTGTTTAAAGGGTGAACCCATTTTTCACTATTTTTAGCTGTGACGTCACATGACGTCATAGGGTGCTGATGATGCTTTTTTTAAAAGCGCATACATTACTGTCATAACTCTGAAATTTTCATTATTCTGAACAACTGGCATCATGTCGAAAATCATTGCCTTTAAATGAAAATTAAGATGTATGCTTATGACGTCACATGACGTCATATGACGTCACGACTCAAAATTTTATAAAGAAATTCTGCAGAACTACAAACTGTGTAAGTTTCAACTTTCTATTTCATCCTGAGCTCTTTAACCTAAAATGAAATTTTCGGTCCTATGTTCGAATCTTATTTAAGCCACAGAACTTCGGTCTTTCGGAATTTTTTTAAAATTTAAAAATTTTTTCTGAACAACTGGCATCATGTCGAAATCATTGCCTTTAAATGAAAATTAAGATGTATGCTTATGACGTCACATGACGTCATATGACGTCACGACTCAAAATATATTAAGAAATTCTGCAGAACTGCAAACTGTGTAAGTTTCAACTTTCTATTTCATCCTGAAGCTCTTTAATCCTAAAATGAAATTTTCGGTCCTATGTTCGAATCTTATTTAAGCCAAAGAACTTCGGTCTTTCGGAATTTCGGTTAGCTTAACAGGATATGCACACCTTAGTTTCAAGATGTACCATCTGTGAAAATTTGAAGAAAACTTCGACCATAAATGACGGCTGTAGAGCGTGAACACCATTTTTCACTATTTTTTAGCTCTGACGTCATATGACGTCATAGGGTGCTGAAGATGCTATTGTTTAAAAGCACATCATTTCTGTCATAACTCTGAAATTTTCATTATTCTGAACAACTGGCATCATGTCGAAATACGTTGCCTTTAAAAAGAAAATTAAAAGTATGCATTATGACGTCACTGACGTCATATGACAGTCATTTTCAAAATATATTGTAAGAAATCCTGAGAACTGCAAACTGTGTAAGTTTCAACTTTCTATTCATCCTGAAGCTCTTTATCCAAAAATGAAATTTCGGTCCTATGTTCGAATCTTATTTCAGCCACAGAACTTCGGTCTTTTCGAATTTACGGTTAGCTAACAGGTATGACACCTTAAGTTCAAGATGTACCATCTGTGAAAAATTTGAAGAAAATCGCACCATAAATACGGCTGTAGAGCGCGATACACCATTTTCACTAATTTTAGCATGTGACGTCATATGACGTCATAGGGTGCTGACAATCATTGAAATCAAAATTTCCTCACGTGACTAATAACCCATAAAATTTTCATCATCCTAGGACTATTGCAACATATTAAAATAAGCGTTTAGTTAGGAAGAAGAAAAGAATAATAATAATAAAAAATGACGTCACGTGACGTCATATGACGTTTATTTTCACATAATTGTTAAGAATCCCAGAGACCTACTAACTGACAAAATTTCAATCTCAAATAGGATAGTTTTGATAAGCATTTAAAAATTGACGTCCTTTGTTCGAATCTTGGGTCCGCCATAGATGCTTGGACTTTTCGAATTTTGAAAACCCGGCACCGGTATACACAATAAGAACGTAATATACACATTCTGTGAAAATTTGATGAAAATCGGCCCATTAATAATGGCTCTGGACCGTGTACAAACTTTCGTAGTTAATTTCAAATGTGACGTCATATGACGTCATAGGCTTCTGAAAATTATTGAAATCGAAATTTCAGTGTCTGAATCATTTGTCATCAAATTTTCATTGCCCTTCGACAATTTCAATACATAGAAATACTTTTGTTAATGTTAGAAATACATTATCATATAATGACGTCACGTGACGTCATATGACATTTATTTTCACAAAATCTTTAAGACTCCCAGAGACCTATATACTGACCCAACATCCTCTTTCTATCTCAAATAGGACCGATTTTATAAGAATTTGAAAATTTACGACCTTGGTTCGAATCTTGGAATCGCTATAGAACCTTGGACTTTTTGAATTTTGAAAAACGGACACCGGGATGCACAACTAGAACTTAATATACACATTCTGTGAAAATTTGATGAAAATCGGTTCATAAATAATGGCTGTAGACCGCGTACAAACTTTTGTTGCATATTTCCAGTGTGACGTCATATGACGTCATAGGCATATGAAACTCATAGAAATCGAAATTTAAGCCTTTGAAGCATGTGTCTTTAAATTTTCATTGCCTTTCGACAATTTCAACATATAGAAATATTCTTGTTAATATTAGAAATACATTATCATATAATGACGTCACGTGACGTCATATGACATTTATTTTCACAAAATTTTAAGACTCTAAGAGACCTATATACTGACCAATATCACTTTTCTATCTCAAATAGGACCGATTTTATAAGCATTTAAAAATTTACGACCTTGGTTCGAATCTTAGAATCGCTATAGAACCTTGGACAGTTTCGCATTTTGAAAAACGGACACCGGATGCACAACTAGAACTTAATATACACAATCTATGAAAATTTGATGAAAATTGGTTCACAACAATGGCTGTAGACCGCGTACAAACTTTTGTAGCATATTTCAACTGTGACGTCATATGACGTCATAGGCAATATGAAAATCATAGAAATCAAAATTTCCTCACGTGGCTAATAAGTCATAAAAATTTCATCGTCCTAGGAGTATTGCAACATAAGAAAAATAAGCGTTTAGTTAGGAAGTAGAAAAAAGAATAATAAGAAAAGAAGAAGAAGATAAGAAATAAACAGTACAACACACCAATAGGACTTTCTGCTTTAGGCAGAAAGTCCTAATAATAATAAACAGTACAAACCCAATAGGACTTTTGCTTTAGGCAGAAAGTCCTAATAACTAGACTTCTTTTGTTTTGAACAAAGATAGGACTTTCTGCACTGCCAACCATGACAAACCTGGTGTTTTTCGAATTTTGGCAAACCTATATAATCCTGCACAATGAAGTCGTAATATATAACTTCTGTGAAAAGTCCATGCCAATCCGTCCATAAATGACGGCTGTACAGCGCGGATGAACTTTGGTAGCTTTTTTAAGTTTTGATGTCATGTGACGTCATATGAAAATTTTAATCATTAAATCTTAATGTTCATGATTACCTACATAGGACATTAAATTTTCATTGTCTATGAACCTTTGCAACATGAGTAAATTGACATTCAGGAATCGGAAATTCTCTACAATTTGATGACGTCATATGACGTCATATGACGTTCATCTTTACAAAATGCAAAGGAAACCAGAGACATATTATCTCGCCAAATATCGGATTTTTTTAAAATTTGATTTCTATCTCATCTAGAAACGATTTTATACGTTTTTAAAATTTGACGTCCTTGGTTCGAATATTGGATTCGCCAAAGAACCTTAGTTCTATCGAATCTTGGCAAACCTATATAATCCTGCACAATGAGGTCGTAATATATAACTTCTGTGAAGATTCCATGCCAATCTATCAATAAATGACGGCTGTACAGAGCGGACAAACTTTGGTAGTTTTTATAGTTCTGACGTCATGTGAGTCATATGCAAATTTTAAACATTGAATCTAAATGTTCCTGATTATGTACAAAGGACATTTAATTTTCATTGTCTATAAAGCTTTGCAACATGAGTAAAATTGACATCAAGAAATCAGAAATTCTTTACAACTTGATGACGTCATATGACGTTCATCTTTACAAAATGCAAAGGAAACACAGAGAGGAATAATCTCGCCAAATATCAACTTTCTATCTCATCTAGAATCGATTTTATATGGATTTGAAATTTGACGTCCTTGGTTCGAATCTTGGATTCGCCAAAGAACCTTAGTTCTTTCGAATCTTGGCAAACCTATATAATCATGCACAATAAGGTCTTAATATATAACTTCTGTGAAAATTCCATGACAATCCGTCCATAAATGACGGCTGTACAGCGCGTACAAACTTTGGTACCTATTTTTAGTTCTGACGTCATGTGACGTCATTTGAAAATTTTAAACATTAGATCAAAATGTTCATGATCACCTACAAAGGACTTTCAATTTCCATTGTTTATGAACCCTTGCAACATGAGTAAATTGACATCAAGAAATCGGAAATTCTATACAACTTGATGACGTCATATGACGTCATATGACGTTCATCTTTACAAAATGCAAAGTAAATACAGAGACGTATAATCTCGCCAAATATCAACTTTCTATCTCATCTAGAAACGTTTTTATATGGATTTGAAATTTGATGTCCTTGGTTCGAATCTTGGATTCGCCATAGAACCTTAGTTCTTTCGAATCTTGGCAAACCTACATAATCCTGCACAATGAGGTCGTAATATATAACTTCTGTGAAAATTTACCTGAATCGACATATAAATTAAAACCGGTTTAATTTTTTAACCTTTAAAAATTAAAAATCAGAAATTCTATACAACTTGATGACGTCATATGACGTCATATGACGTTCATCTTTACAAAATGCAAAGGAAACACAGAGAGGAATAATCTCGCCAAATATCAACTTTCTATCTCATCTAGAATCGATTTTATATGGATTTGAAATTTGACGTCCTTGGTTCGAATCTTGGATTCGCCATAGAACCTTAGTTCTTTCGAATCTTGGCAAACCTATATAATCCTGCACAATAAGGTCTTAATATATAAATTCTGTGAAAATTCCATGAAAATCCGTCCATAAATGACGGCTGTACAGCGCGTACAAACTTTGGTAGCTATTTTTAGTTCTGACGTCATGTGACGTCATGTGAAGATAAAAATAACATATTCCAAAATGCTATTGCTTCAGGTATCTGTTGATAGAATTTCTTTGTCCTAGACCTTCAGCAACTTAATGAAATAACAACATGAAAAGGTTGGAAAAAAAGAATAATAATAATAATAAAAGACAGAACAAACCCAATAGGTCTTTCTGCGGAAAGCAGAAAGCCCTAATAAAAAACATAACAAACCCAATAGGACTTTCTGCTTTAGGCAGAAAGCCCTAATAAACATAACAAACCCAATACGTTTTCCGCAGGTTTGCGGAAAGCCGTAATTATCCCATTTATTTTATTCTTTCTTATTTATGTTTGGGTTAATGCCAGCCATATTTTTGAAGATTATGTCTTCTTGGGACAGATATTGTGCTGTCACACTGCAGTATCATGCTGTAAGCATGTGGCATGGTACCATACCCAGTCACATTATCCTGAGAACGGGCCGACCAGTCCTGGAACATTATAATTATGCTGAGAGTCAAGCAAGGGCTATACCATCACAACCACTCCAGAAGCAGACACTCAGACCACTCAGCCACTGTAGACTGTATTTATTAATGGACTGAAATTGGAGCAGATATATTACCTTACTTTTGGGTCCATGATATTTGGTCGGTATTTCTAAAACAGTTTATAAGTTTTCTATACCTATGGATAGATCTCGACAATAGATTTTGGTAGAACAATGCAAAACAAGAGCTGTCCATAAGACAGCATGCTCAACTATTCGAATGCTTGTCAATCAAAATAAATATTGCAATTGAAGGCAGAATGAAATTTTATGTATTATCAAAATATACATAAGAGCAATAAATATGTGCTCCAACTTTTGAAGCAATATCTCAAAGAGTGCAATGAAAAAGTGAGGTGAGTTAGTACAAAAAGATCAACCAAGTCAGAAAAGGGGAATAATTATGTCAAAAACCTAAGAAAGAGTTATGAACTCTTGCCATGTACAAGCAGAGGTGATGGTCATAAACAGGTAATCAAAATTTCAAAGCAATACCTAAACTGCCAAGTGAAAAAATGAGATGGTGTGAAGACCTTTATCGAGATTCTAAATAAAAATGGGCATAACTATTTTAAAATTCATGACAGAGCCTGACCCTCAACACAGGTATGCAATATCATGTGTGAATTAAGACAAGAGTTACTGTTTTTGTTTTTACTTGAAGTTTGAGGGTCAGGACATCTATGGAAAGAAACTGAAGATAATAGCAAGTTTAACATTAGGTCCATTAGGCCTATAAATTTGCAAAAATAATTGGAAGAGTTACTGTTTTTGTTTTTACTTGAAGTTTGAGGGTCATCCATCGAGTAAAATGGCAATGTTAAACATTTCTTTTAAGTCCAAAAAGGGCCATAAGTGCGCAAAAATATTTGGTAGAGTTACTGTTCCTGTTTCTACTAGTTGGTCTGATGATGATAAACACGTGTGAAGTTTGAGGGACATCCATTGAGTAATAATGGAGATAATGGTAATGTTAAACAAAACTTGGACATTTCTTGACGCCAGGGTGACTCCAATAGCTCATCCTATTTCTTCTTCGGATAGTTGAGCTAAAAATACATGTATGCAGCAATGCAACTGAAACTATTAACCTATACTGCATTTAAGTGTTCAGAAGAATACTTGTGTCACCAGTATAAAACCAGATCAGCTTTCAGTAACTTACAAGCAGATCATATAAATAATTGCTTTCAGTCTGATGATTCTTTTCTCCAGCTTTACATGATTTAACATTGTGCAGGCCCAGATTTACCAGGGTGGCACAGGGGGCATGTGCCCCCACCCCTGATTTTTATTAGTCCTTAAATATACCAGAGATTCTATATAACAGGTACCATATTTGTTATTAAATTTAGCATAATTAATCAAATATATACCTATACAAATTATAAAAATAAAAAAATAAAAAATTCTTTCTAAACCTGATCTGTGTGATACAGATATAATAATGACCAACAATTAGAATAGAAAGGAAAAGTTTGACACTACTGGGATTCGAACTCATAACCCTCAGTTTCAGGGCATTTGATAATAATTTTTGCCTGTCTATGGATGTGTGTGACTACCTTAAACAAGAGGGCCAAGATGGCCCTAGATCGCTCACCTGAGAAAAGTATCATTCATTGCCTGTACAAAACAGATTGCTTTAGAATTAAGATGATGAGGTGAAACAATGTTCAGGAATTTTCTGACCCCATCCACAAAAGATATCATCATGACAAACATTCTGCCAAAGTTTGAGGATGATTGGACCAAAAATGTTGCCCTCAGAGTATAAACAAGATTTTTCTAAGATTTGACCTACTGACCTACATTTCTGTCCAGCCCCACCCATTTGGTTCGAGATATCATCATGACAAACAATCTGACCAAGTTTGAGGAAGACTGCATCAAAACTGTGGCCTTTAGTGTGTAAACAAGATTTTTCTAAGATTTGACCTATTGACCTACTTTTCGGTCCATAAACAAGGTTTTTCTAAGATTTGACCTACTGACCTACTTTTTTATCCAACCTGACCCATTTTCAAAAGGGTTCAAGATATCATCAAGACAAACTTTCTGACCAAGTTTGAGGAAGATTGGATCAAAATTGTGGACTCTAGTGTGTAAACAAGATTTTTCTAAGATTTGACCTACTGACCTACTTTTTGATCCAACCTGACCCATTTTCGAAAGGGTTCAAGATATCATCAAACAAACATTCTGACCAAGTTTGAGGAAGATTGGATCAAAATTGTGGCTCTAGTGTGTAAACAAGATTTTTCTTAGATTTGACCTACTGACCTACTTTTTGATCCAACCTGACCCATTTTCGAAAGGGTTCAAGATATCATCAAGACAAACATTCTGACCAAGTTTGAGGAAGATTGGATCAAAATTGTGGCTCTAGTGTGTAAACAAGATTTTTCTTAGATTTGACCTACTGACCTACTTTTTGATCCAACCTGACCCATTTTCGAAAGGGTTCAAGATATCATCAAGACAAACATTCTGACCAAGTTTGAGAAGATTGGATCAAAATTGTGGCCTCTAGTGTGTAAACAAGATTTTTCTAAGATTTGACCTACTGACCTACTTTTTGATCCAACCTGACCCATTTTCGAAAGGGTTCAAGATATCATCAAGACAAACATTCTGACCAAGTTTGAGGAAGATTGGATCAAAATTGTGGCCTCTAGTGTGTAAACATCAAAATTGTTGACGGACGACGGACAATCAAGTATCCCAAAAGCTCACCCTGAGCTATGCTCAGGTGAGCTAAAGAACTAAATTTTCCTCCCCAGATACTAGTGGTGAGCTTATTAATCATAAAGTCAACGAATCAGTGACGAGCTACTAGTTGACGTGACGATGACGACGAAAATAATTCGTTGACGAATTATTGACCAAAACAAGAGGGCCAAGATGGCCCTAAAGACGCTCACCTGAGGACATTTGTGCTGACCAAGTTTGAGGAAGATTGAATCAAAATTGTGGCCTCCAGTGTGTAAACAAGGTTTTTCTAAGATTTGACCTACTGACCTACTTTTCAATCGCTTTTTAGGTCTGTTAAATTAATGATCTTCGATAATTCGTTGAAATTTCTGAAGAGAATCGTATACCTACCAAACTGAAACCGGAAATGGAGGGCTGAAAGTTTCCAATTTTTTTTTGATTATCTGTACTTTCATATCTTTCTTAAAGAAAACCTTTATTTAATATACAATTGACACAATATATTCTCTTAGTCTTTTTATCATTTTATTTAATCGTAGATACTGATTTTAATATAAAACATATATCAAGTATGTAATTTAAAGTAAAAAGTGATTCAATCAAGGGCCAAATTTTAACCATTATCTAGTCATAATCTCTCAAACTAGTAATATTGCAAAATATTTTTTTTATGATTGGTCTATAATTATGAATTATGTGGGTACGGACCACTAGACAATATTTCACATCAAATCTATAGATTAAGCTCTAGGTCTTTTCCTATGTAACTTTATGTGAAACAAGTGACCACTGGTGCGGGGTCATTTATCACCGTAAGGCTATGATTTGAACAATCTTGGTAATGAACCATTAGATGATGCTACATACCAAATATCTAAGCTCTGGGCCTTATGGATTTACAGAAGAAGATTTTTTAAGATTTTCCTATATAACTCTATGTAAAACAAGTGACCCCTGGTGCGGGGGCATTTATCACCATAGGGCTATGATTTGAACAATCTTGGTATGAACCATTAGATGATGCTACATACCAAATATCTAAGCTCTGGGACTTATGGATTTACAGAAGAAGATTTTTTAAGATTTTCCTATATAACTCTATGTAAAACAAGTGACCCTGGGGCGGGGCATTTATCACCATAGGGCTATGATTTGAACAATCTTGGTAATGAACCATTAGATGATGCTACATACCAAATATCTAAGCTCTGGGCCTTATGGATTTACAGAAGAAGATTTTTTAAGATTTTCCTATATAACTCTATGTAAAACAAGTGACCCTTGGTGCGGGGGCATTTTCACCATAGGGCTATGATTTGAACAATCTTGGTAATGAACCATTAGATGATGCTACATACCAAATATCTAAGCTCTGGGACTTGCAGTTTTGCAGAAGAAGATTTTCAAAGTTTGAGTTTTTAAAATCTATTTTTAGCTCCTGTGACCTACTTTTTCAACCAATCTGAATAATTTGTACAACTTTGATAGAGGGCATCATAAGGATGATTCCTGTGAAGTTTGGTCAAAATCCCTTCAGCGGTTCAGGAGGAGATGTTCTTTAAAGCAAATTGTTGACGACGGACGGACGCACGCACGCACGACGGACAAAAGGTGATCACAATAGCTCACCTTGAGCACTCCGTGCTCAGGTGAGCTAAAAAGGGGTGTTGTTAATATTTCAACGCGCATCTGATTGGGTAAACTCCATTAATTTGATAAATTGATACTCGCAAAGTTGCACTTAGCACATCGTTGGCTTCTGGTTGTAACCTCTTACACTTTATTGCGGTTCAATGTTTATACATGTAATTGAATATTTGAGAAATTAAAATCTATACCTAATGCATATCTATATAATCTATATAGTACAGAATACTTTGTTTTCATGTTGTACAGTAAGAGGGTTTTAATAGGCATTTACTCCAAACATGGTATATTTGGTATTTAAATCATGATTAATCAATTAATCAGTGACTTTTGTCTCTGATTAATCGACGAATATTTTTTCGACTGATTCCATCACTACAGATACCCTTCAGAATGCATCTCCATCACACTAGAATTTTTTTTTTCCGGGGGAGCATGCCCCCGTACCCCCTTAGTACTGACATCACAATCAGATTGTGTGCCCTCCTAGTTCAAAAATTCTGGATCCAGCCCTGTTGTGTCCAAGTATAAAACACTTGGTTATATCAATTTTTCAAGAAATCCAAGCTGATTTTTATTTCACAATGGCAGTTTAATGTATTAGCTAGTTTGTTATTGAAAAAAAAAAAACAAACATATGTTTCCCTTCACAAGCTCACCATAAACAAGTAATAATTGTAACAGTGAACTGATACTAAGTCTCCCAAACAAAGTTTCTCCTTAGGCAATCATACACAAATGGTTTTTGAGAAATAAGGTCACAAGTAAAATTGAGGGGGTGGGGCCTGACCTCTTGGTGACCATGTGAATATCAAAAAAGTACCATTCAAACCAACTGATCAGGAGGAACAAAGAATATGTATATATGGTTTATGGGTGGGGATCTGAACAGTTTTTAAGATATAAGGTCATAAGTAAAATTTAGGGGGTGGGGTCTGACCCCTTGGTGATCTTTGGGGACACATAAGTAGTACCATTCAATTCTTCTCACTATGAGGGAAATTTGAAGTATTTAACCAAAGTACATTTTTTATGAAAAAATCCATCTTTTTGAGGGGTTGGGGCCTGACCCCCAGGGACACCCATTTACAAAAATCAGGGAGGTGCCACTACTCAATGAAGACTATAAGTGTGTGAAGTTTTATAAATATAGGTTGAGCGGCCTCCAAGATATGGCCCGTACAAAGTTGCTGGTGTGAGATAGAAGAAGAATAATAAGAAGAAGAAATGGAGTAAAAACAATAAGTCTCCAAATTTCTTTTTTTTTTGGTGGGGGGGGGGGGGGGGGGGAGAGACTTAATAAGGGTCTTCTCAGACATGATGATTTTCTTTTTCTAACTGATTGTATCACATCTCTGATCAGCGACACACCATCTCATAATGGTGTAAACTTCTACCAAGTTATTTCAAAATCCATCAAGAAATAACAATGTTATGGAAAGGACACGAAAAGCAGACTCCAATTTTGACCTTCAACTTTGAGCTACAGGCCTGGATCTAAATTGCACACAAACTCAACATCCTATGATGGGACGGACAACAAAACAGACCCAAATTTTTAATTTTAAACTCAAAGTTTGACCTTAATACTGACTTGGGTATTGCACACACCACATCATCTCATGAACACTTCAAAATCTGTCAAGGAATGTCAACTTGATTTGTGACATCCGAACAGACAGACAGAAATATCTCCCTACCCACTGGATGGAGGCAGATTTAATTCAGCAAAGGAAAATTTCGGAGACTGAAGCAAAATAATTCGTCAAAATTTAGCATAAAATATTTGCTGTTTTATGGAATTTGATCCAAAGCCAAAATAATTTTTTCTACTCAAATAAAATCCATGTTTCACTGAAATGAACAACTAAAATGTATATCTAGTGTGTAAAAAATCACTTAAAAAGTTGTGGTCTATGTTAAATTTGATCTAAAAAAAAACAACTTCCCATTCAAAGAGGTTACCCACAAGCGATAATTTTTCCTGCTGTAAAGGGAGATAAATCATTAAGTTTAATTTGACTCCAGTTGGAGTGATAAACCCTTAATTGATAATATTTCATTCTCTCTCTATTCCATTATCATAAACCTCTCTTTCTCTCTCTCCCATTCTCCATAATTCTCATAAATCTCTCTCTCCCCTTCTCCATAATTATCATAATATCTATTCTCTCCCTTCTCCCTCATTATCACAAATCTCTCTTACTCGCTCTTAAATAAAAGTAATTAGGCAGTATATGCCTTATATGATATTAAACAACTTTGAAGAACAACCAAAAATTGTTCATGTCCTTTTCATTAATTCCTGCAAGTAGTTTCAGTGATGTTATTTATGGAAAATTGTTGATGATACACATGTAATTTATTACCAGATGCACACAACTACTGTTGGCAGAAAAAGTCAGCCTTTTTTTTTTAGAAATCTCTGACAGATGGCATATAATCACCAGCCAAAAATACATAAGCTTGTGCTCGAGTGAGTGCCAGGAAAAGGTTGAAAAGCATGTTTTATTCAACCCTTCTACTAGTCAATCATATGATAAATGTTATGGTAAATCATTTTCAAACAAGGGGGCCCAAGATGGCTCTGATCACTCACCTGGGGAATTATTGCTTTCATTGCCTTTTACAACATAGTCATACTGAATACAAAATCCATGCAGAAGAACAGCAATATAATTTTAATTCCAGACAAAAAGTTTACATGTGGTCCAAAAAAACAAGTTAACCCTAGCTTGGGACAAATTTTGACCTCAGGGCCATGATTCGAAAACTTGGTTCAGGTCCACAAGGCTACCAATATCTAAACCCATGATCTTGTGGTTTCTGACAAGGACATCTTTTAAAAATTTTTCCCTTTGTAAGTCTATGTTAATCAATGACCCCTGGGGTTGGGTGAATTTTCCCAAAGACCATGATTTGAACAAACTGATGTAGATGTCCCTAAGGCAATGTTACCACCAAGTATCTAAACTCCTAGCCTTGTAGTTTCTGAGAAGAAGATTTTTCTAGATTTTCCTATTTATAATTGCCTTTGAAAAATCAAGTGACCCTGGGGCGGGGCCAATTTTGACCCCCAGGACCATGATTTGAACAAAAAAAATTAATTTTTTATTTTTTTTTCTTTAATTTAAGCCTATGTAAAATTAAGTGACCCCCTGGGGCGGGGCGAATTTTGACCGAAGGGTCATGATTTAAAAAAATTTAGTAGAGGTTCACAAGAAAATGCTACACACCAAATATCAAAGCTTTAGGCCTTGCAGTTTTGCATAAGATTTTCAAAGTTTGCATTTTTAAAATCTATTTTTAGCTCCTGTGACCTACTTTTTAACAATCAAAATAATTTGAACAATCCTGATAGGGGCATCATAAGGAGATTACTGTGAAGTTTGGTCAAAATCAATTCAGTGTTTTAGGAGATGTTTGTTTAAAGGAAATTGCTGACGCTGGACAACGCACCCAAACAAAAGGCGATCACAAAAGTCACCATCGCATGTTGTGATCAGGTGAGCGAAAAACAGGTCTGAAAAAGGCATTTTTTATAATTTTACAGTAAGCAATTATAATATTTCCTAAATTTTAAAAAATTGATTAAAAGGTAAATGCAACATCCTAACAAAAAGTCAATGGAAGTGAAAGATTTAGGTATTTTTGAATCAAGAAAGGACTTTCAGGTTGAATGCCTTCTTTCCCCCAAAATCTCAACTTCATATTTTCAATAAGGTACCTTATATTCGTATCATTTAAATTTGAAGACATTAAAGACGAATGCAACTGTCTCTATTTCACAAAAATTAATTTTATATATCACTGGGAATGCAAATAAACAGTTTTCATTCATATAAAAAATGCTAGATGTGAAAAAAAACAAGAAATAGGTTTATGTTATATTTCAAAGCAACTGTTTTTGTACTGTTGCCAGCCATAAATTTGAAATGGTGTTGGATAAATTTGCCCAAAAGTTACTGTATTGTCATTTTCTTTCAACGACTGTTGCTATGCATTTAAAAATGATGTTCAAAAGATTAGAAGAAGAATCTGCAGTATACGTATTTTTCTGGTGAAATGTAAATGGGCTTTCGGTAGTTTATCACAGGGCCCAAAATATTAATATAAATAAACAGAAAGTCCTGTGACCCAAATTTTCATAAAAGGGTATTTTTTTTAGAATATGCTATTTATATTACATCTGTACAAAATTTTTTTCTCTAGGATCATAAATAAAGAAATTTAGATTTTTTTAAACTTAAGAAGTTTATAAATAGGGCCCGATATTTCAAAGATCTTTTGGGCAGATTTAAAAAAAAAAAAAAAGGTTTTTTCCCGAAAAAGGTAAAATTTGGGGGTTAAAACCCCAGGGGGTTTTCTCAGCTTTAAAAAATAAGCAGCTGTTTTTTGCAACCCCTGCCCCAGCCCCCCCCATTTTTAGAACATACTCATCCATAGTGTGTGTTATCTGAAGACAAGATCAGAAAAGGAAGTACATACTTTTCCCTTTTTTCTATGAGAGTCTTATCAATGCATCACATATGGGTTAAACCCACATTTTTCCTCTAAGCCATAGTTTCATTTTATTTTTTTCCCTTTCTTGAAAGAACTTTTTTTTAATGCCCTTTTAAAAATTTATATTTCTTAAAGGGGCCCCTCAAAAAAAACTTGGTTTGCAGTTGTGTGACCAACTCAAAAAAAGGGCCCTATTTGTTTTGGGGTTTTTTTAAACCCTTTTTTTGAGGGGGAAAAATTTGTGCTTTTTGTTTCGGGGCATTTTTTTTGGCCCTTTTCAAAATTTTTGTGGGCACAAATTTTTTGTAAATTTCTGGAGGTTTTTTTTCCCCACAAAAACCCTTGTTCTTATATAGCCCCAAATTTTTCCCTAGAAAAATAGACCCACACCAAAAAAATTGTACCAAAAAATTTCCCCAAATTTTTCATAATCAACGGAATTTTATGTAAAAGGGAAAATTAATGATTTTACAGAATTTTTTTTCCCAGACTTGATTTTTATTTTAAAAGTCCTATTTTTTTATACTTTTTAAAAAAAAGGAATGTATTACCAAAAGGGAATATGATAGTATTTTATAAAAAAAGGGGGTTTAAAACATTTAAACCCAAAAGCGTTGTTCTACGGGTTTTTAGCTATAATATTATGCTTTTATCTTAAACCCTTTAACAAATCTAAATGACTATTTTAACCCCTTATGTTTTTAAAAACACTAGTGGCATGTTAAGTGAGCGGTTGCACCATTTTTATCTCAAGGGATAGAATGTAAGCAGATCCCAAAATTGCAAAGGGTTAGGTATTGTTAACTAATTTTGGGGGGTTTTTTATTGAATACATGGCAGGTAACTTTGCCCACAAGCACGAGTTCTGAAAAATTTTTTAAAATTGATAAAAGGGAAACTTTTGATCCCCGATGAATGCGATGTCTCGGGAAAAAAAATGACCCCTTACACTTGATCTTTTAAAAAAAAATTGGAAAAAGAACCACTTTTTCTTTAGATTTGCTTAGTAAAATAAGCTGTAAGTTTTTGTTTTTGTTTTTTTCCAAAGTCAGCTTTTTTCCTTTTTAGTAGTTTTTTTTTTCTTTTTTCCCTTTTTTTTTTTTTTTTTACAGATCCCTCAGCTAAAACCAGGGTGCCAATATTTTTTGGCAATGGGGGTTGTCATTGTTTTTTTCCCTTTAAATTTGTACCCCTTTAATAAGGAGGGGCCCCCCCCAATTTTTATTCATTTTTTTTTCCCAACGCTTTTTAAATTTCCGCTTTTTTATTTGCATTGTTTGGTTATACCTTTTCCCCCCCCCACCCCCTTTTAAAAAGTGTTTGGAATAAAAAAAATGATAAAAACAAGAGGGCCATAATGCCCCGGAACTCACCCGAGTTAGGGTAACACAAGGAACAACAGTCTGTTTAAAACATTTTGAAATTGGCCAGTTTTTTTTTTAAGTGATCCCTGCAAAAATTTTAACTAATTCTGTCCAGCAATTTCAGAGGAAAAGGTCATTTTAAGTTTTCAAAAAAACATATAAGGCAAATCAGTCCTGCCTCTTTCACCATATTTTTTTATGGATCGGAATAATTTTGCAAATTTTTTAAAGCTTCACCCCGGATCATCCCTGCCAAAAATTTAAAACAAAATCTGTCAAAATGGTTTCAGAGGAGATGTCAATTAGAGATTTCACTTACACATATAAGGCAAATTAGAACTGCCCATGGCAGCCCCTGATTTTTTTTTTAGATAGAATAATTTTAGCAATTTCGTGAAGCTTCACCCCAAAGGTCATCCCTGCCCAAAATTTAAACAAATTCTGTCCCGCAGTTTAAGAGAAGATGTGTTTAAAGATTTCTCTCTATATATAGGTTTAAATTAGCCCGCCCCTGGCGGCCATGTTTTTAGGGTTGGAAAAATCTTTTGCAAATTTGTGAAGCTTCACCCAAGGATCATCCCTGCCAAAAATTTTAAACAAATTTAGAAACAGTTTTTTAAGAGAAGATGTAAATTTTAAAAATTTCACTATATACATATACGGGAAATTAGCCCCCCCCCGTGGCAGCCCCATTTTTTTGGGACGGGTTTGGAAAAATTTTTTTCAACTTTTTTTGAAAATTTTACCAAAGGTCATCCCCGCCAAATAATTTAATTTTTTAAATTTTTTTTTGGGGGGGTTTCAGGGGGGGGGGGGGGGGGGGGGGGGGGGGGATGTTGTTTTTTAAAATTTCCCATTATACATATAGGGGGAAATTAGCCCCGCCCCCGGTTTGGGGAAAGGTTTTTTTTTTGGATTTTGAATAATTTTTGCATCTTTTGTGATGCTTCACCAAAAAGACAACCCGACAAAATTAATTAAATTCTGTCCGCGGTTTCAGGGAGATGGGGTTTTTTATAGATTTCATTTATACATATAAAGCAAATTTGCCCCGCCTTGGGGGGGCCATGTTTTTTTTACGATTTGGGAAAAATTTTTGCAACTTTTGTAAAGCTTCACCAAAAGATCATCCCTGCCCAAAAAATCAAATTCGGGTTTAGGGGTTTCAGGGAGATGTCATTTAGAGATTTCACTATATTTCATATAAAGCAAATTAGCCCACCTATGGCAGGGATGTTTTTTATGGTTTTCAGAATAATTTTTGCAAAATTTTGTGAGCTTCACCCAAAGGGTCATCCCCGCCACATAAATAAATTCTGTCCAGCGGTTTCAGAGGGATGTCATTTAAGGTTTCACTATATACTTTTAAGGCAAATTAGCCCCCCCCCTAGCGGCTATGTTTTTTTTCCCAGTCGGAATATTTTTAGCAATCTTGGTAGAGAGTTTACCAAGGAACATCTGTCCCAAAAAATTTTGAAATCTGGCCAATAGTTTTGAAGGAGATGATTTTTTAAGATTTCATTTTTTTTACATTGCCTGGCAACCAGATTTCCCACATGGATCAAGTTTATTTTAAAAAATTTTGTAAATTTCACCCAAGGAACTCCGCCAAATTTAATCAAATTCGCCCAGCTTTTTTCAGAGGGATGTTTTTAAAGTAAACTGTTGACAACAAGACAGACGACTGACGACAGACGGGCGATTACAAAAGCTCACTTTGAGCTCAGGGAAAAACCTAAGATGGAAGGAAAGTTATTTTTAAGATACAGTTGACAAAAGATAAAAAACATCAACAAATTTGATACACTGATTCTATAAAAAAGGGAAGCGGGTTTTCATAAAGATGCCAGAGACTTTCTTTCGTAGTCATTTACATACTGAGTAAGAAGTATCTTATTAAAAAAAATTATCAGCAACCCAAAAACCTGTTATTAAGCACCAATCAAACCCTTCTCCATCACCAGGAAGACCTTACCAGGAAGAAAGGCCCTGTGTGGAGCCATTAAAAACCCCTCCCCAACCGGGAAAGAAAGGCCGTATAAATTAAATAGTATGAGCCTTGATTTGATAGTGATAATACATTCAACATTTTCCCAAGAACAGCTTACCCTCTTAATAATGGTATTTTATTGACTGCCCTTGATTTGGAATTAATAATCATTAAATGCTGATAGAATAAAATATCTTACAAATAATATGGGGCATATGATTAAAAATCTCATGGCAAAAATTATATGAATTAGAAACAAAAGCTGCAAATTAAAAAACAGCGTTCACATCAAGTTCTACATAAAATCAAAACTAGATCTGATCTTTGCAAAGGGGCTTAACTGATACATTTTCCAAAAATACTCCCTTTGTCAGAAAAGTCAATAATAAACCTTATTATAACAAATCTTAGTTTTTGGCGTCTCATATATATTGTAAAAAGCATTAGACAAAAATTCTCATATTCATAGTTTTATAAAAATGTAGTGAAATTACAATTTAGAAATTCATATTAATAAAATTTCAAACAAGTGGGCGACAATCAAACTGTAAAGAAACATATATTCCAAAGTGACGGGGGCTCTTGCCCATCATCCAAACTTGCCAAGATATATAGTATCATTTAAAAATTGTGACAAAATACTGAAACACATTAATTGTTTTTATAGTATTTAAAAATAAAAAGTAAAAAAAATCAAGAATTTAGTTTTGTGTTTTAACCTTTTCAAGCAAACGTGAATTCCTAAATAAGTAATCTCTCTAAAATAGAGTGGGACCCCAAATTTCCAAATTTTTTCTATGAACCGTTTTTTGGCAAGCTGTGGGCCATATGAGAACAATGAACACACTTCAAAGGATTCCAAATCTTTGGATTAGATATAAATAACCCTAATGATAATAAATTATTGTTTATACTTATTATAATGTGTTAATTTTTATTTATCAAAAAAAAACTTAAGAAAAAAGTGCAACTAAGGAATGCAAACAAAGATAAATTCCCCAAAACCAAAAATGAAAATGTCCCCGTGATCAGCTAGGAGTGACCCTGATAAAATCAAATCATTTAGTGATGAGACACACACTGATTCCAAAATTACAAAAAAATCGCATGCACAACAGTTTTACACCAGAATTTTTTTCCATTTCAGCTACTGTCTGAAACACAAGATGACAATCAAAAATTTATATATTTTCCCCTTCACTGTCACACAATCAACAAGTATCCTGAGTAATTTAATACATCTCAATGAAAAAAATGAAAACGAACCCTTTCACAAGATTTTTTTTATTTAATTTAAAACCATATTATATTACACTTAAATTTTTAAGTAACAAGAGCAATCTTTTAAAAAAGACTCGTATGCTCCCCTTTTTTGCAGTCAGAAGACGCATATCCAATACAGAAATCTCATTTAAATAATGTATCACTGTTTAAAACAAGAAGAAAAAGGGAAAGGGTTATTTTATTGGGATAGGAAATATAAGAGCAATTTTACAAAAATTTTTTTTCTTTTTGTAACTTTATGAACTGCAGATATCCACACACACAAGTACTTTTGTAAGAAATCCCTTCAAAAATATTTATGTTTATCTTTTTTTTTACAAGCCATATTTATCAACATTGGATTTATTGCATTGCTTGGAAATTTTTTCCTGTTTATTTAATATACTATATTTTAAAAAACAGATGTGAAAAAAATTAAAAACCCCTTTCCCCTCGCACTACAGACTTTGATTTTTATGGGGGTGCTCTGATGCCAATTAAAAATACGTAAATTTAAATACAATTAAAATTATATTGTTAATTGCCCCTACAATATGTTGAGATTCTATGTGATTAGTTTTGGGTAGAATTACAGTTTAAAATGTTGCAATGTTTAATACCCTCTTGTAATTTTCAAAAAGTTGACTTTTCATTTTCAATCAGGAGTCAAACTGTCACTGTGAGATTATTTAAAACCTTTTTTTTTAAAGAAAAAATTTGACCCAAAAATAAAAATAATTAAGATCACTACACATCATTTTTGAATCCTGAGACATCCAAAATTTTGGGGGGGGGAAGTGGGATGTTGATATGACAAGTTTTTTTATGTTTAAATGAGGAAATCTGAAACAAATTTCACTGATCAATTTCATTTTTTGTTTTCTTCTGGTTAAAGGTTTTGCTATTTTCAGGGAACATTTAATCAACGGTAGAAGTTCACAATATACCCGGATATCTAATATTGCTGTTTTGCAGCTGAACGGGATTGTACCCGGGTACAAAATCAATGTAATCAAGGTTTTTTAGTGATATTTTTTCCCTAGTAACTTTTAAATTTGGAAAAAGTAAGCTACTTCCAAATTTTTTATGATAAAAGTGTCCTGATAGTAAGAGTTTTTTTCTTTTTGTAGTCCCTTTTTCTCGAATTTTTGTTTAAAGTTATTGTCAGCTACAGGCAGGTGAGACTGCAGATGGCAATGACCAATTTTTCTGCATTGTTAAAAAAAAATCAGGATCATTTTGTCATGAAATGCTTTTCAGATAATTTTTTAAAAATTTATATACCTTTTTTTTACTGATTTGGATTTTTTGCCTATGTTGACAACAAAATCAATGTCAAACGGTTTTAAAAAAAAAATCAAAATTATCCTTCATTTCAAAAAGGCCCCTGTGCGTTACGCATTACAGGATTGCACTAATCTTGGGAGATATTAAAAAACTGGTGGTGGAAAATATCAAATCAATGGGATCAGAAAGGGCCCTTTTTAGATATCCTGCTACTTGACAACAAAATTTTATCTTGGGAATTTAAATTGTAGACTATCTTTAAGGTAGTAGACATTTCATTTTTTACTGACATTTACTGTACATTAAACTTTTTTTTAAACTTTAAAGCTAAACTTGATGAATTTTCGGACATTTTTTTTAAACCCCAAAAAAAAGGGGTAAAATCATCAAGGGGTTTTGCTGTTGTAAACTTTTCAAAGAACAATTAATAATAGGGGTAAACCACAAACCTAAAAACGTACATTTATTTTCCCCCTCCTAGAGATATTGAAATGGAGCTGATCGATCTATTTCACCTAAACCCGCCCAAAAAACCCAAGGCTCTACAAAGTATACAAGGCATCCAAAGCGCTATATCCCCCGCCGTGGCCAAATATTAAAATTTGTTTGGTCATGGATTATTTCCCCTTTAAACCTGGCAGGGTTGTAGACCCCATCAAATCAGTTTGACTTTTAAATTTCCAGGTTTGATGAATTCAGAATTGGAGGCAATATATTAAAGTTTACTGACAATTTTAATGGGAAACAGTACAAAAAGAACATCAATGAAGATAGGATGTGTTAGGAAACCCACAAAAACATGTGTAACCAATTAAAAATTTTATATCAGCCAAAAATGTGTCCAAGGTTCATGCCCTTGAGCCAGGGGGACCTATCATGCTTCGACATCAGCAAAATGGGTTAAACTTTGCCGAGTTGGGAAAGAAAATGTGCCAGGTTCATGAAAAAAGGACGGACACGAAAATAATTTTTGACCTGCAAGTATGACCGACCTTGCCCCCGCGTGACCCCCTCAAGCCTTCTGCACTCAGCTCAATGAGTTAACTTTTTACCCGGGTTTAAAGAAAATTGTCCAAGCGTTCATGAGATATGGAGGGGACACGAAATAACTTTGCCTTATAGACCTTGCCTTTTGAGCCAGGTGCCCCCTCATCCTTCTGCACATCGCTCAATGGGGTTTAACCTTTAGCCGGTTTGAAAAAAATTTTCCCAAAGCGTTCATGAGAATGGAGGGGACCGAATAACATTTGACCTTCAACTTGACCTTGCCCTTTGACCGCGTGACCGTAAATGCCTTCTGCACATCAGCTCAATGGGGTTAAACACTTTACTGATTTTAAGAAAAATGTGCCCAAGCTTCATGAGATATGGCAACACGAAAATTTTTCGGACACATGCGGACGACGGAGGAAAAAGGGGCATCCATAACCCCCCCCCCGTTCGCAGGGGGGGGTTAAAAAAGAAAAAAATTGAGATTATTGGGGATTTTCAGAAAATTTTTTAGTCATGGCATTGCCAATCTCATTTACATAATACTAGTCAAACCTTAAATGATATTAATAACTGTATACTTTTTTTTTGTGTTAATTTATTAAAATATCTGAGCATTTAATTAAAAATTGAAGTTAGAAAAAATAAAACAGTCATATCTTTTTTTCAGAGGGAATATATAGGTACGTATCGCAAACTGTGCAGCGTTGCAAATTTCGGGTACACTTTGGCCATCCTGAAAACCCTAATGAAAAAAGAACAGTAATTAATGCCACTATTTTTTTCTCCATAAATTTTTCAAAAAAATGATTATGCAGGGTTTTTAAAAGTGTGGATTTAATTATTTAGCATCAATGATACATTTTAATACCCAAACAGCTATTCAAATTTTGAGTTTGATTTTAAAAGAAAGGACCCGCATCTTAAAAAAGCTTGAATTCACACAAGATTCAGATATGCTTGCTTTGAATATTAGAGCTAGCGACATTAGTCCTAAAATAAGCCTAGCGATTGATTTTAATTTTTAAATTTTCCCCTTAACGCTTTGTCTTATGGCTGCCATATCAATGATAAAGAAACTCCACGTGAATTTTAACCACTACATTTTTATTAATCAAAGCATAAAAAATTTGGAATTCCCCTGAAAACGATGGACCCATAGCAACTAATAATTTACCCTATTAATTAGGAAAGTGTTACCAAAAAAAAAAAAATTTACATTTAACGGGGGGAAAAACTTTATCAAAAACTTCATTGCCTTTTTTTCCCGTTTGTACCTCCATTACCCCACAAAGAACACAAAATGGTTTTTCCAATAAAATGTCATCGGGGTTTAAAATGGGAACATGAATTCAGAGTAGACAAAATTTTTCTTGTAAACAAATTTCATGTTTAGATTTCCCCAAAAAAAAACAAGGGAAAATTTATATCGGTAGTGAGTTTTTATGTTTGATGATAATATATCAGTGAATGAAATTGTCTCACTCTGACAACATTGTTAATTTGACTATATATTTTTTCGTGTCCATATTTGGGCTGTTCCGTATATTTTACATAACACTGATTTAAACACAGAAAGATGGTGGACAATTGACAACAAAAATTGATTTTGCCCCCAAACTACTTTAAATAATGGTAATATTTCAAACTTTAAAAAACCATCATTAAATATTTTTTTTATGTTGTTTTTTTCATATAGGATTTAAATTTTTGTCAAAAAGGAGCAGATCCCTTATTTTTTTAGTGTTTTGCTCCCATCTTTTTTCTACATGGGCCTCTATGGGAACCCATAAGATTGGGGTATCTGTTGAAAGTAAAAATGTTAAAAATTAGTCTGTTTAATGTTAAAAGTTTAATTATAAAAAGCGAAGGCTTATTTACGGGACTGAACTGACTTTTTTTTTAATTACATTGGACATAAAAATTCGTTTTGTAAAAATTGAAATTCTTAAAACACAAACTTTTTTTGTAAACCCCTTTAAGATAAATAGTTCATCTAGGCAATTTTGACATGTTTTAAAACCTGATTTTTTTGGGGGTTTGTTGTTGTTTTTTCTTCAGAATCAAAGGGAGTAAATCATTTGAAATTCGCAATGTGCTTCCCTTTTAAACCCAAAGGGGTGGTCACATTGAATTAATATATGACTTTTCCCCTTTTTAAAAGACCTTCTAGCAAAAGAAAAATTCAAAAAAAAAAAACCATTTTTAAAAAATTAGACATATTTTGAAAGACGTTTTTTTTGACGTTAAAGAAAACCCACAGAAAAAATCGCCTGTAAATGAACATCTTTTTTCAAAAATTGGGGTTGATAAATATAAATCCCCATCCAGATGATCTTCAATGAACTCACCAAATCAAAATGTAAGTGCCCTTAGAAGGGCTGAATATGGGTTCTAAAAGTGACGTCACAACAAACCGGTATGGGGTTCATTCGCCCCAAGTACATTTTCGCCCGACCCAGTTCGCCCGAGTCAGTTCGCCTTACAAAGGGGGGTTTATTCCCCCTTTTTATAGTGGGTTCCTTCGCCCAAATAAAATTATAAATTAAAAAAAAAAAAGGAAATATTACAAAAGGGGAGAATTTTTGAAATTGGTTTTTTAAAAAAAAATGCACGAGGAAACACGTTTTATTAACCTGATTAGATATATTCCTTATTGATTTTAACAATAATACATAAAATTAATTATTTGACAGATCAAAAAAAATTTACTTTGCAAACACACACTGAAAAAATTTAAAAGGGAAATAATTGGTAATCAAAGCAAGTATTTAATCATTTTGCATAGTTCTTTCAAATAAGTTGTTAAATTTTAAATGGCCACTTTACAGATAATTTTTTAAATTTAAAAGATAAGTAGGGATGAAAATAATTTTAAAAAAGGGGGTTAAAAAAACGAAACAAACATTTTTTTTTAAAATTTATTTATAAATACACCGCCAATGTTAGAGTATATAAAAATGTAAAAAAAATCTGAAAATTCGTTCCGAGAAGGATGTTTTTATTATGTATCGCTTGTACAACCCAATATGATAAAAGCCCATATAAAATATAAACCCCTTCAAAAATACATGCATACAGTCCCAATACACAAACATTTTTATATTATTTCATTCAAATCCACCAAAAAAATTTAAAAAAAGGGCGAACCCGACCACAGTTTAGGGGGGGAAAAAGGGGGTAGGGCGACAGGGAAATTTGGGGGAAAAGGTAAACGCAAAAAGCTTGGGAAAAAACCCACCCATAATCCATACCGGGTGCGTTTAAAGCGGGCTTTAAATTTCTAGGAACGGGGCTAATACCGAAAACATACGGGAAAAAGGTACAATAAAAATTTTTTATTTGGTCAAGACTACTAAAAAAGGTCGGGGCTTCCCATTGGTCAAGCAAAAAAAATACAGGGGAAACGTGGCTAATGTTTACATAATCGGATTTTCTGATTGGCTTTTTAAAAAAAAACAAGAAAGTCAGTAGAACTGCCCGATGCTCCCAAGAACGCATTGTTACAAATAAGGCCTTGGGCCCAAAGGGTGGGAGGATAAGTTTAAATCCCCATTCCTAAATCATATCTATTCTCCCCTCATCAGATGAGATTTTTTACCAACTCTAAATTTGGGGACTTAGTAACAGTTTTTTCATTTTAATATGATAAAACGTGTTACTCATCAGAAACTTTCAATATTTTTTTTTAAAAATTTTAAAACACTAAAAATTAAGTCATACATTTCCCAAAGTGTGCTCATATCAAAGAGGTTAACCAAAACTTTTTGACATATGACTGGATATTTGAAATAGTGTATAATGGCCTAAACAACAATTAGCTGACATGATTATGAAATTTACATTACTAGCATATTGAATTTTTTGGGGGTTTTTTTTAAAGATATCCCCTTTAAATTTGGCAAATGACATGAATATGAGTCAACAACATGGTAGTAGGGGCCATAACTCCCTTAAAAATTGAGGAACCAGGTACGTCGAAAAATATGCGTAACTACTCTTGGAATAAAGCTTCCCATAAAGTTTCATTGAATTCAAGCCAATTTGTTCCTGAAAATAGCCCGGACAAGAATCAAACAAAAATGAACTATAGGCCAAAAAGTCAAGGGGCCATAACTCTGTGAAAAAAAGAGGAACCCGGCACGCCGACGATATGCGTATCTACCTTGGTGATAAAAACCTTTTCCCCTAAATTTTGTTGAATTCAAGCCATTAGTTCCTGAGAAATACCCCCGGGCAAGAATCATGCAATAAGTACTATAGGCCAAAAAGTCAATGGGCCTTAACTCTTTGAAAAATTTAGGAATCCCGGGGCATGCTGTCGATATGCGCATCTCCCGGGGGGGGGGGGGGGAATAAAACTTTTTCCCCTAGAGTTTTTATTGAAATTTAAGCCATTTGTTTTTCCCGAGAAATACCCGGACCCAAAAATCATCAATATGTTCTATAGGCCAAAAAAATCAAGGGGCCATAAAATCTGTGAAAAATTGAGGAACCAGGTCCGCCGACGATATGCAATCTACTCTTGGTGATAAAGCTTCCCCTAAAGTTTTGTTGAATTCAAGCCATTAGTTCCTGAGAAATAGCCCGGACAAGAATCATGCAATATGTACTAATAGGCCAAAAAGTCAATGGGCCATAACTCTTTGAAAAATTTAAGAATCGGGTCATGCTGACGATATGCGCATCTCCTCTTGGTAATAAAGCTTCCATAAAGTTTCGTTGAATTCAAGCCGTTAGTTCCTGAGAAATAGTCCGGACAAGGAAAGTGTGACGACGAACGGACGGACGGACAACGGCGACTATATGCGTCACCTTC
>CM037777.1:2721359-2743400 GCA_021229015.1 Solen grandis
TTAAAAAGTTCATTGGCTGACAAACAGTGTTCATGCAATTGCAGATGCTTAAGACAATTCTGGGGGTCAAACAGTTTGATTGTTTAATCAGTCAGTAAAAAAATATTTCAAGTTTCATTTGTTATGGCAGTCATCAAAATTTAATGTGGGGTTTTTTAATGCATATTTTCTTCTTTTATTTTTTAAATTGTTCAAGATTTATTAATGGTAGAAGTAACAAGCGAGTTTATTAGTTTATTATTTCTTTTAATTTATATAATTAATTTTATCAAGAGTAGTAATAAAATTTCAATTATTTTCATATTTCATACCAATAGTTTTCTAAAAAAGTACAGACAAGTAGTGTTTTGCTCCAGACAAGTGAAATTTTAAATTTGATTGTCCGTTGACAAGAAAATGGATATGAGATTTCGCCACCCTGATCTGTACCTTTATACAAGGGATTTGTACCTTTAACACCATGATCTGTAACATTTACACCATGATTTGTAACACTTATACCATGATCTGTACCTTTACCTGATGATCTGTGCCTTTACGCCAGACCTGTGATCGTCCTTTCCCGTTTACAACATGATCTGTACTTTACCGTTACAATATGTTCTGTACTTACGTTCATGATCTGTCCTTTACCATTACCCTGATCTGTACCTTTACCGTTACATGATCTGTACCTTTCCCGTACATGATCTGTACCTTTACCGTGACACCATGTCGTACCTTTACAGTTACAACATGATCTGTACCTTTACATTACACATGATCTTACCTTTACATTACCCATGATCTGTACCTTAACCTTAAACATGATCTGTCCCTTACCTTTACACATGAATTTACCTTTATTAAAACTATTGTCTTTACCATTCCCATGATCTGTCCCTTTTTCCATTAAAACAGGATCTGTACCTTTCCCTTACAACTGATTTACTTTCCTTAACAAAAATTTACCTTCCTTAAATGATTGTACCTTTACATTAACATGATCTGTACCTTTACCTTACAACAGATTGTACCTTTACTTTACACCATGATTGTCCCTTTACATTACACCATGATCTGTACCTTTACCTAAACATGATTGTACCTTTCCCATTACACATAAATTTGTACCTTTACCTTTCAACTGATCTGTACCTTTCCATTACACCATGATCTGTACCTTTCCCTTACACCATGATCTGTACCTTTACGTTACAACATGATCTGTACCTTTACCGTTACACCATGATCTGTACCTTTACTGTTAAAACATGATCTGACCTTTCCCATTACACATGATCTGTACCTTTCCCGTTAAACATGATCTGTATTTCCCGTTACACCATGATCTGTACCTTTACCGTTAAAACATGATCTGTACCTTTACCGTTACACCATGATCTGTCCCTTTTTACATTACACCATGATCTGTACCTTTCCCGTAACACCATGATCTGTACCTTTACCTTACACCATGATCTGTACCTTTACATTACTGTTTCTGTACCTTTACCGTTACATGATCTGTACCTTTCCCATTACACCATGATCTGTACCTTTACCGTTACACCATGATCTGTTACCTTACCGTTCAACCATGATTGTACCTTTACCATTACATGATCTGTACCTTTACCGTTACAACATGTCTGTACTTTACCATTACCCATGATCTGTACCTTTACCTTTTACCCTGATCTGTCCCTTTACGTTACAACATGTCTGTCCTTTACCATTACATGATCGTACCTTTCCCATTACCCCATGTCTGTATTTTTCGTTACAAAATGTCTGACCTTTCCCTTTTCTGACTGTTCCTTTTCCCATTACACCTGATCTGTAACTTTACCCCATGTTTGTAACATTATCCATTCTGTCCCTTTCCCCTGATGATCTGTGCCTTTCGCCATGCCCTGTGTTCTGTCCTTTCCGTTACAACTTGATCTGTACCTTTACCGTTACAAAATGATCTGTCCCCTTTCCCGTTCAACTGATCTGTACCTTTCCCGTTACATGATCTGTACCTTTCCGTTACAACAAGATCTGTACCCTAAATGTTTTTTAAAGTGTTTCAATAAACCCCATCCCTGAATACTGAGATATTAGGAAAGTAACTTGCTGAAAAATTTTAAACCAAAATTTCAAAGTTAAAAAAGGGGCCAAACTTGAAAAATTTTCAAAAATTTAAATCTCCATAAAAGTATGATACCCCTAAAACGTTTTTAAAAGTGTTTAAAATCAACCCCATCCGGATATGAGATATTGCATGAAGTCCCTTGACTCTTGATAAATTTACATAATTTGGCCCCCTTTTTTTATTAAAAAATTTTTTGGTTAAAGTTTTGAGCAATAAAAAAATTTTGGGTTTTTTAAAGTTTTGCGTCCAAGCTACTACCAGTTTGCATTCAAAAAGATTTTGGTATTGCTTGAAAGTTTTGAATTTGTTTAGGGGCATCAGAAAACCCAAGGTGAAACTCTTGATGGAATATTTTACAAATAATGGCCCTTTTAACTTGAAATTTTGGGTTTTTAAAAGTTTTGCATGCAAGTACTTTTCATGTTTATATCCTCAGTACCCAGGCATGGGATTAAATTTAAAATTCTTTTAGTTTAGGGTTATATATTTCTGGTAGATAACTCTTGATGGAATATGTTACAAATTATGGCCCCTTTTTAACTTAAAAATTTTTGGGTTTAAAAGTTTTGCATACAAGGTACTTTCATGTAATTTTCTCAGTATCCAGGCATGGGATTGATTTGAAACATTTTAAATTTACTTTTTGGGGGTTTATTTTACTATCAAGTCAGATAATTTTTGATGGAATATTTACAAGTTATGTCCTCTTTTTTAAACTTAGAAATTTTGGTTTAAAGTTTTGCATGAAGGTACTTTCATGCTTATATCTCAGGGTCCAGGCATGGGATTGATTTGAAACATCTTTAATATGTTTGGGGTATCATACTTTTAAAGGAAGATAAACACTTGATGGAATATATTGAAAATTATGGCCCCTTTTAATTAGAATTTTGGTTAATTTTTGCATTCAAGCTACTATCCAGTTTTATATTAAGAAATTGATTGTGGAATTGACTAAAAAGTTGTGGACTGAATTTTATGCAAATTATGGCCCTTCTCAAATTTGGTTTTGGTTAATGTTTTGCATACACAGTGTTATTGTGCTTAGTCTCGTATCTAGGCATGGGATTGATTCTAGATTTCTAAAAATATTAAGGGCTATCAGACTATCAGGTTATCATTTTTGACTATTATTATGTACAGGGTATGTGAAGGGCAAGAATTTGGGAAATATATTTCATTTGATTTACCAACAAGCTTTTGATAGAATTTTGGTTATTTTTTGCATTCAAGCTACTATCCAGCTTATATCTAAGAAATTGATTGTGGAATTGACTAAAAAGTTGTGGACTGAATTTTATGCAAATTATGGCCCTTCTCTAATTTGGATTTTGGTTAAAGTTTTGCATACACAGTGTTATTGTGCTTTGTCTCAGTATCTAGGCAGGGGTTTTGATTCTAGACTTCATAAAAATATTAAGGGCTATCAGACTATCAAGGTATATCATTTTTGACTTTATTATGTAAGGGTATTTTGAGGGCAAGAATTGAAATTTTATTTCATTTGATTTACAACAAGCTTTTGAATAGTCGAGCGTGCTGCCCTCTGACAGTCTGTTGACCTTTAAACTCTAAGTGTGATCCTGACCTTGGAGCTACAGACCTGGGGATTGCATGAAAACACATCATCTCATGAAGATGACATTTCAAAATCGATCCAGCAATGTCAGAGTTATAGAGCAGACAAAAAAAAATAGACCCATTTCTGACCTTTGAATTTTATAGTTTGACCTTGTCCTTGGAGCTACAAAACCCTGGAGATGCAGGCAACACACTGCCTTATGGTGGTAAATATTTCTGCCAAGAAATTCCAAAATTCATCAAGGAACATCAGAGTTATACAGCAGATACAAATAAAAAAGACCCCATCTTGGCCTTTGAACTGTAAGTGTGACCTTGACCTTAAAGCTACAGACCTGGGGATTGCGCGTGACACATCGCCTCATGATGGTGAACATTTCTGCCAAGTAATTTCAAAATCCACCCAGGAACGTCGGAGTTATGGAGCGGAAAGGGAAACCCGGAGGACGGCAGTCGGTTTGATTACTATATGCCCACCTTCAGGGGCATAAAAACATTTTTTTCCCCAATTGTTACTGCATGTTGATCCTTTGGTAAACCAAATCTATATTTCTACACTGTGTACCTCTTTACTTTGTTTTTCATTTTCACCCTAAAAGGCAAATTTTCCTCCAAATTGCTTTATCTTTGTGATCCCTGTAAGATTTGCATGAACATTACAGGAATTAAAAAAAAATAGTAGGAAGGAGACATTTCAGAATTATTCAATCAGACATGGAAGATTTCATTCTGATGTTATTTATCTGAACGTCAGCTTTATACATCTCAAGTGACATGTGTATCACTAAACAATTCATCTTACACTAGATTCAAGCATGCACAATATATGTCTGGCAGGACTGCATCCATCTCCACATGGAAAGGGAATTCCTCAGTCTTAAAAATTAAACTTTCAATGCCTTGGTCAGATAAAAGCATAACCTTCGGTCAATTATTGTTAAGGGTGTTTGTGAAAATATTCTAAATGCTTATACAAATAGAAGAAGATGGAACAGTTCAGTCCTCAATTCATGCTTTTTGAAGAGGGATTTGGCATAATTGGGTGAACAAATTTTTTAATCCATCAGTCCCTTTGGTTTAAGCTGACAGGGAGGTTATAGGTTTATCAATGGCTAGCCATATCAGTGTCTTAGTACTGATAAGGTTCCTTGCTTGGCACTTGATAGTTTCAGGACGGGTTTGGGCCCTGGGTGTCTGGGTGATGTGACCCAAGGGTGGTATTGTGCAACTTGTGATGTCACAGAGAGGATGCAGCACTCAGGTAGACAATGTCCCTAAATGACTGAAATACTGTTGATGGGATTTTTAAACCCCTGAAGCAAACTAACAAAGCCAGTGTCATTGGGTTTGTTTTCTATCCATTTACAAACATGTGTTTACAATGGGTTTTTATGAGAGATCACTTCCATTTTCTTTTATTATAAATTAGTTTTAATGTATTCCATTGAGGCATTATGTGAAAAGGGGAATAAGCCCCCCCTGCTGGTCCATTATCCCCCTTTGTATACAAGCCCTTCATTCAATAGATATATGGTGATTGAGAAATAAAGTGAGAGCTGAATAAAACAAATATATATACCCCTGTAATAATGGCCTCCACTGTGGCATGATATATGGTTTATTAGCGGCCATATTTACATAATAAATGGGCTCTGCAGCAGAGATGAAAAGAAACCAAGCATTCATGCTACGATTTTATGGGGGTCAACCAGACTTTTCTATTATTATCCCATGGGCAAAGAAACCAGTCAATTTTGATTGCCCCAGGCTGCCGTTTGTCCTTTCCTTTAGTTTTACTCACTCAGGTACCAAGGTGGCAATAATCTTGACTGACCGACAGTGGGGTTTCCCAATTACAGACTAGCCTTTTCTTGCTGGGTATAATGTATTAATGGGTAGACCGCTGCTCTAGTGCCTGTGAGAAAGAGGTTTGGGTAGAGGCGGATGGCCTTAGGGGGAGCCCGTGTGTTACTGATACTCAATGGGCTGAAACCCATACCAACCTATACAGTGTCATATAAATTAGTATTACAGCGTTCTTCACTTAAGTGTTCCAAATCTGATGGACATGATGTGTCTAAATTACTTCCCACTGTGTGTTTTTGTTTACATTTTCTTGCTAAATTCGATAGGTCAACAGTAATATTACTTCTCCATTACAGGTGTTTTTTTTTTTTATATTGTTTTTAAATTTCATCATGATTTGTTACTGATGATTTTAATTTTACAAGATTCAATATATTTCAATGTAATCAATGTACCTCAGAGGCATAGATTATTGGTTAGTTCAAAATACTTTACTTTACAAAGTCTGAAGGCCCATGGTCATTTAAAACCTTGCTAGGTTAATATAATGCTGTTCACACCACCACAATGTCACCCTATCAATAACCAGAGAGGAAGTACATATAGCATACATATTACATATAGCTTTTATATTGAATAGAAATGGTACACTTTTGAGAAACTCCCTGTACTTGACACAATATGGACACATGTTTAGCCGACAAATACCCAGTTGTATAGAATAAATATACATTTAAATTGTTCTCTACAGGAATAAAAAAAAAAATCTTCATTTATTTAAACTGAACCACATTTTGAACTTTTTATAGTTCAGAGAAAATTTTTCCCAATTTATGAGTTGAGATAACCCAAATACAATCCTGTGGATTTTTAAGCAACTTCCTGAGGTAAGTTACTTCACATGTCTTCAGTAATCTTTATGATTAGAAATATAATAGGGCAAGTATGTGAATTCATTTTCTCATTAATAACATATGGATTTAGTTTACTGTGTCGTCTTTGAAGTAAAAAATAGGGGGAGGGTATTTATCTTTTATTTCTGTTTTATTATTGTTTGGATATTCAGAGAAATATTTTTTGATATGTTCCACATGAGACAAATGTCACAGTCATGGAAAATGAATTATGCCGGGGGTAACATGGATCCAGGAATTCAGTCCCTGCATTCTTTTTATGATGAAATGTATTTTTGTAATCCTTGTCTTGCTACCTTTGATATATTATAGAATTAGATCACGTGGATTTCATTGATCAGTGGTGTTCATCGACTGTGGATCCAAAGGTTTTCAGTTTGATCTTTGATGGAGGTTGCACACGTTTCATTACCTGATCTTTTGGTGCAAAGTACTGGTCCAACCAGGAACTATCAAGAGAGGTTAGCAAAAGTCATACTTGCTTTCCAGCTCCATCGCCTTGATTTAATGTTCTAAATTTCAGTAGAAAACCATTTTTTGGGTGGAGGCGAAAAAAATTTTTAAACAACATCAAACATTTCTCAATTTATGCTAGATTTTGACCAAAAAAATATTTAGTTTACTAATTGCAAAAATTTATGCCCTTCTAGAAAAAATCAAGTGTTTTTTAATTTTGGACCATAAACCACACTTGGAACAGATTGATTTTAAAGGTGGATATTTTGACACTGAACACAACTGAATACACAAACCTTCTTTATCCACCTGCTTGATAAGATCATGATAATTTAATTGCTGTATCAACAGGTGGGTCATTAATTTATTTAAATGCATAAAGATGATGCCAGAAAATGGTTATGTGGTTAAAATCCAGTGAACCTTGAACAGATTTGATGCACCATTAATGTTGCTTAGTCTTTGCAGCACCTTCAGGATGACTTCTTTATATTACCTGGAATTTAAAGATTACTCAGTAAAATTATAAAGCTTTGTTGCAACACAGGGTTTTAAATCATTATACATGTAGTTACATGCACTTTCAGGATAATGAAATTATCGTATGGAAGAATAATAAAAAATTTATGTTAGATTCCATTTTTATATGTAAAAAATTACAGTAAAAACCTCTTTTTCTGTTTTTTTTTTACATCTGTGGATGAGACTGGAGATCTGACATTTTGGCCAGCAAAAACTGTTGAAGCTGCCCATGAATTATGTATAGTGTTTGATAAGGTGAACAACATGTTGTTTTGTTAATTATTTTGCAAAGAAGCAACCTAGATGTGATAGGTTAATAGACCACAGTTTGACCTCTTGCCCTCATGTGATGACAATCTCAGGTTTATATTCTCTGCTCTAGAAGCCTTAAGGGATCTGTATAATCTGGGTTGCTATATTTGCTTATAAAATTGACACGGTATCAATAAATACAATAGGGAAGAAAAATATGCATCCGGGATCGGGATTTGAACCCAGTGTCTTTCATGAATATTTTCATGATTTTTTTTTTTTCATTTTCCATGTGCCATGTGTAGTAGTATGTCTTTAAGTTATTTCAGCTAAGCTACATAAGAACAATTAAAGTTAATATTAAAGTTTAGCAAGATAGAAAATACTCTACAGTTGTATAGAAGAAGTTGTGACTTACATTTTCTCAATTATAAGAGTACCGACTCAGGTTCTCACATGGAACAAGCTGTTGAGGTCTCCAATGTAATATCCAAGTGCAAAGAAAGCTGAAATAAAGATTTGTAACAAGTGGTTTCTCATTGATTATTTCATATATAAAAATGTTAGAATTTGAAAGGAGGGACTCCTTGTTAAAGTAGTTTTAATTGTTTTACTCTAAAAATAACCCACTTATGCTGTGGGTTTGATTTTGGTACATTTACTTTGGAATTTGTGTGTGGAAGACTTTCAGTTGTAAACACTTTTCAGACAGATGACCACTCATCCGTAGGAACAGTCTAAATAGATTTTGTTTCAGTTATATGAGCCTGGATTACCTGCCCCTGACACTAAATGAAAACCCCAGCACAGTAATTGGGCACCAGATTTACAGTAAAGTTAGCCTGGATTACCTGCCCCTGACACTAAGGCAAAAAAAAAAAGAAAAAAGATCCGTTTCGGGGATGGGATTTTTGTTTTATTTTTTAACCCTCCAAATGATGCGAAAAGTAACATAAAAGTTTTTTAAGGGCGGAAATGTGAAAAAACTTAAGGGTCTGCCGTGAAAAAAAAGAGGTTTGGGGGGGTACGGAAGACCCAGAAACGGAAACTAATTTTTTGTCTAGTGATAGCAGCATAGTTACACTGGGAACCAGACTCCATTTGTACATGTATTTCTTTATCCTCGCATCAATTAATACATGCTGAAATTTTTCCTCCTAAAATAAGAGCAAATATATTCCTGAATTAAAGTTGGTCCATTGACTTTGTCTATATTGCAGAAACTGCGTGTTTAACGTCAGCTTTTTCTTCCCATTTCCATTTGAAATATCACTGCACCATTTATATTCTAATAAGGTATCTAACACGTAAACACAAAAAAGAGATTAAATAAAATTGCAATGAGGACTTGAACCAACAATGCAAAAATATACTTGCCTTGAAGACCAACAGAGTTTTGAGTACATTAAATGGATGTTTGGTTAATTTCTTTACTGCTTTTAAAAGTTCACTCTTAATTTTTAAACAAGAGCACTGCATGTGGAGCCAATGTTATCTACAGGTTTCTGTTTTTATTAAAAAAGGGAGAGATAAATTTGGTGAAAATATACTAAGAGTTATGGCCATATGAAAATTTTAAACAGTTACTATCAATCTGTTCACCTACTGATGGGGGGAAAATCTGATGTACTTATGGAAGAAATAGCTTAATCAATGAATAAAAGGAATATCTTATGTACTGATAGAAGGAATACCTTAATCCATGGAGAGGAGAATTATCTTGATTTTAGAGGGAATCTTTTAAATTGTCTGATTGGAGGAATACTAAATGTTTTAAGGAATGATAACTTTGATCACTGATGGAATCCCTTTAAAAATACATTTTCCTAGAGACTGCAGTGTTAGTGCATGTGATATATCTCCTGTAGACTGGTCTTGAGCCAATGTAAACTTGTGTTAGGCCACCAGAAATCAGACACATATTGATTGGCCAGCTCGTATCACACAGCCCTCAAATATTTCATGTAAGTGAAAAATGGAAAATTTTTGACGACAGTATTTCAACCTTGAATTTTTTCATATTTTTCAAGAAATCATGATACAGTCAAGTGTGTCGTTACAACAAATATGTTTTTTTTAATGTAATGCCTCTTTAAAAAATGGTACTGATAAAAAAAAAACACAAGTTTGCAATGTATATGGGTTTAATGTTCAATCAACAATAGTCAATCATCTGTTTTGGCCGAGACGATATAATGCTGCACACTGTAGTAACACACTGTGGACATGTGCCCGGGTCACATTATGGGATCCTAACACTTGGCCATACCCTGCTATCTGATGAAAGCAAAGCAGGTAGCTATCGAATCACCTTTTAAGACTTTAGTGGGTCAATGCTGAAACATACTTAAACTTGACCTTCATTTTGTGTACCAAAAATGATCTTAAATCTGTTGAGTCTACGCGTATGCTGAGTTTCAAAGTATTTTTGGCATACTTTAATTTGTTAAGGAGTCATAACTGTGTCAAAAATTTATGGATATGCTGAAAGTTAAACTTGGCCTATATTTTATTAGATAAAACATGTGTGTTTAAAATTATCTAAATGTGTTAGCCGGTTTATGAGTTATTGATAGCACAAAGTGAACAGACTGACAGATGAACCTTTATACCCTTTCCCTTCCTACAAATTTTTGTGGGGGTATAATTCTCGCTAAATATTACTTTGATTCTTGACATTGCATTAGCTGATTCATTCCACATACTTAAGAACTCAGACAAGCATCTTCAGTGAATACACAGGTCCATCTATCACCTCCACTAAAACAGAACCCTGATTTAATCAAATTGACAAATATTGCTGGTGTGGCAAGCTTTCCTGGTCTTTACAGAAGCTTATGCCTGGTTACACTTGTACAGGCTGGGCTTTGTCTTCATTAACATCAATTCATCCCTATTATGTAAGAGGGCGAGGCAATTTGTTTTCATTAGTGTTTCAGTTCCCATGAGCCGATAATTTCCACACAAAGTAGAGACTTACAGAAGTACCTCTCTGCATTTCTTTTTAAATGACATTACAAGAATGCTAAATTACCCTTTTAATGTCCACTTCAATCACATCAGACTCTGTTTTAACGAACACAAAGCCTTCTTGCCCTTTCACTGCTCTTAACCAAGGGTATTTAAGACCAGCCACTGTACTGTAATGGGCCCTATCATCTGTTTGTTTTTTGTTCTATCTCTTTCCTTATCAACTTTTTTTATTAGTATAAGCTGGCCATGTTTTACAGGGTTTTAGCTTGTTTATCACTTGATGACTGATATGTTTTGTTTTTTTCTTTTTGGTTTTAATACAGCTTTTTCACAGATGATTGGTAGAAAAAAAAAAAATAAATATTTTTCACTAAACTCCTTGTTAATGTTGGTAAAGTATTTTTTTCCTGAAAATGAACTCAGCAAGTGTAGGTAACAAAAAGCATGGGAAAATGTATTTACTTTGGGGAAATTGTTAAATTTTAGAATACAGTCGCCCGAAACAAGTTCTTGTGGTTCCACTCCAGTAACATGGTTCTTCCAGGTTTTGGTAGCGAACTATGATGTGAGCGAGCCAAAAAATGAATGTGATCAGTCACTGATGGACACAAAAATGTAAATTTTTAAATATTAGGTTTTATACTTCTAATATAGGTTCATTATACTGTCTGTAATGAATGGTTACATTGGTTGCCATGCATCTGTTGATGGGTATTTTAAGATTTAATCCAACAAGTATATGAAAGTATTGCTTAGGCATACTAAGTCCCTACGGCAAATGGAAATAAGAGCCCCCTCACACACACAAACACAAAATGTTTATTTAAATTCCAAGGCCCTAATTTCCCTCCCAAAAATTTGATGGATCGGAACGAAACTCAAAACTTGATCTGTAACTCATGGGGTTGACTCACACACCAAATTATGAATTTCTGCAAGGTTTAGAAAAAAATCTGGAAAACTGCTATTTTAACGAAATTTTCTAATTCCAAGGGTCGTAAATTCCGTCAAAAATCAAAGGACCCGGGAAAAGAAATCAAAACTTGATATGTAAAACCTAGTGGTAGACTCCCACACAAATATTAGGGTGAATTCGCAAGCGTTTTAGGGCAAAAAGTCCGGAAAAACTGCTATTTTAACGAAATTTTCTAATTCAAGGGCGTAATTCCGTCAAAATCAGTGGGACGGAAACGAAGTCAAACTTGATCTGTAGCATGGTGGTAGACTCACACCCAAAAATTGATGATATCTGCAAGTGTTTAGAAAAAAGTTGGGAGAAAATGTGTGTGGCTGCGGATGGGCTGACGGGCCAAAGATGACGGGCCCACAGATGACGGAGGAGTGCAAAACCCATGTCCCCTTCGGGGAAGCCGGTAGGGACTAAATAAAAAGTTTGTTTATGACACCAAGTAGGGCCAAAATAGACCAGTGACTGGTCTGATAGTTTATCATTTTTTCTCAATGAATGGGTGGAATTTTTTTACAAAAAAGTCAAGCCAGATTCTAGACCAGCACTTAAAAAAAACACAAAATCTAGGGCCAGAATAGAGGAAACTGAAAAAACCTGCAGTATTGCCTGTTTAAGCATAAAAATGCTTTCCACAATTTTTTAGAGAGAGTTTTGACTTCGCAAACATTACAACTGAATTCAATGTTAGTCAATAGCTATTCATAGTAATGTTGTAATATGTCCTTTACAAAAAATAATTTGAAGTCAAATACTACTTATCCTTTTTTTTCATTTGACCCGATGAAAACAGCTTGTGGTCAGGGGTCTCCCTTGTTGCTTTTACAATATTGTATCCCAGGCTCTGCAAAAAAATCCATTAGTTTGTTTCCATTTAAGTGCAGTAAATTATTTTTCATGAAGTCATGAATTTGTAGAAAAGCATTCCCTGAAGTGAGGTTTAAAGCATTCCGATGATAAAACACAAAATAATGCGTTATGGAGCATCGCTGTCAAACGTTATCCTGTATAGATGTCAATTACTTTTTTTATCATCTCTTTTCTTAATTTTAACCCTATCCTATCAACGAGCTCCTTTTATGATGTCAAAGCTGAGATAAATTAACAGGTCTTTGAAGTTATGAAGCTCTTTAAAAGGTGCAGTGAAAGAGCGTCAAGTACCTTGCATGCAAACATCTTAGATGTTATCATGAAGCGGTTATTTCTGTACTTGTCTGTTAGAATAAATTTTGGGGACACAAGATTTTTCAGGGGTGTAATACTGGGGTGTGTTTTGGATAGAATAAAGGAAAATAATGTAAAGGTTTCCTGCATTTTTTTTCTATGTGAGAAGTATGGCCATTCACATCTAAAATATTACTGTATAATTGCAATAATCTGAGTTTTTTTATGGGAATTATTTTTATAGGCTCGGAAACATATTTTCTATTTCCAGTCTCTTTTTTGTATTATTAGAATGGTGATTTCGATCAGCTCTTTAAACTTTATAAGCTTATTTTCCCAAATATTAGGATTTTCTAGGTAGTATCTACAATCAAAAGGCATAGGAAGGAAAGGCAGAATTTTTTCTTAACTTCATTTTGCAAATCCATCCCTTATGTTTTCAACAATGTTTTAGGAAATCTGTCTCTGGGAAAAATGTTTTGACTTTTTTTGAGTGGAAAAAAAAAAAATCTCTTTTATGAGATTTTATGAATTCAATGTTTCCCTTTGGGCATTTTGTGACTTGGACTTTATTAAACTTTATCAAGATGCTCTTATTTGTTACTTATTCATATTAAAAGCCTAAAATTTCGGAATTGCAATTGTTACATCAGGGAACTTGCGAAATATGTTTAGATTTTCAAGGAAATGATAAATGTACATCGTTAGGCCATGAGAACTTGGGTTACCTAATGGACAAAACACTGTATTGGCTATTGGATGATTATAGGGGGCCTGCTCTATCTTTTTCCAAACAAATTGGATTTTAAGGTGTCCATTAACTTTCATTGTGAAGGTTTACTAACTAGGGGCTACTTTGATTTCAAAACCCCCGGCCATGTATTGGTATTTTTCTTTAGATGTGGCGGGTCATTGTGTTTCCCTTTTTCAGACAGACAGACAGTTTTATTTGTGTTCTACTTTGTACTGTTTTAATATCAAATTTAAAAAAGGAAATTGATTAAGTAATAAAAAATTGGGACAATACCTCTTGAGTTATGAGAGACATATGAAAAATTTAAAAAAACTATTTGCTTTAGCTATTTGGATCTCCGATGTACAATGATTAAATCTAATATTTGGTGGTGGGACATCTTAAAACACAATGTATATTTATAGACTGATATTAAAGGGCATGGGTACCTAAAATCTATTTAATACATAATAAAACTATTATCAGAGGGATTTTTTCTTGTGACTAGAATGTCATGAAAGCTTTGGCACTGTGTTTAACGATTTTTATCTGAGAGGATTTAACAAACCTAGCATTTTCAGTATTATAGACAACCTTGGATTAATTGCTATTTTTTGGTAAAAAGTCTGTCTGGGTATTCTTTGTACGTTGGCTTCTATTTAAAATCATGAAATTCATCTTCCACTCTGGGCTATACAATTAAAACATATCTTCCCGAGGTGACAACCTTGATACGGGCCGTCTTATTTTCAGAGGTGTGCTACACGCATCTGATTTTTGTTATGACTTCTGTGATTTCTAGGTACAATTTTTTTTAATAATTAGTGTTTCAGTTTCTAAGTAAGGGTTTTAAACGTTTCTATGTCTTTAGTTTGTTCCCTCCGTCCCTATTGGGAGGATGAGTATTAATAGTAGGACAGTCATTTTTTTACTTCTTAAATAATCAGGGCAACATTTTCGATAATTCGTTTTTTGTTTTTTATGTAATGTTTATTGTCCGAGGCACTTCCGTATTCTTTTTATTCACAAACTTCTTAGGCTCACACCTCCAATGTATAACACCCTGGTCATTTACGCAACTACTAACCAAATAGGACTTTGAAACCAGGTAATAGGCATTTACACTTTTGGATGTCTAAATGTGGGCCAAAATGATGTTTGGGGTTTATGTAATGTTCTCTTGGGGTCTTGGTAGGACCAGGTGTGAGAAGAGCGTGTCTAATCTTCCTAGTGTTTACAAGCTCGTTAACTTGCAGGGTTTACATTCTTTCACTTTTGGATAATTATATGAATTGAGGGACTATTGGATGTTACTAGCTGCTCAGTGTAGTCTTTAATTGATTTTCTACAGTGAAACATCATTCATTCTATAAAAGTTTATTTCTTTACAAGAAGAAACTCTAATTTTTTGTGTTTTTTATTTTAGATATTATTTATGATTAATAAACGCAGTTTTTATGGCCTTTGTAACGTTTCTTAAAAGTGGACTCGGGTGAATCTTAATTTTTTTTTACAGTGAAGGGAATAGTTATAAGATGGTACAAGAGCACATTATATGTGAGGTTGTTGTATTTGGCAGAGGAAATAGGGGATGTTAACCAAACAATCATTAATTTTACTATATAATTTTCTTCTATCTTTTGATTCGAGATGTTAATTGTCATTATTAATATAATGTTTCAAATTCAACTCGGTTTAATCTCCTAAAAGCACCATCATGCTGATGCCATTCATCTAAATGTTAATGGCCATTAAAAGGGTGTATACCATTATCGTACAATATATTTTCTGTTATCATCCCTGCCCATTAGGGTATGACATGTCGTCATATTTATAACATGATATTGAATAGCAGAGGGAGGATGGGTTATGATCCAAACAAGTTTTGACGTTATATTTGAGACATAAACTGTTGAAGATGCTTGTAGGTACTTTAGTTTCCAAGAAAACGCAAAATGTGGTCTGGATAAATGTTTTGATTAATCTGTTTGGCTACTTTCTTCTAAAATAATCTTTACTACAAAACGCTCCATCATTTGAACTTATTTTTGTTCTTCTCTACTTTTAACAAATTTACTCCTTTTTTTCTTAACTTATATTGTACCTTATTTGGTCAGTCCAGTGATAGTGGCTTAGGTTTTTTGGAAAAGTTTGGGTTCAAACCACCACAAATATACCAGGACATTAAAAGTTTTTAAATGCTTGGTTATCTACATACAAGGTTTTTTATTTGACAGGTTGGCTCTGTCATATACATATATTGCTGAGACCAAAGCTTTATTGGGAAATGATTGATGGAACAAAAATCTATTTTTTAACAGTGCTTGCCCTATTGACTGAAAATCAATCCTGGCCTTCCTTTTCAATGAGGTATCTTCCCTTTGTAGAAAATTGATCTCAAATTTTAATGGAGTATCCCATGGGGGAAAAACTGTTGATGCAAACTATTTTAGTACAGTGACCTGGGCCTATTGACCTGAAATTCAAACCCTATTTTCTCTTCATAAGGTTCTATTACTACAAATCATCATACTATCCTGAAAGAAGTCTTTGATGGAAACAAAAAAGTCATTTAGTAACAGTGACCTTTTTCCTATTGCCTGAAAATTCAACCCACCATCCCCTTTCATAAAGTTATTGTTTTTAAACTACCTACAAGTATAAACAAGAGTGTAAAAGACGCGCGCTGACTTTTCTCAGTTCGCCATTTAAGAAAGGGCCACTTTGGTTTTTGGGGTTGTTTCCCACCCCATTTGCTTATTTGTAAATCAGCCAAAAATTATCTAAGTATAAAGGGTAAATTGAAAATACACTGCATTAGGATTATGGGCCCTGCCAGTAAGTTGAGGTAGTGTGGGGTAAAATAAATAGTATTCCAAGTTATTGTGGAATACCTGTGAATTTGAAAATATACAACTTTGTAAAAAATTAACTGATTTTGGCTGTTTCTAAGTATGAAGGGGCATAATTCAGAAGTAGTCGCCAGGGTTATCTGCCTTGCTAGTTAGGCAGAGGTAGTGTGGTTTAATAATACTTGAAGTTTCAGTCAAATACATGTGGATGTACAACTTGTAAAAATTACCTGATTTTGGGGTTTTTTTAAGGGTTGAAAGTGGCATAATTAGAAGTAGTACAGCAAGGTTATGGGCCCTTTTAGTAAGGTGGGTTGTGGTGGGAAAATGTACTTGAGTTCAGTTGTACCGTGATGTATTGGAGTAACAACTTGGTAAAAACTTTACCTTGATTTTGGCTGTTTTGTAAGTTGGAAAGGGGCATACTCCAAAATGGGTAGCCGGGTTGTGGGGCCTGAGTAAGGTGATGTGTGAGGGGGAATAAGTATTTTAAGTTTGGGTGGGAATACCTTTGATAGATTTAAGGGTTATGATGTTTGAAAAAACTTTTAACTTGTGTTTTGCAACGCCGACGCGCGCCAGCTCGCCAAGCCGTTTGTGTGATTAGTTTTTTTTTTCGTGTGGTTTGTTTTTTTTAAAGGGGTGATACGATGAAAAAACCTTTTGATGCAAACTTTATTTTAGTACAAGTGTGACTTGACCTTACTGACTGAGTTTTATCCCATCTTCCTCTTCCATAGGTATCTAGAAATATGTCTTTATGTTACTCGTCCTAAAGAAGTTCTTTGATGGTAAAAAAATCTATTTTTTATTACAAGTGACTTGACATTTTGATCTGAATTCAACTTCACTGAAAACTGGTTAAAATTATATTGCTTTGGTTATTAATAGGTCTTCATCCTGATGTTTGACTTTGACCGTCAGTTTGTCTAAGTACAGGGCTTTTGAAAACTTTGTGCATTTTATTTTTGAATCGTCCAGAAAAATTCATTGCTGTTGTAACAACATAATGACTGACTCTTGACTATCAAATGTATTGTAAGTATAATCACTCGTAAAGGTTTTACTGATATATTGGTACAAAACTGGTTTTGTAATTACTTAATGTAATAAAGTGTGATTCAAACTGGGCCCTAAATTCCAGTTCATATATCATGATTGTCAATAAATTTTAGTGGTGTTTGATGCAGGGTTCTTCTTACTTCTATTTTGAATTATCAACCCTGTGAGTCTACATTTTGCTTAGACTTAATTTAATATTACAATTATTAATTCTTTTTTAATTGTAAACAAATTTCAAACACATATAAATGTGTTAATTATTGCTTAATACTTTTTAAGTATCAATTTGTCATTGTATGTTTTAAGTTTTTTGACTTAAGTTAACTTTTGCTTTGAAAAATACTTTATTATTTTGTGGTCTGAGTCTATTGTTGACCCAGGAGATTGCTGAATTGGGCCAGGACTTTTTTCTTTGGAGGGGGGTATGATTTAAATTCTGTTTTCAATCAACTGACTTTATATGACTATACGGAGGCTTCATCTCTTTATAGTCTCTAGTTTTTTGTTTGGTTGTTGGGTTTAACGTCCCACAGACAGTATTTCAGTCATTGGAGCAATGTCTACTTGAGACAGATTTCGTGCTGCACACTGCAGTATTTCCGGTAGACATGTGGGGATGATCCACACCAGTCCAATATCCGAACCAGGCCAACAGTTTGGAACTACCTTACATGCTGGTGCCAAGCAAGGGAGCTTACCAGTTACCCTTTTTTTTGACTGTGGTTATGTCTCGGCCAGGGGTCCAACCAGGACTCCCTTCTAGGTGCGCTCTTTCCCTTCGGTTTCGGGGTTTCTCTTTTTTTTCTGAATCCCAGCGAGTTCAAGCCTTTAATTGTTAATGCAGGGTTTCTGTTTTGATCAACCAGTCAGTTTTATCAAATAATTATGTGTGAAATGTTGTGGATTCAGGATTATCAATAACACTTTTGTATTTGTGCGACTATGTTAGTGGCATCCCGTATGAGGTTTTTAAACCTTTTGGGAAAAATCTATTTCCTCTTATATGGCCTCATTTTTTTGTACATCAAGGAGGCGCCTTTTTTGTTTAGCCGGTGTTTGGGATGTTCGATTGAACTTTCAGGTAACAAAAGTTTATGTTCTGAAAGTGTCACGCAATGTCATAATTCACCCCTTGTATCCACATTCAGCTTGCTTGTTCGTTAATGTTTATTATGGCCCATGTTTTAAGTAATTGTCTTCAAAGTTGTTACCTTGTTGCTTGTTTGTGCAGTTCCTTTCCAAAAGGAATTTGAGTTACAAATATCTTTAACGAACAGTTTTTATCCAAATGGCTAATTAGCTAGAATTTCTTGAATGTTCTAAAAACAATCAACTGATTGTTTAATATTAATTATGAAGTTTGGTTTGGGTTTATATGTCGTTCAAAGAATTATTATGTAAAGTATGTACTACTGATGAGTTCTGGGTTGATTCACAGCGATTAAAAAAACGGAACAATGGTTTCTGAGCATTTATTTCAAAATTTAAAATTTTAAGAAAACAAAAGACAACAATTTTTTGCAAGTTTTTGATAGAGCTTTAATACTTTTAAAATATGATTTCAAATCATTTAGACTTCGTGATTGCGTATGTCTTCCTAGTGGGTGGGTTTAAGTTTGGAAAAACTAAGGAAAAACTGAATTTCTTGTATTGGTGAAACCCTTCTCGGAAATCAAATTGAAGTCATAGAATTGCGCATTACACTTTTGTTTTGGTGTATGCTTTATGAAAGCAATGATTTATTATTAATGGATGTTTAAGGCATATGAATTATTAATGTGAAAATATATTTGTACATGATTCATTTGAAATCAAATTTAACTTTGGTGACTGTATTTAATATCGAATAACATTAACAAATAAAATGATGACAATATGAATAACTAAAAACTGCAAAAAAGAGGAAGAATTTAATTGAACACTGGTTTTAATATTATTATAAATACAGGCTTTCTGTTGTAAAAATACCATGGATGACATGTTTTTCAAATATTTCAGCGTTAAAAATTCTTGGCTTTAAAGTAGTTCAATTGAAGGTTTTAATTTGAATAGTTTCCTATACAGCAATGGTTTAGCCCATTAATCCTTTCAGGTGTAATATAACCCTTTATGATGAATTCTACACGTGCGATTGACTTTTGACTTTTCCATAATTTTACATTGATTAAAACTGCTGTCGCTCTCATCTTACAGTAGAAATAAAGACATTGGTTTGGCCAATCAGAATGTGCTCGCCCTTAGTTAGTGGTTATTTTTTTTGCTTCTGATGGAAATGGTCGGACTCTTTTGACATAAAAATTTTTATCCTAGTGGTTCGTGTGTTTAGTTGTTTTGTGGGGAAAAATCTACAGAAGACTTCGGGGATTTTACAACAAATTTACATGATAAGGCTGCAGTTTAAAAGGTGAGTGGTTAAAAGCTACCGTTCCCAGGACCGTGATAACATGGACGACTGTTTGACAGTGCTTTGCGTGTTTTTATTAATTTCAAGGCACAAAATACTCAAAACCACGTTAGTGCCCTCTATTTCGTTTCACCTACTGTTTAAATTATTTATTATTTTCTCGCAAAGACTACACTTGCTTTCTTTTTCCTGCACATGGTGGGAAACATATTGTGTGAAACAATTACACAATTTTGACGTGTACAAGCATCATTTCATTGTTTGCGGTTTAACAGAGGCCCATGATGGCCCTAAAACGCTCACCTGAGATTAATAGGTTGACCAAGGAACATCTGTACAATTTATTTTAAATTTGGCCAGTAGTTTTAAGAAATGATTTTAAAGTTTTTATTTTTTTTCTTTTTGTTGCCCTGCAACCAGAGTTCTTATATGGATAAAATTTATTTTAGGAAACTTTTGTGAAGTTGACCCAAAAGGGTCATTCTGCCAAATTTAATCAAAATTTGTCCAGTGGTTTCAGAGGAAATGTTGATAAGTTTCCCTAATTTCATATAAGGCAAATAAGCCCCGCCCTGGCGGCCATGTTTTTACGGATTGGAAAATTTTGCAACTTTGTAGAGGCTTTACCCAAGAAAAATCTTTTACCAATTTATTTTAAAATTTGGCAGTAGTTTTGAAGGAGATGATTTTTAAAGTTTTCATTTTTTTTTTTCTTTTTGTTGCCATGGAACCAGGTTCTACATGGATCAAGTTTATTTTAGCAACTTTTTTTTGAAGGTTGACCCAAGGTTCATTCCCTCCCAAAGTTTAATCTAAATCTGCCCAGTTGTTTCAGAGGAGATGTTGGGTTTAAATGTTTTCTATATCATATAAGGCAAATAAGCCCCGCCCCTGGCGGCCTTTGTTTTTTTACGGATCGGAATAATTTTCCCAACTTTGGTAGAGGTTTGCCCAAGGAACATATGTACCAATTTATTTTAAAATCTGGCCTGTAGTTTTGAAGAAGATGATTTTAAATTTTTCATTTTTTTTTCCTTTTTGTTGCCATGGCAACCAGAGTTCTACTTTGGATCAAGTTTATTTTAGCAACTTTTGTGAAGGTTGCCCCAAAGGATCATCCCTGCCAAGGTTAATCAAATTCTGCCCGTGGTTTCAGAGGAGATGTTTTTTAAAAAGGTTTCTCTATATACATATAAGGCAAATAAGCCCCGCCCTGGGGGCCCATGTTTTTTTTAACGGATCGGAATAATTTTTTAGCAACTTTGGTAGAGGTTGACCCAAGGAAAACATCTGTACCAATTTATTTTAAATCTGGCCATTTAGTTTTGAAAGAAGATGATTTTTAAAGTTTTTCATTTATTTTTCCTTTTTGTTGCCATGGCAACCAGAGTTCTACAGGGAAATTCAAGTTTATTTTAGCGATTTTGTGTAGGTTGACCCAAGGATCATCCTGCTAAGTTAATAAATTTCTGTCCAGTGGTTTCAGAGGAGATGTTGTTTTAAAGGTTTCTCTTATACATTTAAGGCAAATAAGCCCCCCCCCTGGCGGCCAGTTTTTTTAGGATCAAAATTAAAATTTTTAGCAACTTTGGTAGAGGTTGACCCAGGAACATCTGTCCCAAAATTTATTTTGAAATCTGGCCAGTAGTTTGAAGGAGATGATTTTTTAAAGTTTTCAAATTATTTTTCTTTTTGTTGCCATGGCAACCAGAGTTCTTCATGGATCAACTTTATTTTAGCAACTTTTGTAGAGCTTACCCAAGGAACATTCTGCAAGTTTCATTAAATTCTGCCCCAGCAGTTTCAGAGGAGATGTCTTTTAAAGCAAATTGTTGACGACGGACGACGGACGACTGCACTACGCAAGACGGACGACGCACGACGACGGACGCCGGACGAATGGCGATCACAAAAGCTCACCTTGAGCACTTTGTGCTCAGGTGGTAAAAATAGAACTTTAAACCCCGCCCACTTAATTCCTCTTGCGAAGGAGGCATGGTGTAATATTCGTCAATTGAAACGACGCTGTATTTGACAGGCGGTAAAGTCAATGGAATATCGATTTTCTGTTGAAGTGTAAAGTGGAGAAAAGTCAAAGTCAATCGCACGGCGTAGTATTCATGTGTAAATTTATGATTTGATGAATTTTAAATTTTGACTGGTCTTAAAATGGTTTATGAAATGATTGTTTTTTTTGGGCCCAAAGATGTGTGTAAAAAACTTGTGCCACATATTG
>CM037777.1:2743500-2793500 GCA_021229015.1 Solen grandis
CTAATTGGATGTGGTGGAGTAACACATGAAGGACCTAGGTTAAGTAACCTACTTATCACTTCTTATCCAGCTTATCACTTCTTATCACAACTTATCGCTTCTCACCATTGCGTCCCGGGTTCGATTCCTGGTCACGTACGTGAGAGGGTACAGTAGTCGCCCGTCCAGACACGTGGGTTTTCTCCGGGTTCTCCGGTTTCCTCCCACATACGCCGCCATCAGAGCCATCGAGAGTGATTAATATAAGTTGTGAAAACTTGTTTAGTAATCGATGCAAAATAGCTGGAAGGACTAATCCCGTGACCGTCCCCGGTGGCCGAGTGGTTAGAGCGTCCACCTCGGAAGCGGGAGGTCGTGGGTTCGATCCCTGGCCGCGACATACCAAAGTCGTAAAAATGGTACTGTTATAGCTCCCTTGATTGGCCCTCGGCATACAAGGGTAGTTGCAGGACCGGTTGGCTCGGTGTCAGGATAATGTGACTGGGTGTGGTATCATGCCACATGTCTACGGCGTGATACTGCAGTGTGGCAGCACTATATCTGTCTCAAGTAGACATCGTCTCCAAATGAGTGAAATACTGTCGGTGGAACGTTAAACCCAACAAACAAACTAATCCTGTGAAACTTTATTGTGACCAAGCCCTATTAGTATAAGACACAGTCTACGCTATAAGATAAATTTGTTTCCAACTGTAAAGGTACCAAAAGTTAGAATCATGAATATTATCTCCTGAATGTAACCCGACATCTTGTCTGATACGAAATAAAATTAACTTTACTTATTAGGTTCCTGAATGTAACCCTACATCTTGTCTGATACGAAATAAAATTAACTTTTTTTATTAGGTTGTACAAAAAAATATTGTTTGAATTAAAAATAATAAATCAATCAAATTAATTATCCATGCTAGACAATATTTTAATTAATATGAAAGCAAAAAATCACGAATTATATGATAAATTGCTGAAAATAAATGGTATCTTTATTGCATTATGCTCACTTGTATTAGTTTTCCATTGCGGTGACATATGTTTTTACTAATGAGTAATGATCCTTAGTAAAGCTTTAATATGGATTCCGCAATTTATTTGCGTAAAAAATATGTGTTGCAGTAACAACGACAATATCATTTGATTAAGAGATCTGTTGAAATAAAAATGTTTTTCGGCCTCCTTTCGGAAGATTGGAGTCGTGATTTACATGCACATGTAAACTATTATTGTATAAAAGGTTTAACATATAGCCGGCTACTGCATTATGCAAACATACCATATTATAATATCAATTTCATTATGAAATCGCAGGAACTATTTACGTACAGAAATGTCATATGTTTTCTTTTTAAAATAAAATGATGTTGGTTGCCATGGCCACCAGGGTTCTACATAAATTACATTTTTACACAGAAACCATCATAATTATTACCCAAATTCATAAGAACAGAGGGACGAGTTATCAGTATTTTGATGCAAATAAAAGAAAAGAATATTTCCTCCTCCTCAAAAGATGCCCACATGTGTTTCATTTAATGTTTGTACAAATGAATACCAAAGCAATATCGAGCAGAACCAAACTTAAGTTGTCTACATATATTAGGTAGATAATTTTTTTGAATTTTTAGTATTGATTTTTCCTCTCCACATGAATTTTGTCGGCACTATTCAGTTCTTGGTACATGACATGATGAATGGTTATCTACCAATCATCTGCCACAAAATCACATACTATAGATCATTGACGGAGACTTTCAATTCTGATCCACACTATCTGAATATTTTCCAGGAACATCATACCGCGACACTACCTACTACGACTATGACTTGACTTGACTTGACTTGACTTGACTATACCGTCGCTTCGACAGTATTTCAGTCATATAGCGACGTCCAGCTTATTACAGGTGGAGGAAGACCCCGAATGCACGGAGGCATCCGAGTAGAACCACCGACCTACCGCAAGCCAGCTGGAAGGCTTCCTCATATGAAAATCCGAATGACCCTGCCGGGATTCGAACCCACGCAGTGAGGGGCTGAGTGAGTTTTACAGAGACTTTACCCTCTCGGCCACGGAGGCCCCTAACTACTACGAGATTCGTGTATGATATCCAAATGAGTGCATTGCTATATCGCATGTATTCCACCCAATGGCCATCAGCAAACACCGATGAGGGAATGCAACCTAATGATTAACCTTGTTGGGGCTAGAGTAATCAAAGCGCTGAAGGCACTGATGTTGTGTGTGTCTCAAATGAAAGAATGTTTGAACAGCTGCAAGTCGATCAAGAATAATTAAATTTACTTTGATAAACAAAAGAAATGCGGCATTCCTTTTCTCTCAGCGCTATAAGAGCTTTGATTTGTATTCATGCAGTACCTTATCTATAACAGACTCTATTTATAGATTGAAGTAATGATGCAAATTTTCTTCACAGGTCAGAGGCTCCGAACTCATTTCGGATAGCAGATATACAGGTTTCGGTCATCTTTTAGTGTAAGAAATAACCCTTGGAGTTATCTGTGGTCGATAGATTGGTGTGATTATTAGTATGTTACAATGATTTGTTTTGGACTTCACATGGGTTATTGAAACAGCCTAAAATGTCCGAAAGCTGCACACCTACTATCAAATTTATTTGCGAGCCACCTTCGCATCGAAACAAACTATATTCGTGCGCTTGGTAAAGTGATCACGTGATAAAGACAGTTACATCATTCGATTGCAGTTACTGCAGCATAGAAAAATAAGTCCTATAATTCTTTCATGTCACAGGCGATTTTGCCTGTAAGTATTATTTTTGACACAGCATTGATTTTTCAGCATTTTTGCTTCTTTCTAGTATACTTATGTTGTAGAAATATATATAATTGTTCGACCATATTTACACTATTGAGAGGTTATGCGGTTTTAAATCTAGGAGAACATGGGTTGAAAACGTAGTACTATAGTTGGTGTACTGACGTCACACACAACTAAAATGATTTACGAGTGAAGCAACAACGCCCCCCCCCCCCCCACACCCACCCACCCACACACACACAAACACACATGGCCCCACCTTACCTATTGCCTGTCGATTTTGGTATAAGAAGGGAATATCCAATTCCTGCCATACATAGTACTTCGAAATATTTTCTTTTTTCATTTTAAAAGAATAAAAACACTTCATATATTCCAACAGTTCTTATAACAATATTGTGCTTGGGGATTGTATTATTTTTGTGTGATTACTATGAATATCAAAATAGGAAATATTTGCCTCACAGATAAACCATGGGCCAACTAGACACATGGGAACCTCGATACTTTAAATTGTTCTACCTCTCTCTCTCTCGCCCCCAAACCTCTTCCTCCCATGTTCAGCATTGGAAGAAAAGGGAGGTAAATCTATCTTTAATGCCAAATGATCGTTTATCTTACGTGGGATAATAAACCTAGTAATTACAATAAATCTGAACTGTTACGTTTAACATTTTATCAAGATAAACAAATAACAGTTCCCAGCTGAACGAGCACATTCTTAAATGTCGTTTTTTTTCTCAATATGTTGATGTTTATATTACTTATATGGATAGAAAATAATACAAAAAGAAATAAAATGCAGTGCAATGTATGATAGCGAAACTGACGGTCTGCGGCTATACATTCGTTATTGGGAGAAAAATAATCTATCGTTCGTTGATTTAGACAGGGATATCTCATCCTCGAGATAAGAAATTTAATATGAGATATCTCTATCCTACACAAACACTCATGAATGGTTCTTATAATCTCTGTGTGGGTGTCATGGTTAGTTGCTGACGGAAATCGAGAACTTAATACAAAAGAAGGATGTATTCTAGTCAACTAGTTAACACATATTTTTGAACCACCGAATGCTGCAATATCAAAAAAAAAAAAAAAAAAAGACCACCAAAAGATAACAGAAATTAAAACATAAATGGAACTAGTCTTACGCAATTGTTAAAAATTGTCTCATATTACGGTGTTCCACTCCAAGCTCAGCGATGAAAGATTACTAAACGTTTGAAGCTTAAACTTGTATTTCGAGCAATTAATCAACATCAAAGACCGCAGAAAATCCACATAGAATGTGAAAAATGAGTTCAAACATTAAGCGTGTCACAGATTAGCTAAAATATCATTAAACAGATCATGCAGAAATTATGCCACAATGAACCGCGCAAGTAATAAATATCTAATTTTTTGTGAGACTTATGAGATGACATTGCATATAATGATATAATGTAAATTTCTAAGACGATTTTGGAAAAAAAATATGACGCATATTGGTGACCAAATTATAACACATATGTATAAAAGGGAATATGAAACATAAATACTATAACATGTTGGATACTTTTATTTCTGACCTGTCCTTTGATCACTATTTTCATAACATTCTTTGTAATTTACATATGGTGTATAATCCTGAATATGGATTTGCAATAATGTGACAAAATGTTTTAAACGTAAAAGTATGACCAAACGCCATGTGTCATTGAAAACATCCGGCATATTTATTAAAAGATAAACATTGCATGTGGCTGAATAGTTTTTTCACGCCTTTTCTTTTCAAGACCAGTTTCTGGCATCTTAATTTGCAGTTTTGATTGATTTGTTAAACACGTGACTTCCTCCCGAAGAAATACATTCATTGAAAGCTACTGAATGCGTGCAATCAGCGTTGATCCAAGGTTGCAATTTATCTCTGCAAACATGTTCTAATGCTGTATTTCAGAAAGACTGCAAATCAAATGAAACAATAAATATGTCATGCAAATATTGATGCAATCAAGAAATATAACGTCAGGCATTCAATACATATTCATTTGAAATGCATTAATGCAATATTTTTGTGAAAAAAATAAACCACATAAAAGATGAACAATTTAACTATAAATAGTATGAAAAACAATTTAAAGTATAAAATCTTTTGAGCTTTTTATTTTTCTTAACGCTGTTAAGAAAAGTTGTTAAAAGTTATTCACTTTCAACAGATTGATTTAGGTTTGAAAACATTTGCAATCGTCATACGTTTGCAATCTATTAGATACCGGTATTACACACGTACAGGTATTACACAAGTACGTATATTAAGGAGGGAGAGGAAAGGTTAGACTAACTAGCTGAGCCATTATTTTGCAAAAATGTGACTTTTAGAAATAATGCTAATGTTAAAACTTTAATTTGTAAACAGTCTGAATGGTTTAATAATGAAAATTATGTTTAAGGAAAAATTAAAACAATAAAAATGATATAAAAAAAAGGAAAAAAAAAAAAAAATTTTTTTTTGAGAATTGAATTTTTATAATTTAAAATAAAAATATAATGTTGGAAATGTGGAGGCTGAATATTTTTGTAACGGTCATAATTTTAATGATAATGATTGTATATTTGAAGAATTAGATGCACCTATTACTTTAAGTGAAGTCGAATATATCATACAGAAACTTAAAAGAAATAAATCTGTTGCTGGGGACAACCTATTAAATGAATATTTTATTATATTAGGGCTTCATCTAGTAGATATTTTTAACGGTATTCTAAATTCAGGCTTCTTTCCTGAGGAATGGATGAGTGGTATAATAGTCCCGTTACATAAGAAAAATGATCCCAACAATGTAAATAATTACAGAGGAATTACACTTGTGAGTTTTTTTTTCTAAGATTTTTACAGGTGTATTAAATAAACGCATTGCGGATTGGGCAGAAAGTAATCATGTTATTAGTGATGCACAATTTGGGTTTAGAAAAGGGCGTTCTACTGTTGATGCTATGTTTGTTTTAAATGCAATTATCAGTAAAATTCTTAATGAAAATGGTCGTCTTATGTGTGCTTTCATTGATTTTAAAAAAGCATTTGATAGCGTTTATAGAAATGGTTATGGTATAAATTGTATAACTTAGGTATAAGAGGAAAAACCCTTAGGATAGTTCGTGATATGTATTCTCAAGTCAAATCATGTGTTCGTGGTGCAAGTCTTATTCTGAATATTTTGAATGCTCTATTGGCTTAAAGCAAGGCGAGGTTATCTCCCCTTTAATTTTTTCTCTATTTTTAGAAGACTTGGAGTTATTTTTAATGGAAAACATTAATTCAGGATTGTCTATTGATGATATTACATTTATTTTATTATTATTTGCTGATGATATGGTTATTGTTAGTAAGTCACCAGCCGATTTACAAAATAGTTTAAATATGTTAAAAGAATATTGTAGCTCATGGTGTTTAGAAGTAAACCCAGATAAAAGTAAATAGTTGTTTTTAGAAAAAGAGGGCCCAAGCAAATGAAAAATGGACTTATGATAATACACCGATTGAAACAGTAAATAATTTTAATTATCTTGGTACTATTTTTAATTATACCGGAAGTTTCGTACACAACCAGGAAATGTTGGCGGGTAAAGGCTTAAAGGCTCTAAATACATTGATGGTGAATATTAGTTCAAAATTGATTAAACCTAGTAATGTTTGTCAATTATTTGACGCATTTGTTGGCTCTGTCCTAAGTTATGGGTGTGAAATATCTGGATTTGGTAAGGCTAAATACATAGAAAAAAAAAAAAAAAAGGACACATAAGATACAAAATTCAAAACATAATGGTAACTAGTCTTAAATTGTTTGAAAAATTTCTATATTATTTCCATAAGACATGTTAAGATAATAAAATTTGGCTTGAAACTTTAAATTCAAATTAATCAAATTTCAAAACCAGAAAATCCTAATAAATGTGAAAAAGAGTTCAAAGGAATTGGGCTTGTTAAGTTTTAGCAAAAATTATTAAACATGTTTGCATTAATCCAAATGAACGCGCAAGTATCATTATCTAATTTTTTAGAGAAGAATGAATTGACAATTGTTAAAACTTTGGATTTTAAAATATTTTAAGCAACTTTGCCCAATAAACAATATTATAAAATGAATTATGATAATGAATTATATAATTTGGATACTTATTTACCTGATTTATCACTATTCTTTCATAAATTAACTTTGTAAATTTACAAGTTGAGTGTATAATCGTGAATAGGATTGCAATAATTGCCAAATGTTTAATGTAAAAGTTGACAGAAATGTGATATTGAAACACGAATTTATTGTAAAGATTAAATTGCATTAGTAATAGTTTTTACGTTTTTTTTGAAAAGACAATTCTTGTCTTAATTCAGTTTTGATTAATTTTTAAACACTTGAATTCCTAAGAAAAACATTTTGAAATATGAATTTAATCAGCGTTTACAACGTTGCCAATTTTTATTTTTCTGAAACATCATAATTGTGTATTTTGTATACTGCAAATCATAACATAATATTATGAATATTGATGACAAGCAAATATAACGTCGGCTTCATACAATCATTGAAATGATTAATGCAATAAATGATACTAAATTGTTCTGTATTAGTGTTGAGAATGTGTAGCTAGGACACTTCCCATTGTAAGATTTATTATCTCACATTTATGTGAAATATTAATAAACCACATACAAATGAAAATTTACTATACTTAATACTTTGCAATATTTAAGTACACTGTATCTTCTCTTCTGATGTCTTTTTTTTTTCTCTAACTTTAAGATAATCGTAACAGGTATTACTTTTAGTTGTTTGGGTTTTAAAACATTCAATGTCATGTATGCAAAACATTGTATATGTTTACCGTACGTAATACAAATACGTATTTGGAAAAAGGGTTCTGAATCATATATAAAACATCACTATCTAAAGCTACAACCCTAATGCCAAGGGCAAATTCAAATCCTTAAGCAATGGCATAAAAAGAACGTAAATGTCAGTTTGCATCTAAATTGAAACGTAAATTTCGTGTCTTGTAGTGATCGTCCTTGTTAATTCAGTAAATGTAATCGGTATTACAGTGTGACCTTGTTATTTTGATTCAAATGGTGGACACGCCGTTGAGGCAATATATTTTTAAAGATACTGTGAAAAAACACATATGTAGCAAGAATATGACCCGATTGTTAGATGATTCAAATATTTTGATTTTGAAATTCATATCCTAAATTTCGACATAATGGAATAGAAAATTTAGTTTAAGACAGCCCAACTCGAAATCGTTAAGCATAAATTATAAAACAGTAAAATTAGTGATTCCCACGTAGGAGAATGTTTAATGTTTTTATATGACACGAATGTAAAATCAAAAACTGCTACATACACCGACATCTTTTATAAGACCGATCAATGTATCTACATCAGTAGTAAAAATAATAAAAATTATATAGTGATTTGTCGTAATAAGACTTAAATCTACATAGTCATTAGTCAGTGAAGATGTTTGTTTCTATATTGGGTTTAACGTACCAACGACATTATTTCAATCATTTGGAGACGATCTCATTGTCCTGATACCAGTCCTGGAACTACTCTTAATGCTGAATGCCAAGCAAGGGAGCTGTACCAGTATCGTTATTTACGACTTATATCGCGGTCGGGTATCAAATCAAAGACCTCCCGATTCTGGAGAAGAAGCGCTAACCACTAGACCACCGGGAAAGATGTAAATTCAGATAAGTTTGAAAAATGACTGCCCGATTTTACGATTTATTACACATTCCTTGTTACAAACGGCGCAAGAAGGCGGAAAATTTTAAAATGGTTTAACAAATCGCAATTTCTTAAACTGAGCATTATCCTGAATTTCAACAGAAGATTTGGAATGAACATATAAATTTGATTTCTATATCATAAAGTCTTGATACACAATATAGAACATAAATATACAACCTACTCAGGGTCAAATATGAGACAGAAACACGCCTGTACAATTACAGACTTATATAATGAAAATCTACGAGCAATAGTTTCCTTGAAACATTCCAGGGTGTCCAATAACACTTAAATGAAAAAATATCATGATGTCAGCTACAATTAAGTATTCTGAATTTAAGATAGAGAAAAAAAAATCTACTTCAAACAATCTCTTTAAAGGGATTAAATTTTTACACATCGTTATGATATTAAATCTTTGTAGCTCTCACTGCTTTACTCCAATATTATTGAAATTATTTGCTTCGATTCCATCTACATACGAGAGGCATTTAATCGAGATCTTCAATGTTCTTTTTATATTGAAGACTAGACAAAGTAGTAAAGAACACTAGGCTAAATACTATGCTAGGAGACTTTAAAAACAAGGTGGGGGAGTAATGATAAAAAGGTGAAACACCTATTTTGGGACCTATTGATTATGGGCTAGGAAGCCTAGATAAGGAAGTTATGAGCACTAGAATGTAAGGTAATGAAAACGGAATGAAACGGGCACTAAATCAGAAAGTTTTGGACACCCAAGGTGATCCAAGGCTAGAGAACTAGGGACACTAGACTGAGGTTAAAGAACACAAGGCTGATCACAAGGCTAGAGAACTAGGGACACTAGACTGAGGTTAAAGAACACAAGGCTGATCACAAGGGCTAGAAGTAATTAAGGACTAGATGAGGTTAAAGATCACAAGGATGATCACAAGGCTAAAGAACTAAGGACACTAGACTGAGGTTAAAGAACACAAGGATGACCACAAGGCTAGGGAAGTATGGAGACTAGATTGAGGTTAAAGATCACAAGGCTGATCACACTAAGTGGCTAGAAGGGACCTTAAGGGGACATTAGACTTAAGTTAAAGAACACAAGGCTGATCAAAAGGCTAAAGAACTAAGGACATTAGACTGAGGTTAAAGAACATACCACTGAACAAATGGCTTGAGAACTTTGAAAACTAGACTTTGAGATAAAAAACACAATGAAAATAAAACAAAGCTAGAAAACTAAAAACTATAGTCTGGGAATAAAACAACTTTGAATAAAAGGCAGGCTAAGACTAGACTTTGAGGTACAGAACACAAAGCTGAACAAAAACAATGAAACGTTGAAAATGAGATTAGTGCTAAAGAACACAAGGCTGAAAATAAGGCTGAACACTAGTAAACAAATAGAATAGAATATTGAATTAGAGACACCCAACAGTCTAAAGACGTCATACGGTGTCTTAAAGGGTTAAAATTTATGATAAGTCACAAATTTATATGAAAGTGATTCCTGCACAGCAGGGGAGTAGACACGTATACTCTGTCACATATGTAAAATCAAAGCTTGTTATATATACCAACGTTTTCAATAAAAGCAAAAAAGGTAACAAAAGTTTAACATAGATGTCACATTAAAATAATTAGCTCTGATAAAAAATAAATCAATAAAGTCGACTAAAATATGTTTGATAGTATAAGGTTCCTGACAAGGAACACAAAATGGTTGTTTTTCTCGATTTAAAAGATGAGAGTGAGTCAAACAAGTAAGTCCTATGCAACAACGATTGATAACACAATCTTCCCTACGCACAGCGCTGGAAGATGGATACCAAAACACTAATGATGGTTGAGTGGAATGTAATTTATCAAACTGAGCATTGTCCAAACTAGATCAGCATTCTCACTACCACGACTTCCAGGTAATAATGTTTTATCAAAATATCTTGTATAATTGGATTCGAAAAATTCATATTTTTAATTGATTTTAGAACAGACAAGGAATCAGAAAATATGATAAATCGGACCGAAAAGACAATATCGCATGTAAAGCTAACTCCATAGCTTTTGCTTCTGCAGAGAAAATCGAAGTGCCATCCGGTAAACGATACAACTTTGTATACGGGGGCCGCCGTGGCCAAGCGGTTACAGTCGTGGACTGCAAATCTCTCAGCCCCTCACCGCTGTGGGTTCGAATCCCGGTAGGGACCTCGGATTTTCCATGAGGAAGCCTTCCAGCTGGCTTGCGGTAGGTCGTTGGTTCTACCCGGGTACCTCTGTGTACTCGGGGTCTTCCTCCACCTGTAATTAGCTGGACGTCGCTATATGATTGAAATACTATCACAGCGACGGTAAACCCCAATACAACAACAACAACAATAATTTTGTATAAAAATAGCTTATGACTGCACATGCGGTCGTATTACCATCTTTAGAGCCATCAGTATATATGTCATGATGGTCTCCATAGACCTAATTTCATTGAACTGTGGTTGAAATAAAATTGGACCAGTGTTCGATTTTTAGCTCACCTGAGCAAAGCACATGGTGAGCTTTTGTGATCCCATTAGTGTCCGTTGTCCGTTGTGTGGTGTGTGTCGTAAATAATTTAGTGTTTACACTCTATCACCTTCATTTCTCAAGCAATCATCTTCAAACTTTAAGACAATGTTTATAACCATAATGCTTCGATTGAGTTCGATTATGGCTGAGATCGGTCAATTATGTCAGGAGTTACGCCCCTTTTAATATAAAAAATACCAGATTTCACATTGTTTACACTCTATCACCTTCATTTCTTAAACAATCATTTTCAAATTTTGAGACAATGTTTATGAGCATAATGTCTCGATTGATTTCGATTATGGCTGATCGGTTTATTAAGTCAGGAGTTATGCTCCTTTTAATATAAAAATGCAATATTTCTGTTTGTTTACAGTCTAACGTCTTCATTTTTTGAGCAATCATCTTCATACTTTAGGACAAGTTTCACGACAATTATCTCTAGATCAAGTTATGGCTGAGATTGGCTCAATCGTTTAGGAATATATCCATTTTAATATAAAAAATGCTAGATTATATATTGTTTATGCACTATTGTTTTCATTTTTTAAACAGTCATCTTTAAACTTTAAGACATTGATCATGACCATAATTTTTCGATCGAGTTTGATTATCGCTGAGATTGTCCAATTAGGTCAGGAGTTACGCCCCTTTTAGTAAAAAATGCTGAATTTGACGTTGTTTTCACCCTAGCGTATTTTTTAGGAATCATCTTCAAACTCGAGATCAAGTTCAGTTATGGCTGATATCGGTTAGTCAATGCAGGAGTTATGCCCCTTTAATATAAAAAAGCAAGATCTCAGTTTGTTTACACTTAAGCATCTATATTTCTTAAAGCAATCATTTTTCTCAGATGAGCGATTCTGGGCCATCTTGGCCCTCTTGTTTAGAATTGTGAAGACTAAGATTAACTTCAGGCCTTTTAAGTGTCCAAGGTGGAATTTGTGGGACTGTTTTTGTTTTAATGACTTTTATGTCAACTTCTAAATCTGAAATTAGATTCTGAGCACGCAAACCCAGAGATTAGATAACCTTAGATTTGCTCTCATATAACGTTTTATAGTTTGGGGTAAAATACAATATCATAAGCAGGATTATTCGAATTTGATTTGAGTTTTGTAATATAGTGTAAGGTTAATTTTCCTCTACATAAATATAAGGATTGTTCATTGGCAGCTACAAAAAAGACTATCAGCAGGAGATGTTTTAAATGCGCCAAGTGCCAAACGTGATGAATTGTGTCAAATAACTGTAAATATGATTTTCTTGCTAAACCATAAACGATACAGCCATAGTCTAATTTGGAGCAAATAAGAGGTCGATATAAATTTAAATGAACTTTTGTTTCTGCACCCCAATCGGTATTGGGGACTACTCTCACTATGTTTAGTGCCTTTAAACGTTTATTCATGCGAAATAAAAGTAAGTTTATTGTTGAAAATCACTCCAAGAAATTTATATTCGTCAACTACAGGAATAGGAGTACTATCCAGCGTTAAATTTGGGTCATCGTGATGATTTCTTAATTGACAAAAATGCACACACTTTGTCTTTGATTTAGAAAATTTTAAGCCGTTTTTAGATGCCCACTTTTGTATTTTATTAAGATATGTTTGAAGCTGCCGTATAGTAGTGTTCATATTTTTGGATCCGTAACAAATCAAAAAGTCATCAACGTAGAGAGAGCGAACAACTCTGATACATTTTTTTTCTATATATATATAGGTAAATGGCCCTTACGACCGAAATCATTCAAATCTTTCATAATACCATGTTTCCACGTGGTATCACATGCCTTTTCCAGGTCAAAAATATAATTACTAAATGTACTTTGTTTTGACAAAGGCGTCACGAATGAATTTTGTAAGTCTAATTAATTGATTAGTTGTACTTCTCTTGTTCCTGAAGCCACACAGAAAAATTAGTAATTAGGTTATTAGACTCTAAGAACCAAGCAAGGAGGGCATTAATCATTCTCTCTAGAATTTTGCAGATGCAGCTTATTAGAACAATAGGTCGATAATTAGTGGGGTATTATCCTTTCCAGGTTTTGGAACCGGAATTATGAATGCCTCCTTCCATAAAGAAGGGACTATACCTGAAGACCAGATGACATTAAATATTTTTTATAGAGTATCCAATGAAGGGTTCAGTAGGTTTCAAAGTAATTAATATGGAATGTCATCAGGGCCTGCAGCGGTGAGATTGGGATTTTTGCAAGGCGTCCTGAAGTTCAGACAAAGAGAACGGTTTAATATAAGCTTCATCATTAGATAAAATAAAATTAAGTATTTGCTTTCCTGATTCCTTTTGATGTTCTTGAAATTCCTTAGAATAATTCTTAGCAGACGAATTTTTTGAGGCAATAAATTAGAAATTCTCTTTTTATCAATATTTTTTTCATTATTTTGGTCATTTAAATGAGTAACGCAAGAATTTGATTTGATTCTGCCCGTTATGTTTTTGATTATTTTCCATACCATTTTCATTGGAGTTTTTTAAATAATTTTTGAAACGTATTCTCGCCAAGAATTTTCTTTAACTGTTTTATGGTTCTACGAGCTTTTTCTCTTGAGTATTCTAATTTGATCATGATTTTCTTTTCTTGATCTTACGTTGAATATTTTGAAAGCTGCTCTGCGTTTACGAATGACTTTTACTTGTAACCTTTGTTTTAAGTATACATTGTTCAACAATGGAACGGATTTTAGAGATGAACTCGACTATACGGTCATTGAATTCTAAAAGAGTTGAAAAAAAACACACCTTTTTACAAAGTGTCTAAAATTTACCCCAATCATCTTTTTTCTTTAAATTCCAACGTGGAGGAGTATCATCACTACTAGAGTAAATGTTAGTTAATATAATAGGAAAGTGGTCACTTCCAAACAAATCGTCATGCACCCTCCAGTCGTAGTCTAAATACAAAGTCGGATAGGAAATAGAAAGATCAATGGCCGAATAATGACCAAATGCAGTATGAAGGTAAGTATAGGACTTATTATTTAAAATACGAAAATAGATCATTTTTGTTGATAAAATCTTCTACATTTTACCTTTCTTATTAAGATCGTTGCAACCCCATAATGTATTATGGCTATTAAAGTCACCTAAAAGTACATAAGGTGCAGGAAGTTGATTAATAAGATTTTCTAAATTCCTAGGATTCAAAGTAGGTATGTAAATAGAGGAAACTGTAATCACTCTATGCAAAGTTACACTGAGCGCCACAGCCTGTAGTTCTGTAGTTGTGTATTCAGTTGAACTTTACTATGAGGAATATTACTTCGGATTAAAAAAAATGAACCGCCAGCGGCTCTATCACAATTGTTTGAAATAAAATCATAGGAAGTATAATTCCTAAAAGATACATTATCATCACCTTTTAAAAATGATTCTTGAAGACAGACTACAACATTATTATTACCCTTTAAAAATGTTTCTTGAAGACAGGCCACGGCAAGTGATTGTGAAGACAATAGACTAGGATTGATTTGACTATTTGAGTTTACAGTCGCCTCGAGAGTATTTTAGTCATAAAGCGACGTTCAGCTAATAACAGGTGGTGGAAAACGATTTCTTAGTATAACCACCGACCTACCACAAGCCAGCTGGAAGGCTTCGTCACATGGAAATCCGAATGACTCTACCGGGATTCGAACCCACGCGGTGAGAGGCTGAGTGAGTGTTGAAGTCAGCGGCCACGGAGGCCCCTGAAAACAATAGTAAAAAATATGTCAATGTAATAAGCTTTTAGACCTCTACAATTCCAATAAATGATTTTGTTTTCAATGGTTTAAGAGAGAACGACAGGTAATGAATATAAAACATAAGGTGGTACAACTGGAGATCTTGACCTTGAAGATGATGATGAACTAGCATTGGTGCAATCCAAATCATCCTCGCAGTCACCATCCAATAACTCATACTTGCGCAGCATTCTAGAGGGATTGTTAGAACCCTTAGGCTGACGCCCAGACGCTGGGTCCGAATCTATAACCGGTTTGTTGGTTTTAGCCTGTTTATTTGATTTATTGGTTTTCATGTCTTGATTTATAGTCACTTTTTTAGACTCTGATTCAGATTGAGATTTTGTTTTGACTGTTTTGGCCGATGAAGAAACTTGTTCTGAAAAATCTGTTTGTGTACTAGCATCTGTCATTGTAACTGTTTTCGTATTTGATTTAATTATTGATGAGTAGGTTTGTTTTGGTGTAGCTTCGTAAATTTTCTTTGCTTCTGGAAATGAGATGTTTTGTGTAGCTTTGATTTTACATATTTCCTTTTCTGTCAACTAAGTTTTACATAGTTTTGAATCAGCCGAATGTTTTTTTCCACAGTTAACACATTTCAGGGGATTTGGGCACTTGTCCTGAAAGTGACCACCCTCTGCAGTGCACTTGACGCATACACTAGTTTAATGGCGACATTTATCTTCATGGTGACCAAAGTTTGGCAGCTATGAAATCTCAATGGGTTGGAAATAAAAAGATCAATTTTGATAATTCTGTAGAAAATTTTAAGAGAACTTGGAGCAATCGGGGTATTGAAAGTAAGAATGGTTGTGTTTGTAGAAATTTTTGTTTTGTTTTTAATAATTGTAACTCTTCGTGCTGCTGTGACGCCCCGTGGCTTTAAATTTTCTGTAAGTTCTTCATCTAAAGCACAAACACATTTTGTCTCGAATGACATCTTTCAATATTTGCAGAAGTTTTTAATCTGAGGATTTAGCTGGACGTCGCTGTATGACTGAAATACTGTCGAAGCGACGGTAAACTCAAATAGTCAAGGCAAGTCAAGTCTTTAACACAATCTGAATCAGGGTCGATATGTGTTCGTTTGTTTTGAAAGAAGGCCATGAGAGAAGGGCAAACGCATGGTCCAATTTGGCGGGACATGGATGCAGCCGCTGAACACTAGATTAAAAATGAAAATATGACTTTAAGGTTAAGAACACGAGGCATAAAACAAGACGAGAGACAGCAAGGCTTAACACAATACTTATAAACATTATGCTAGGAAATCTAGTGTACGTCTAGGGATTTAACGGACACATATATACTTTTCCAAGAATGTTTATTTTCAGACCTTTCACAAAAACATGCAAAGGTTTCAAATAGACTATGCATACTTCTTATTTTTGACATGACAATTTGCATTCATTCAAAGTTAACCTTAACATATGGAAATAAATTGTTATTAATTCCACATTTCAAGTTCGAAATACATTTAATTTCTTTCTTTTTTCAGATTTCCATGACACGCCACAATATTATTTAATCATACCTTTAGAACTGTTTTAGCGTTTTACTATAATTACAGTCTGTAGATATTTCAATTACATTTTTTTTTCGTTCTTATTGAAGTACTTGCCAGTATATGTAAAACCGAACTGTTTCTGTTATAATTGAGAATATTTACCGCTCGGAGTCTTCATTTAAACCGATATGATCATAAACGTTAATGCCTCGTCTTTGAACTGTTTGTAAACAAAAAGCACTTGTGACTGTCATATTGTTGTTATGCAGACATCTTTTCGACTTTTGAATAATGGTATGTCTGCCTTGCCTTGATTGCTGCGAAGATTTGGTTTGTTTACATGGTATTTTAGTATCATTCACGTTTACTTTCAAGGAATCGTACACGACTTCCGCTGAATCTAAATATCCATGGATTTAGCATTGTGTCAAAATGAAACCAAATAATGAGTGAAATATGTGACGTCTTGAGACACGTGTTAGAATATTAACCTTTAAACCTCTTGAGGGTTTTATAAGCACACATTTTACATTACATTGAAATAATAGTTAAAGCAGCACACACATCTAGACTTATGTAAATTGTGCTGCATTAACTATTCTTTCAATGTAATTTAAAATGTGTGCTTACAAAACTCTCAAGCGGTTAATATTAGTCTAGACTTATGTAAATATGACATTATCAAAATGTGATTTTGATAATAAATTATGAAGTGTTCCAAAGAAATTGTAAAGTAACATTGCAGATTCCTACACATGCTGTTTATGTTGTTTATTATTCTCTGGGTATAGGTATGCTGTGTGCTTTTATGAGATTATCTCAATTATAAGCAAACATGTCCTCAATTAAAACATTAAAACGTGGTGTAACGTAGTCCCATTATTCAACTTTTATTATATTTTTGTATGTAATAGGATGTCAATATCACTGGCCCCGTTTTTTTCCAGCATAAATCCGGGTGCGTTCCAATTTTATCTTGCCTTTATCTGTCGGCTCTATGGGTCTGAGGTCAACTGGCCAAATAGTGTTTTATATAGTTAAAGAACAACAACAGAATTTTAATTTCAACAAACTGTAATATTTATTAACACACATCAAATATTACTTCTGCGAATTCAATATTATTTTAGTTTACAATTTATATGAAATTCAAAAGACCTCCCCGAACATACCTGAGTGTTGACGGCTATCATCTACGAAATGTTTACAACTTGTGGCAATGCTGACCGGTGTTATTTTCTTAAAGATGTACAACAGTTGCTTGTGTACACATTTGTATGTAAACTGTTTTAGAATGTTAGCCTATATATTGAAAAGAATTGGTGCATGACCTGAAAATTTATTAAAGATGTATTCGGCTCAACTTTCAAACTAATATATGAAAATGTTTTTTGTTTTTTTGTTTTTTTTTGAAACATTAAAGCTATAAAACGATTTCTACGTAAATGTACTAGTAAGAGACAGCCGGTGACACTAGAATTTTAAAGAAACAATACTTTGGCAAGGAAGTTTACGGAATGCGCCAGTTTTTATCGGATAGGCCCGCTGGTAAATAATCATGTATACAGTACCGTGAGTAAACGTGGGAAAAAATGTCACTGATACAAAAAAGGTTGAACAACATCCTGACAGTGACGATATGAGAGTTTTATGTATGTGAAAAAGGCCGAAACATAGAAAAGACAATTTTTTGTTATGATATATGAAATCACCAAATAAACATGACGAATTGGAGGCATTCACACTTTCCTTAGTTGAAGTAATAGAAAATACTCGAGAAACACGAGGAACTGGAACTCTGCACGGTTGCCTTATGTAAACACGTGATTCTAATGTTGATATGATACAGCCCCCCTACAACTAAATGTAATTGGGTGAGAAAAACAAAACAAAAACGTATAGTGTGTTTATTGCCTCATTAATACTCGTGACCTTCCCAGCGTTTCCGAATGTGATACAAACGCTGGAAAGCATTTTTGTTCATGTTTGTTTGCGTTAACAGACGAACATGTTGCTATACAGTCATAGAGACATTTAAGAAGAGATACTGAAGAATAGTTCTTTTTCATTAAAATGAATAAATCACTGATTTTAATAAGCAAAACATAACTGATTATACAGAAATTGTTTATATGATTTTCCCACTAATCGTATAATCAACAGTCAGCAAGTTACATTTACTCGTATATTGGTTAGATCGATGTTTTGTTTCTTAATAGTTAATGTAGGCTTGCTCAATATCGGAATTCCATTACATTAGAGACATGACATTACAAACTGCAGAATTGCTGCGGGATGTTAACGATTGCGATTATAAGGCTGTAGGTAGAAATTATGTTCTCATAAATTATAAACCAAATACTGTATTAATGTTTGCCATATGGGACTTGTTAAATAAGCAAAGTTACGTTGGAATGAAATCTTAGACCTTCTGTGTTATCATCAGAACGTTTGAAATCATGGGTGCCTGGTTAGCGTAGTGGTAACGCGCTTCGCTTCTCACAAATGCGTTTCGGGTTCGATTCCTGGTCACATACTTGAGAGGGTACAGTGGTCACTAGTCCAGACACTAGGGTTTTCTCCGGGTTCTCTGGTTTCCTTCCACAATAATGACCACATACACCGCCATTAGAGCCCTGGAGAGTGATTAATAAAAGTTGAGAGAACTTAGATTTGTATTTGATGTAATATAAATAAAGTTGTTGTTTTTAACTCACCTGAGCACAAAGTGCTCAAGGTGAGCTTTTGTGATAGCCCGTTGTCCGTCGTCCATCGTCCGTGCGTGCGTCCGTGCGTGCGTGCGTGCGTCCGTCGTCAACTTTTCGGTCAAACGACTTCTCCTCCTAAACCACTTGGCCAATTTCAAAATTATTTTGCAGGAAAGTTCCTTGGCAGACTCTCTACCAAAGTTGTTCAAATGGTTCCAGTCCATTGCATAATTAGGTCACAGGAGCTAAAAATAGATTTTAAAAGTGAAATCTTAAAAAAAAACTTCTTCTCCAAATCCAAAAGGCCTAGAGCTTAGATATTTGGTATGTAGCATTGTCTAATGAACCATTACCAAGATTGTTCAAATCATGGCCATATATTAGGTAGATAATTTTTTTGAATCTTTAGTATTGATTTTTCCTCTCCACATGAATTTTGTCGGCACTATTCAGTTCTTGGTACATGACATGATGAATGGTTATCTACCAATCATCTGCCACAGAATCACATACTATAGATCATTGACGGAGACTTTCAATTCTGATCCACACTATCTGAATATTTTCCAGGAACATCATACCGCGACACTACCTACTACGACTATGACTTGACTTGACTTGACTTGACTTGACTATACCGTCGCTTCGACAGTATTTCAGTCATATAGCGACGTCCAGCTTATTACAGGTGGAGGAAGACCCCGAATGCACGGAGGCATCCGAGTAGAACCACCGACCTACCGCAAGCCAGCTGGAAGGCTTCCTCATATGAAAATCCGAATGACCCTGCCGGGATTCGAACCCACGCAGTGAGGGGCTGAGTGAGTTTTACAGAGACTTTACCCTCTCGGCCACGGAGGCCCCTAACTACTACGAGATTCGTGTATGATATCCAAATGAGTGCATTGCTATATCGCATGTATTCCACCCAATGGCCATCAGCAAACACCGATGAGGGAATGCAGCCTAATGATTAACCTTGTTGGGGCTAGAGTAATCAAAGCGCTGAAGGCACTGATGTTGTGTGTGTCTCAAATGAAAGAATGTTTGAACAGCTGCAAGTCGATCAAGAATAATTAAATTTACTTTGATAAACAAAAGAAATGCGGCATTCCTTTTCTCTCAGCGCTATAAGAGCTTTGATTTGTATTCATGCAGTACCTTATCTACAACAGACTCTATTTATAGATTGAAGTAATTATGCAAATTTTCTTCACAGGTCAGAGGCTCCGAACTCATTTCGGATAGCAGATATACAGGTTTCGGTCATCTTTTAGTGTAAGAAATAACCCTTGGAGATATCTGTGGTCGATAGATTGGTGTGATTATTAGTATGTTACAATGATTTGTTTTGGACTTCACATGGGTTATTGAAACAGCCTAAAATGTCCGAACGCTGCACATTTACTATCAAATTTATTTGCGAGCCACCTTCGCATCGAAACAAACTATATTCGTGCGCTTGGTAAAGTGATCACGTGATAAAAACAGTAACATCATTCGATTGCAGTTACTGCAGCATAGAAAAATAAGTCCTATAATTTTTTCATGTCACAGGCGATTTTGCCTGTAAGTATTATTTTTGACACAGCATTGATTTTTCAGCATTTTTGCTTCTTTCTAGTATACTTATGTTGTAGAAATATATATAATTGTTCGACCATATTTACACTATTGAGAGGTTATACGGTTTTAAATCTAGGAGAACATGGGTTGAAAACGTAGTACTATAGTTGGTGTACTGACGTCACACACAACTGAAATGATTTACGAGTGAAGCAACAACGCCCCCCCCCCCCCACACACACAAACACACATGGCCAGACCTTACCTATTGCCTGTCGATTTTGGTATAAGAAGGGAATATCCAATTCCTGCCATACATAATACTTCGAAATATTTTCTTTTTCATTTTAAAAGAATAAAAACAATTCATATATTCCAACAGTTCTTATAACAATATTGTGCTTGAGGGTTGTATTATTATTGTGTGATTACTATAGATATCAAAATAGGAAATATTTGCCTCACAGATAAACCATGGGCCAACTAGACACATGGGAACCTCGATACTTTAAATTGTTCTACCTCTCTCTCGCCCTCAAACCTCTTTCTCCCATGTTCAGCATATGAAGAAAAGGGAATACCCCGTGGAAGGTAAATCTATCTTTAATGCCAAATGATCGTTTATCTTACGTGGGATAATAAACCTAGTAATTACAATAAATCTGAACTGTTACGTTTAATATTTTATCAAGATAAACAAATAACAGTTCCCAGCTGAACGAGCACATTCTTAAATGTCGTTTTTTTTCTCAATATGTTGATGTTTATATTACTTATATGGATAGAAAATAATACAAAAAGAAAAAAATGCAGTGCAATGTATGATAGCGAAACTGACGGTCTGCAGCTATACATTCGTTATTGGGAGAAAAACAATCTATCGTTCGTTCATTTAGACATGGATATCTCATCCTCGAGATAAGAAATTTAATATGAGATATCCCTATCCTACACAAACACTCATGAATGGTTCTTATAATCTCTGTGTGGGTGTCATGGTTAGTTGCTGACGGTAATCGAGAACTTAATACAAAAGAAGGATGTATTCTAGTCAACTAGTTAACACATATTTTTGAACCACCGAATGCTGCAATATCAACAAAAAAAAAAAAAAAAAAAAAAAGGACCACCAAAAGATAACAGAAATCAAAACATAAATGGAACTAGTCTTTACGCAATTGTTAAAATTTGTCTCTCATATTACGGTGTTCCACTCCAAGCTCAGCGATGAAAGATTACTAAACGCTTGAAGCTTAAACTTGTATTTCGAGTAATTAATCAACATCAAAGACCGCAGAAAATCCACATAGAATGTGAAAAATGAGCTCAAACATTAAGCGTGTCACAGATTAGCTAAAATATCATTAAGCAGATCATGCAGAAATTATGCCACAATGAACCGCGCAAGTAATAAATATCTAATTTTCCGTGAGACTTATGAGATGACATTGCATTTCTAAGATTATGGAGAAAAAAACAACATATAATGCATATAGGTGACCAAATTATATCACAAACGTATAAAAGGGAATATTAAAAATAGATACTATAAGATGTTGGATACTTTTATTTCTGGCCTGTTCTTTGATCACTATCTTCATAATATTCTTTGTAATTTGCATATGGTGTATAATCCTGAATATGGATTTGCAATAATGTGACAAAATGTTTTAAACGTAAAAGTATGACCAAACGCCATGTGTCATTGAAGACATCCGGCATATTTATTAAAAGATAAACATTGCATGTGGCTGAATAGTTTTTTCACGCCTTTTCTTTTCAAGACCAGTTTCTGGCATCTTAATTTGCAGTTTTGATTGATTTGTTAAACACGTGACTTCCTCCCGAAGAAATACATTCATTGAAAGCTACTGAATGCGTGCAATCAGCGTTGATCCAAGGTTGCAATTTATCTCTGCAAACATGTTCTAGTGCTGTATTTCAGAAAGACTGCAAATCAAATGAAACAATAAATATGTCATGCAAATATTGATGCAATCAAGAAATATAACGTCAGGCATTCAATACATATTCATTTGAAATGCATTAATGCAATAAAATGAACAATTGTATGCATAGTGTTGAAGAATGTGTAACGGCCTGAACGACTTCCACAAGAAAGATTTATATAGTTATGCACATTGTATGTGAAAAAAATAAACCACATAAAAGATGAACAATTTAACTATAAACTAGTATGAAAAACAACTTTAAAGTACACTATATCTAAATCTCTTTTGATGATCGTTTTTATTTTTCTTAACGCTGTTAAGAAAAGTTGTTAAAAGTTATTCACTTTCAACAGATTGATTTAGGTTTGAAAACATTTGCAATCGTCATACGTTTGCAATCTATTAGATACCGGTATTACACACGTACAGGTATTACACAAGTACGTATATTAAGGAGGGGAGAGGATAGGTTAGACTAACTAGCTGAGCCATTATTTTGCAAAAATGTGACTTTTAGAAATAATGCTAATGTTAAAACTTTAATTTGTAAACAGTCTGAATGGTTTAATAATGAATGTTTAAAGGCCAAAGAGTTATATTTTAATGCTATGGAAAAATTAATAACAATAAAAATGATATTAACAGAGAAGATATGTGTATTAAAAAAATAGAGTATAAAAAATTGGTTAAACGGACGAAAAGGAGATATGAATTGGAGAAAATGAGAAAAATAGAAAAATTACGTCACAGTAGTCCTAAAGATTTTTGGAAGCACTTTTCGAGAAAAAAAAAGGTCAGTCAAATAATATTACGACTGAGGAATTTTTTGAATTTTTTTTCATCTTTAAATGCAAATATACCTGATGTTGGAAATGTGGAGGCTGAATATTTTTGTAACGGTCATAATTTTAATGATAATGATTGTATATTTGAAGAATTAGATGCACCTATTACTTTAAGTGAAGTCGAATATATCATACAGAAACTTAAAAGAAATAAATCTGTTGCTGGGGACAACCTATTAAATGAATATTTTATTGAATCTTTTGATATATTAGGGCTTCATCTAGTAGATATTTTTAACGGTATTCTAAATTCAGGCTTCTTTCCTGAGGAATGGATGAGTGGTATAATAGTCCCGTTACATAAGAAAAATGATCCCAACAATGTAAATAATTACAGAGGAATTACACTTGTGAGTTGTTTTTCTAAGATTTTTACAGGTGTATTAAATAAACGCATTGCGGATTGGGCAGAAAGTAATCATGTTATTAGTGATGCACAATTTGGGTTTAGAAAAGGGCGTTCTACTGTTGATGCTATGTTTGTTTTAAATGCAATTATCAGTAAAATTCTTAATGAAAATGGTCGTCTTATGTGTGCTTTCATTGATTTTAAAAAAGCATTTGATAGCGTTTATAGAAATGGTTTATGGTATAAATTGTATAACTTAGGTATAAGAGGAAAAACCCTTAGGATAGTTCGTGATATGTATTCTCAAGTCAAATCATGTGTTCGTGGGTGCAAGTCTTATTCTGAATATTTTGAATGCTCTATTGGCTTAAAGCAAGGCGAGGTTATCTCCCCTTTAATTTTTTCTCTATTTTTAGAAGACTTGGAGTTATTTTTAATGGAAAACATTAATTCAGGATTGTCTATTGATGATATTACATTTATTTTATTATTATTTGCTGATGATATGGTTATTGTTAGTAAGTCACCAGCCGATTTACAAAATAGTTTAAATATGTTAAAAGAATATTGTAGCTCATGGTGTTTAGAAGTAAACCCAGATAAAAGTAAAATAGTTGTTTTTAGAAAAAGAGGGCCCAAGCAAATGAAAAATGGACTTATGATAATACACCGATTGAAACAGTAAATAATTTTAATTATCTTGGTACTATTTTTAATTATACCGGAAGTTTCGTACACAACCAGGAAATGTTGGCGGGTAAAGGCTTAAAGGCTCTAAATACATTGATGGTGAATATTAGTTCAAAATTGATTAAACCTAGTAATGTTTGTCAATTATTTGACGCATTTGTTGGCTCTGTCCTAAGTTATGGGTGTGAAATATCTGGATTTGGTAAAGGTAAAACATTAGAAAGAATTCACTTAAAATTTTGTAAATGGTTATTATGTGTCAAACAATCTACATGTACTATGTCGATTTATGGTGAATTAGGTAGATTTCCTTTATTTATTAATAGACATGTTAGAATAATAAAATATTGAAAAGTATAATTCTTTATTAAATGACTGTAATAGAGGCAAGAGGAATTGGGCCTTTCAGGTTAAAGATTTATTGGACAAAAATGGTTTCTCACATGTTTGGCTTAATCCAAATAGTATCGATCGTAAATCATTTCATTTATTATTTAAAGAAAGATTGATTGACCAATTTAAACAGGCTTGGTTTACAACTATATTTAATGGCGAATCCTTTCGCCCATATAAATCTATTAAAACATGTTTTGATTATGAATTTTATTTGGATAAGTTACCAAGAATTTATCGAATATTTCTTTCAAAGTTAAGACTTTCGTCACATAATTTACAAGTTGAAGCTGGTAGGTACGGTGCAAATAGAGTTGAATATTGCCAAAGGTATTGTAATATTTGTAGAAATGGAGATATTGAAGACGAATTTTTGTGTATGTGTTTGTAATGTTATAATGATTTATTAATATTATGAAATCTAAGAATAAAACAATTTTGCTAAATTTAGGTAAATTTATTAAACATGCTTTTACTTTACGTAATACCATTTTATCTGTTAATGAAACATAAATTGTGTATTTTTGTTCTGCACATCTCTCTATCTTTGTATTTTATTTAGACAGTAGCATTATGTAAGCCGTGCGTTCATACCAAATACTTGAATTGATTAAAAAGATCTTATTTACGATACTATAATTTTTTCTGTTTTTTTTTTTTAATAATTACATACAAATTATATTTATTTAGAACTTGAATATTTTTTGCTTAGTTGTTTGATACATGTACTCTCTCTCTCTCTCTCTCTCTCTTTCTCTCTCTTTATAGTTGACATCGTAGACCATGGCATGTGACTTTTGTTGTTTTGTTATTAAAATCATTGGATCATGTAACAAAAAACATGTATATGTTTACGTTACTAAATAAAATATTTGAATCTTGAATCTATATAAAACATCACTGTCTAAAGCTACAACCCTAATGCCAAGGGCAAATTCAAATCCTTAATCAATAGCATAAAAAGAACGTAAATGTCAGTTTGCATCTAAACTGAAACGTAAATTGCGTGTCTTGTAGTGATCGTCCTTGTTAATTCAGTAAATGTAATCGGTCTTACAGTGTGACCTTGTTATTTTGATTCAAATGGTGGACACGCCGTTGAGGCAAGATATTTTTAAAGATACTGTGAAAAAACACATATGTAGTAAGAATATGACCCGATTGTTAGATGATTCAAATATTTTGATTTTGAAATTCATATCCTAAATTTCGACATAATGGAATAGAAAATTAAGTTTAAGGCAGCCCAACTCGAAACCGTTAAGCATAAATTATAAAACAGGAAAATTAGTGATTCCCACGTAGGAGAATGTTTAATTTTATATGACACGAATGTAAAATCAAAAACTGCTACATACACCGACATCTTTTATAAAACCGATCAATGTATCTACATCAGTAGTAAAATTAATAAAAATTATATAGTGATTTGTCGTGATAAGACTTAAATCTACATAGTCATTAGTCAGTGAAGATGTTTCTATATTGTGTTTAACGTCCCAACGACATTATTTCAATCATTTGGAGACGATCTCATTGTCCTGATACCAGTCCTGGAACTACTCTTAATGCTGAATGCCAAGCAAGGGAGCTGTACCAGTATCGTTATTTACGACTTATATCGCGGTCGGGTATCAAATCAAAGACCTCCCGATTCTGGAGAAGAAGCGCTAACCACTAGACCACCGGGAAAGATGTAAATTCAGATAAGTTTGAAAAATGACTGCCCGATTTTACGATTTATTACACATTCCTTGTTACAAACGGCGCAAGAAGGCGGAAAATTTTAAAATGGTTTAACAAATCGCAATTTCTTAAACTGAGCATTATCCTGAATTTCAACAGAAGATTTGGAATGAACATATAAATTTGATTTCTATATCATAAAGTCTTGATACACAATATAGAACATAAATATACAACCTACTCAGGGTCAAATATGAGACAGAAACACGCCTGTACAATTACAAACTTATATAATGAAAATCTACGAGCAATAGTTTCCTTGAAACATTCCAGGGTGTCCAATAACACTTAAATGAAAAAATATCATGATGGCAGCTACAATTAAGTATTCTGAATTTAAGATAGAGAAAAAAAATCTACTTCAAACAATCTCTTTAAAGGGATTAAATTTTTACACATCGTTATGATATTAAATCTTTGTAGCTCTCACTGCTTTACTCCAATATTATTGAAATAATTTGCTTCGGTTCCATCTACATACGAGAGGCATTTAATCGAGATCTTCAATGTTCTTTTTATATTGAAGACTAGACAAAGTAGTAAAGAACACTAGGCTAAATACTATGCTAGGAGACTTTAAAAACAAGGTGGGGGAGTAATGATAAAAAGGTGAAACACCTATTTTGGGACCTATTGATTATGGGCTAGGAAGCCTAGATAAGGAAGTTATGAGCACTAGAATGTAAGGTAATGAAAACGGAATGAAACGGGCACTAAATCAGAAAGTTTTGGACACTAGATTGAATGTGAAGAACACAAAAATGGACATAAGACAAAAGAACTAGGGACACTAGACTGAGGTTAAAGAACACAAGGATGATCACAAGGCTAGAGAACTAGGGACACTAGACTGAGGTTAAAGAACACAAGGATGATCACAAGGCTAAAGAACTAAGGACACTAGACTGAGGTTAAAGAACACAAGGATGACCACAAGGCTAGGGAAGTATGAAGACTAGATTGAGGTTAAAGATCACAAGGCTGATCACAAGGCTAGAGGACTAGGGACATTAGACTTAAGTTAAAGAACACAAGGCTGATCACAAGGCTAGAGAACTAAGGACATTAGACTGAGGTTAAAGAACATACCACTGAACAAATGGCTTGAGAACTTTGAAAACTAGACTTTAAAAAACACAATGAAAATAAAACAAAGCTAGAAAACTAAAAACTATAGTCTGGGAGGTAAATAAAACAACTTTGAATAAAAGGCAGGCTAGAGAAGTATGAAGACTAGACTTTGAGGTACAGAACACAAAGCTGAACAAAAACAATGAAACGTTGAAAATGAGATTAGTGCTAAAGAACACAAGGCTGAAAATAAGGCTGAACACTAGTAAACAAATATAATAGAATATTGAATTAGAGACACCCAACAGTCTAAAGACGTCATACGGTGTCTTAAAGGGTTAAAATTTATGATAAGTCACAAATTTATATGAAAGTGATTCCTGCACAGCAGGGGAGTAGACACGTATACTCTGTCACATATGTAAAATAAGCTTGTTATATATACCAACGTTTTCAATAAAAGCAAAAAAGGTAACAAAAGTTTAACATAGATGTCACATTAAAATAATTAGCTCTGATAAAAAAATAAATCAATAAAGTCGACTAAAATATGTTTGATAGTATAAGGTTCCTGACAAGGAACACAAAATGGTTGTTTTTCTCGATTTAAAAGATGAGAGTGAGTCAAACAAGTAAGTCCTATGCAACAACGATTGATAACACAATCTTCCCTACGCACAGCGCTGGAAGATGGATACCAAAACACTAATGATGGTTGAGTGGAATGTAATTTATCAAACTGAGCATTGTCCAAACTAGATCAGCATTCTCACTACCACGACTTCCAGGTAATAATGTTTTATCAAAATATCTTGTATAATTGGATTCGAAAAATTCATAGTTTTAATTGATTTTAGAACAGACAAGGAATCAGAAAATATGATAAATCGGACCGAAAAGACAATATCGCATGTAAAGCTAACTCCATAGCTTTTGCTTCTGCAGAGAAAATCGAAGTGCCATCCGGTAAACGATAAAATTTTGTATAGGGGCCGCCGTGGCCAATCGGTTACAGTCGTGGACTGCAAATCTCTCAGCCCCTCACCGCTGTGGGTTCGAATCCCGGTAGGGACCTCGGATTTTTCATGTGAGGAAGCCTTCCAGCTGGCTTGCGGTAGGTCGTTGGTTCTACCCGGGTACCACTGTGTACTCGGGGTCCTCCTCCACCTGTAATTAGCTGGACGTCGCTACATGATTGAAATACTATCGCAGCGACGGTAAACCCCAATACAACAACAACAATAATTTTGTATAAAAATAGCTTATGACTGCACATGCGGTCGTATTACCATCTTTAGAGCCACCAGTATATATGTCATGATGGTCTCCATAAGTAGACCTAATTTCATTGAACTGTGGTTGAAATAAAATTGGACCAGTGTTCGATTTTTAGCTCACCTGAGCAAAGCACAGGGTGAGCTTTTGTGATCCCATTAGTGTCCGTTGTCCGTTGTGTGGTGTGTATCGTAAATAATTTAGTGTTTACACTCTATCACCTTCATTTCTCAAGCAATCATCTTCAAACTTTAAGACAATGTTTATAACCATAATGCTTCGATTGATTTTGATTATGGCTGAGATCGGTCAATTATGTCAGGAGTTACGCCCCTTTTAATATAAAAAATGCCAGATTATATATTGTTTATGCACTATTGTTTTCATTTTTTAAACAGTCATCTTTAAACTTTAAGACATTGATCATGACCATAATTTTTCGATCGAGTTTGATTATCGCTGAGATTGTCCAATTAGGTCAGGAGTTACGCCCCTTTTAGTAAAAAATGCTGAATTTGACGTTGTTTTCACCCTAGCGTATTTTTTAGGAATCATCTTCAAACTCGAGATCAAGTTCAGTTATGGCTGATATCGGTTAGTCAATGCAGGAGTTATGCCCCTTTAATATAAAAAAGCAAGATCTCAGTTTGTTTACACTTAAGCATCTATATTTCTTAAAGCAATCATTTTTCTCAGATGAGCGATTCTGGGCCATCTTGGCCCTCTTGTTTAGAATTGTGAAGACTAAGATTAACTTCAGGCCTTTTAAGTGTCCAAGGTGGAATTTGTGGGACTGTTTTTGTTTTAATGACTTTTATGTCAACTTCTAAATCTGAAATTAGATTCTGAGCACGCAAACCCAGAGATTAGATAACCTTAGATTTGCTCTCATATAACGTTTTATAGTTTGGGGTAAAATACAATATCATAAGCAGGATTATTCGAATTTGATTTGAGTTTTGTAATATAGTGTAAGGTTAATTTTCCTCTACATAAATATAAGGATTGTTCATTGGCAGCTACAAAAAAGACTATCCGCAGGAGATGTTTTAAATGCGCCAAGTGCCAAACGTGATGAATTGTGTCAAATAACTGTAAATATGATTTTCTTGCTAAACCATAAACGATACAGCCATAGTCTAATTTGGAGCAAATAAGAGGTCGATATAAATTTAAATGAACTTTTGTTTCTGCACCCCAATCGGTATTGGGGACTACTCTCACTATGTTTAGTGCCTTTAAACGTTTATTCATGCGAAATAAAAGTAAGTTTATTGTTGAAAATCACTCCAAGAAATTTATATTCGTCAACTACAGGAATAGGAGTACTATCCAGCGTTAAATTTGGGTCATCGTGATGATTTCTTAATTGACAAAAATGCACACACTTTGTCTTTGATTTAGAAAATTTTAAGCCGTTTTTAGATGCCCACTTTTGTATTTTATTAAGATATGTTTGAAGCTGCCGTATAGTAGTGTTCATATTTTTGGATCCGTAACAAATCAAAAAGTCATCAACGTAGAGAGAGCGAACAACTCTGATACATTTTTTTTCTATATATATAGGTAAATGGCCCTTACGACCGAAATCATTCAAATCTTTCATAATACCATGTTTCCACGTGGTATCACATGCCTTTTCCAGGTCAAAAATATAATTACTAAATGTACTTTGTTTTGACAAAGGCGTCACGAATGAATTTTGTAAGTCTAATTAATTGATTAGTTGTACTTCTCTGGTTCCTGAAGCCACACAGAAAAATTAGTAATTAGGTTATTAGACTCTAAGAACCAAGCAAGGAGGGCATTAATCATTCTCTCTAGAATTTTGCAGATGCAGCTTATTAGAACAATAGGTCGATAATTAGTGGGGTATTATCCTTTCCAGGTTTTGGAACCGGAATTATGAATGCCTCCTTCCATAAAGAAGGGACTATACCTGAAGACCAGATGACATTAAATATTTTTATAGAGTATCCAATGAAGGGTTCAGTAGGTTTCAAAGTAATTAATATGGAATGTCATCAGGGCCTGCAGCGGTGAGATTGGGATTTTTGCAAGGCGTCCTGAAGTTCAGACAAAGAGAACGGTTTAATATAAGCTTCATCATTAGATAAAATAAAATTAAGTATTTGCTTTCCTGATTCCTTTTGATGTTCTTGAAATTCCTTAGAATAATTCTTAGCAGACGAATTTTTTGAGGCAATAAATTAGAAATTCTCTTTTTATCAGTATTTTTTTCATTATTTTGGTCATTTAAATGAGTAACGCAAGAATCTGATTTGATTCTGCCCGTTATGTTTTTGATTATTTTCCATACCATTTTCATTGGAGTTTTCTAAATAATTTTTGAAACGTATTCTCGCCAAGAATTTTCTTTAACTGTTTTATGGTTCTACGAGCTTTTTCTCTTGAGTATTCTAATTTGATCATGATTTTCTTTTCTTGATCTTACGTTGAATATTTTGAAAGCTGCTCTGCGTTTACGAATGACTTTTACTTGTAACCTTTGTTTTAAGTATACATTGTTCAACAATGGAACGGATTTTAGAGATGAACTCGACTATACGGTCATTGAATTCTAAAAGAGTTGAAAAAAACAACCTTTTTACAAAGTGTCTAAAATTTACCCCAATCAGCTTTTTTCTTTAAATTCCAACGTGGAGTAAATGTTAGTTAATATAATAGGAAAGTGGTCACTTCCAAACAAATCGTCATGCACCCTCCAGTCGTAGTCTAAATACAAAGTCGGATAGGAAATAGAAAGATCAATGGCCGAATAATGACCAAATGCAGTATGAAGGTAAGTATAGGACTTATTATTTAAAATACGAAAATAGATCATTTTTGTTGATAAAATCTTCTACATTTTACCTTTCTTATTAAGATCGTTGCAACCCCATAATGTATTATGGCTATTAAAGTCACCTAAACGTACATAAGGTGCAGGAAGTTGATTAATAAGATTTTCTAAATTCCTAGGATTCAAAGTAGGTATGTAAATAGAGGAAACTGTAATCACTCTATGCAAAGTTACACTGAGCGCCACAGCCTGTAGTTCTGTAGTTGTGTATTCAGTTGAACTTTACTATGAGGAATATTACTTCGGATTAAAAAAAATGAACCGCCAGCGGCTCTATCACAATTGTTTGAAATAAAATCATAGGAAGTATAATTCCTAAAAGATACATTATCATCACCTTTTAAAAATGATTCTTGAAGACAGACTACAACATTATTATTACCCTTTAAAAATGTTTCTTGAAGACAGGCCACGGCAAGTGATTGTGAAGACAATAGACTAGGATTGATTTGACTATTTGAGTTTACAGTCGCCTCGAGAGTATTTTAGTCATAAAGCGACGTTCAGCTAATAACAGGTGGTGGAAAACGATTTCTTAGTATAACCACCGACCTACCACAAGCCAGCTGGAAGACTTCGTCACATGGAAATCCGAATGACCCTACCGGGATTCGAACCCACACGGTGAGAGGCTGAGTGAGTGTTGAAGTCAGCGGCCACGGAGGCCCCTGAAAACAATAGTAAAAAATATGTCAATGTAATTAGCTTTTAGACCTCTACAATTCCAATAAATGATTTTGTTTTCAATGGTTTAAGAGAGAACGACAGGTAATGAATATAAAACATAAGGTGGTACAACTGGAGATCTTGACCTTGAAGATGATGATGAACTAGCATTGGTGCAATCCAAATCATCCTCGCAGTCACCATCCAATAACTCATACTTGCGCAGCATTCTAGAGGGATTGTTAGAACCCTTAGGCTGACGCCCAGACGCTGGGTCCGAATCTATAACCGGTTTGTTGGTTTTAGCCTGTTTATTTGATTTATTGGTTTTCATGTCTTGATTTATAGTCACTTTTTTAGACTCTGATTCAGATTGAGATTTTGTTTTGACTGTTTTGGCCGATGAAGAAACTTGTTCTGAAAAATTGTTTGTGTACTACATTTAATTTTTTTATTTTTGTGAATCTGTCTGTTTTTTTCCACAGTTAACACATTTCAGGGGATTTGGGCACTTGTCCTGAAAGTGACCACCCTCTGCAGTGCACTTGACGCATACACTAGTTTAATGGCGACATTTATCTTCATGGTGACCAAAGTTTGGCAGCTATGAAATCTCAATGGGTTGGAAATAAAAAGATCAATTTTGATAATTCTGTAGAAAATTTTAAGAGAACTTGGAGCAATCGGGGTATTGAAAGTAAGAATGGTTGTGTTTGTAGAAATTTTTGTTTTGTTTTTAATAATTGTAACTCTTCGTGCTGCTGTGACGCCCCGTGGCTTTAAATTTTCTGTAAGTTCTTCATCTAAAGCACAAACACATTTTGTCTCGAATGACATCTTTCAATATTTGCAGAAGTTTTTAATCTGAGGATTTAGCTGGACGTCGCTGTATGACTGAAATACTGTCGAAGCGACGGTAAACTCAAATAGTCAAGGCAAGTCAAGTCTTTAACACAATCTGAATCAGGGTCGATATGTGTTCGTTTGTTTTGAAAGAAGGCCATGAGAGAAGGGAAAGAATTTCAACACCCGTGCTCCCCACCCACCTCAGAGCCCAACAAGGGAATGCTTATACAGAGGTGGATATCCGACCTCTAAGCGCCAGGGTTACACAGGTGTTATACTCGAAATGATAGTCAACAAGAGTTGCTATACCCTCTCGATTGGCCCATAAGCCACAGCCTTCTAGGTCAAATTATAGATGTGTAGTGTAAAAGAATCGAAACGATTTGTACCAATTGACGTGATACATATATGTGCTAGATTGATACGTATATGTGATAGATAAAGAAGAAGAAATATGTTTAACCTAGCGCTCGGCGTGACAAGCCGATTGATCGTATCGGGCCCATACGACCACCCGTCAATACTGAATACGAGGTCAAAGACGGTGTATTGCAAACCACAAGTGACTGCGGATTGACCGCACGCCAAACCTGTGTCCGCTCAACCGCCAAAATCCTCATCTCCAGCTTAACGGGACGCCATGCACGGCAAACGCATGGTCCAATTTGGCGGGACATGGATGCAGCCGCTGAACACTAGATTAAAAATGAAAATATGACTTTAAGGTTAAGAACACGAGGCATAAAACAAGACGAGAGACAGCAAGGCTTAACACAATACTTATAAACATTATGCTAGGAAATCTAGTGTACGTCTAGGGATTTAACGGACACATATATACTTTTCCAAGAATGTTTATTTTCAGACCTTTCACAAAAACATGCAAAGGTTTCAAATAGACTATGCATACTTCTTATTTTTGACATGACAATTTGCATTCATTCAAAGTTAACCTTAACATATGGAAATAAATTGTTATTAATTCCACATTTCAAGTTCGAAATACATTTAATTTCTTTCTTTTTTCAGATTTCCATGACACGCCACAATATTATTTAACCTTTAGAACTGTTTTAGCTTTTACTTTTTTGTATTAACAAACCTTGTGACTGTCATATTGTTGTTATGCAGACATCTTTTCGACTTTTGAATAATGGTATGTCTGCCTTGCCTTGATTGCTGCGAAGATTTGGTTTGTTTACATGGTATTTTAGTATCATTCACGTTTACTTTCAAGGAATCGTACACGACTTCCGCTGAATCTAAATATCCATGGATTTAGCATGGTGTCAAAATGAAACCAAATAATGAGTGAAATATGTGACGTCTTGAGACACGTGTTAGAATATTAACCTTTAAACCTCTTGAGGGTTTTATAAGCACACATTTTACATTACATTGAAATAATAGTTAAAGCAGCACACACATCTAGACTTATGTAAATTGTGCTGCATTAACTATTCTTTCAATGTAATTTAAAATGTGTGCTTACAAAACTCTCAAGCGGTTAATATTAGTCTAGACTTATGTAAATATGACATTATCAAAATGTGATTTTGATAATAAATTATGAAGTGTTCCAAAGAAATTGTAAAGTAACATTGCAGATTCCTACACATGCTGTTTATGTTGTTTATTATTCTCTGGGTATAGGTATGCTGTGTGCTTTTATGAGATTATCTCAATTATAAGCAAACATGTCCTCAATTAAAACATTAAAACGTGGTGTAACGTAGTCCCATTATTCAACTTTTATTATATTTTTGTATGTAATAGGATGTCAATATCACTGGCCCCGTTTTTTTCCAGCATAAATCCGGGTGCGTTCCAATTTTATCTTGCCTTTATCTGTCGGCTCTATGGGTCTGAGGTCAACTGGCCAAATAGTGTTTTATATAGTTAAAGAACAACAACAGAATTTTAATTTCAACAAACTGTAATATTTATTAACACACATCAAATATTACTTCTGCGAATTCAATATTATTTTAGTTTACAATTTATATGAAATTCAAAAGACCTCCCCGAACATACCTGAGTGTTGACGGCTATCATCTACGAAATGTTTACAACTTGTGGCAATGCTGACCGGTGTTATTTTCTTAAAGATGTACAACAGTTGCTTGTGTACACATTTGTATGTAAACTGTTTTAGAATGTTAGCCTATATATTGAAAAGAATTGGTGCATGACCTGAAAATTTATTAAAGATGTATTCGGCTCAACTTTCAAACTAATATATGAAAATGTTTTTGTTTTTTTTTTGTGTTTTTTTTTAAACATTAAAGCTATAAAACGATTTCTACGTAAATGTACTAGTAAGAGACAGCCGGTGACACTAGAATTTTAAAGAAACAATACTTTGGCAAGGAAGTTTACGGAATGCGCCAGTTTTTATCGGATAGGCCCGCTGGTAAATAATCATGTATACAGTACCGTGAGTAAACGTGGGAAAAAATGTCACTGATACAAAAAAGGTTGAACAACATCCTGACAGTGACGATATGAGAGTTTTATGTATGTGAAAAAGGCCGAAACATAGAAAAGACAATTTTTTGTTATGATATATGAAATCACCAAATAAACATGACGAATTGGAGGCATTCACACTTTCCTTAGTTGAAGTAATAGAAAATACTCGAGAAACACGAGGAACTGGAACTCTGCACGGTTGCCTTATGTAAACACGTGATTCTAATGTTGATATGATACAGCCCCCCTGCAACTAAATGTAATTGGGTGAGAAAAACAAAACAAAAACGTATAGTGTGTTTATTGCCTCATTAATACTCGTGACCTTCCCAGCGTTTCCGAATGTGATACAAACGCTGGAAAGCATTTTTGTTCATGTTTGTTTGCGTTAACAGACGAACATGTTGCTATACAGTCATAGAGACATTTAAGAAGAGATACTGAAGAATAGTTCTTTTTCATTAAAATGAATAAATCACTGATTTTAATAAGCAAAACATAACTGATTATACAGAAATTGTTTATATGATTTTCCCACTAATCGTATAATCAACAGTCAGCAAGTTACATTTACTCGTATATTGGTTAGATCGATGTTTTGTTTCTTAATAGTTAATGTAGGCTTGCTCAATATCGGAATTCCATTACATTAGAGACATGGCATTACAAACTGCAGAATTGCTGCGGGATGTTAACGATTGCGATTATAAGGCTGTAGGTAGAAATTATGTTCTCATAAATTATAAACCAAATACTGTATTAATGTTTGCCATATGGGACTTGTTAAATAAGCAAAGTTACGTTGGAATGAAATCTTAGACCTTCTGTGTTATCATCAGAACGTTTGAAATCATGGGTGCCTGGATAGCGTAGTGGTAACGCGTTTCGCTTCTCACAAATGCGTTTCGGGTTCGATTCCTGGTCACATACTTGAGAGGGTACAGTGGTCACTAGTCCAGACACTAGGGTTTTCTTCGGGTTCTCTGGTTTCCTTCAACAATAATGACCACATACACCGCCATCAGAGCCATGGAGAGTGATTAATAAAAGTTGAGAGAACTTAGATTTGTATTTGATGTAATATAAATAAAGTTGTTGTTTTTAACTCACCTGCGCACAAAGTGCTCAAGGTGAGCTTTTGTGATAGCCCGTTGTCCGTCGTCCATCGTCCGTGCGTGCGTCCGTGCGTGCGTGCGTGCGTCCGTCGTCAACTTTTCGTTCAAACGACTTCTCCTCCTAAACCACTTGGCCAATTTCAAAATTATTTTGCAGGAAAGTTCCTTGGCAGACTCTCTACCAAAGTTGTTCAAATGGTTCCAGTCCATTGCATAATTAGGTCACAGGAGCTAAAAATAGATTTTAAAAGTGAAATCTTAAAAAAAAACTTCTTCTCCAAATCCAAAAGGCCTAGAGCTTTGATATTTGGTATGTAGCATTATCTTATGGGTCATTACCAAGATTGTTTAAATCATAGCCATACGGTGATAAATGACCCCGCACCAGGGGTCACTTGTTTTACAAAGAGTTATATAGGAAAATCTTTAATAATCTTCCGCTGCAAAACTGCAGGACCTAGAGCTTAGATATTTGGTATGTAGCATCATCTAATCGGCCATTACCAAGATTATTCAAATCATAGCCCTACGGTGATAAATGACCCCACACCAAGGTCACTTGTTTTACGTAGAGTTATATAGAAATATTTTTGAAAATCTTCTCCAATGAATCCAGAAGACCTAGAGCTTAGGTATTTGGTTTGTAGCATCATCTAATGGGCCATTACCAAGATTGTTCAAATCATAGCCCTACGGTGATAAATGACCCCACACCAAATCTTGATCTCATATATTCTCCTCTACAATAATGTGTTCCTTTTTATGTGAATATATTTTACAATGTTCTTTTGTTATTTTACAAGGTTCTTTTGTTATTTTATCAATAAAAAAGAAATTCAAAATGCGTTTTCATAAACGTCCCATTTTAGCTGTTAAGACTTTATAAAATACTAATTTCAATCTTTCCTTATGTTATATACTTTATTTCATGGTGGTTAACAGTGCACTAGTTAATTTTAACCGAAACAGCCTCAATACAAGCTATAATTGTCTTCAATGCCTATACATCAAGACCCCTCAGGTGAGCGATATAGGGCCTTACGGCCCTCTTGTTTTTAAATCATATTTTTGAGCAAAACTCTACCAGCAACTATTCTACGATGAACGATATTTACCTACACACATTCACTATTGTGTGGTAGAAATTAAGTTTTATCTTGATGATATCATCTCATGAGAAATCAGTATGTGTCATAAGGATTTGTACAGACTATGTCAGGAATGTCATAGGTAACAAATATCCAAGAAGAATACGCATTACGTTTTCAGAGACCGGTCCGGTGGCCGTGTTGTTAGAGTGTCCACTTCATAATAGATACCCTGCCGCGACATACTAAAGTCTTTAAAAACGATGCTGTATAGGGCCCCCTTGCTTGACGCTCACAATATAAGTGATAATGTTACTGTAGGTGGTAACATGCCGCAATTTTATAGCGAGAAGCTGAAGTGTGGAAGCACTTTATCTGTCTCAAGGAGACATAGTAAAACTGTCGCGGGGACTTTCAAACACACGTTTTCAGATGTAACAATTGTAAAAACAAATCTTGGCAATTCCAAAAGTTTCTGCAAGCAGCAATAACACCGTGTGTGTAACAGCCGACCATAAAACAGGAAAAGAATCGCGTGTGTCATTTAGATAAAATAAGTTCTGACCCTTATCAAACTTGAATGATTTATTTCTGGATTCTTAAATATGAATGAAAAGGAAGTATATTGATCCTAAAGACATTAAGATAGAATACCACTAAGAATGGTCCAATCCAATTGTACAGGGTTTTGTGTAGGACCTTAATTGTGACCAGACAAGTAGTTCATATTATGTATAACTATGATCATATTCCTGATATTGACGAAGAACTGCGGCCATTTACTTCGTTTTAATTCTTTATTCTTCTGTTTTAAAATCAACCAAAATGATGGCGAGATTCCAGCATGCAATTCTGGTGGACTGTGTCGAGGCTGTCAAATCCGCTTTTAATTTTAAATGAGTCAGATGCTTGTATATATGCTAGTTTGTCATTTGTATCAATCTTTTGGCAGAATTGCGATACATTAATTACTAAACACTGTTAAGTTTTACAGGAATCAGACAACAAACCCCTATTAAAGTAATTCTCCGTTCCAAAGCTTGACAGGCAACGTTTCAATTATATGCATACAATGAGCTTAATGAGTTATGAACTAGTTTACACCATCAATCACATAAACAAAAAGAAGAGAAAAAAATACAAACACTCAATATGTTAATGCACTTGGACTGAGCATTGCAGAAGTCCTTATTGACAACCATGTAAGATATAATGGTCCACAACTGTACTAATGACTCAAGGGAGTAACAATGTTGTTTATGAAACGAAAACGTCTTGGAAATTGATGAAACCACTGTAGCATTAGCAAGTTCCATACGGGAAAGAAATCACACTTGGATGGTTAATAATACGGTAAATTTATTTCTTTATGTTATTTTTCATGTTATTTTCCAGAGCTCTTTGGTCAAATTAGTTTTCTATTTGCTCGTATAGTAAGAGAAATATATCATGGCACCATGGAATATAGCGTTTTTCGTTTTCGTCTTGTAATTCTATTGATCGTCGTTGTGGACTTTACGTCCCACCAACATTAAATCACTTTTATAAGAGCTTCCTTACTGCAATACAACGAAAGACATTACATATAGCGGGTTATGTCTGCGGGTAATTTATTTTTGCTATTTTGCGGATGATCACAAAACCGTAGAAATAAAATCCGTGGAAATTGAATAACAGTAGATAAATATTTGCAGGATTAAACTCTTTTTTAAGACCTCTTTAGATCATCCTTAGATACTGATCTCCATTAAAAACGCTGTGACTGTGTTTCTATTAAGAACAAGAAACTAGCATTAAAACAAAACAATATATAATATGGAGTATTTACATGCACAGATATAAATGATATAAAACAGTTCCGACTGACATTCAATTCAATTTAGACAAATAAGGACATTCATGTAGACATTAAGGTAATAGAAAGAAGAATGGGTATAAAATAAGCGGGGGTTGGGGAGAGAGAGAGAGAGAGAAAGGGTGTTTTATCATTAAGAGATTCAGAATGAGAATTGTGCGTAAGTTTCAAAATGATTTTCAGACTGAACAGAACATAGCTTAACATAGGTAGCATACGAACTAATGTTATGTGCGACTTTAGCACTCACTAAGCCCTTCTACCCTTCGGCCATACTTGTATAATAGCGGAATATGACAGTTTGGACACTTTTCATTGTATTCATCCCTTAAAAAATGCACACAACGTGTCACCTTTCTGGTTCACCTGGAGACGGTGATATTTTCTCTACTTCTGGGTCTTAATTATATGCCAGTCAATGCCACTGTGTTATTTTCGCAAATATACTAATGCTTATGGCTTGCTCAGTGAACAAATTGCCCTCGAAGATTATTTACCGTTGAGGAATCTGTCTACATAAATAAATTACTTTGCTATTGCATATGCAAATCTATGAAATAACAATTATAACAAGTAATATAGTGAATATTTGACAGGTACAATTCTATTTGTTTCGGCCACGGAAGAAAAACCTATGCTTTAGGATAGGTCGTTCAGTAATGATGTTTTTCTTTGAAAATGCCAAAACAAATTCTTATGTAATGAATCCATGATAATGAGTCATATTTAACTAATGGATAATTAAAGAAACCATCATCATAATAAAATAATGAAACAATTTTAGGACTATAAACGAATTTGCAGGTATTTTTACTAAATAATTTCTTAGATTGTCCTCACACATCGTATTATTTTATTTATTGTTTACCTCTTAGCTGATAACCATTTTAACATATAAATCAAATCAGTTATGCCCCTGTACATATTATTTACAAATATATAAACTGACGACTTTAATTTCAATTACCCATATACTTTTAGGTTACAAAAAGGAGCATGCTATTTGAAAAGCAATTTTACAGCTGCTTTTGAGTCATAACTCATTATTAAATTCTTCTTCTCCTTTTTCTATGGTAATGGCTAACAATCATTTTCTGATTATGATGACTATGCGTGGGGACTAGTAAAGATATAGAGTGCTAGGCCTCCCAAGCTACTCAGACCACCCAGAAAAACGTAGTATCGTGAATAAAATGGTACAAAACCTAACACCTTAAAACTTAAAAAGATCCCTAATTTTCTACAATAATCACATGGTTTTGGTGCAAGACGAAGGGTGTTAGTTTGTTAGAAACTAAAAGCTGGATGTATTCGAATCATGGTGCATGCAGCCATCGCCGAATTGAATCCAAGTCGACGCTGACTACATTTTGAGGGAGGGAATTCCACAGGTAGACCGTTCGACGAAAACATGGAATATTCATAATTTTTGTTCGATGAATTGAAATGATTTTATTTTGATTATGATATCTAGATTTTCTTGTATAGGGTTGCAGATGTTGATTCATATCTAGTTTTATGATGTTGTTTACTATTTTGCAAAATAGAACTAATTTATTGTAGGAGTAGGGTGCGCCTACTTCTAGTGTTGGGAGTATGTTGGTCATCGACCCTGGTATTTTTGAGAATTCATTTGTAACAAAACTCGCCCCACGTTTCTGAATTGATTCGACTTTATCAATGTCTTTCTTGAGATAAAGGTTTCATGTGGAAAAAGAATACCGCTGAATGAAATCTGTGATCAATTCTTTTATGACCCAATCCATTATAGAATAATGCATCTAATTTTATATTGAGACAATTTGTGCAAGAGTCTACCGCGGTGAACGACGTCAAAGGCCTTATTGCCAATAATGGCTACACCAACCTGGATTTGCAAGGTCACGAATGAAGCCAAATAACTGGGTTTCAGGCTAGTAGAATAAAACATAGAGACATACACACAAGAGAGAGAGAGAGAGAGAGAGAGAGAGAGAGTGAGAGAGAGCTTACTTTCCCGAGGATTTTTATTGTCACTAGTTAAAATCTGAAAAGCTATAGAGAATTATGTAGGTGGCCCGTGAATGTGATTGCAACAACCAACAATTTTATAACGTTTGTTAAACAAGGACTCAAGTCTGTATGAGTTTGGTCTATCATGAGCGATGGAATTGAGACTCATGCGCTAACAATGTTGATTAACCCTTTCCCTCATATAGACTCATTTTGACGCACTCAATAGGTACCACATAAAGCCTGATCTGCAGAAAACCACAGTTCAACCTTACCAAATTTAATTATAAAGTCCTCATTTCCAGACCACTGAGGAGCAGCGAACAGCATAAAACCTGATCAGCCTGCGAGTTATTCGCAGGCTAATCTGGTTTTATGTTGTTCGCATAGGTCTTTTTATGATTTCCTCTATGAGGGAAAGGGTTAAATGTTGACGGTTTTGGACAAAATTCAGTCTCTGAGTTTAAAATATGAAAGGTGAAGACCAAATACAGGGCTCACCTGCTCCCGTTGCAGAAAAGTTACCATGGGTTAATTTAAAAAATCGATAAAATATATTACAACTGGAAAATTCAAAACAAATATGGGAACCGTTGTCAGATGATAACTCTTTGTTTCCCTAGGCTTCAATGTTAACTTATATGCGGATTATTTCCCCCAAATAAGATAAAACTTAAAAAAAATCTTGGTGAAACGATTTTTATATTTGAATGTCTTCAAAGTGACAAAATTTCAAAGAAATATAACCATCCAGTGGCAAGATACGGAATATGGCTATTAGGATGGGAAGACGTTAGGTCGAATATATTCAATATTCTAATGCCTTATAACAGAGAGCGCGTTAAAACCGTCAGACATTTTAGAACGTGACCCCAACGAAACACCATGGGAGACGACGGTAAAGAAAACTAAAAAGCATGCTAAATTTAGAAAAAGAAACACGCAAATTTGACATTATCTTATCTTTCTCAATGTAATTATAAATAGCAGGTTGCTCTGGTTAAAACAAGTCCGTTTAAATCCTTTCAGTTAATCTACGAATAAATCATCATGTTGTGATATACTGGAACTAACCGGTATTAGCTGCAAAATTCAATTCCAACACTCTGGATGATATAAATAAGAATTACATATCTGAGAGGTATATTGTTATTTATATTCCCGGGTGTTATATTCTACATTAAAGTCGTCCGATATACAAGTCTTACACACGCGGGGAGTAAAATGATCCTTTAAAATAATTATCAAATACCATGCCAGTTAAAATGCATGACGTGTCATTTCTAGTGATTACTTACATTTCACAAAAAATATATTCTGGAATCTGTATTTTTGCAATTTCCCCGTTTTGAAAACAGTCAGGGAACATTTCATTAGTGATTGTTTCGAATTTTGTCATTTGTGGAGTGGGAACTATCTCTTAATGCACAAGACGATGGCAATCAAGACCACGAATGCCGATTCCAAATTGTAAGTTCGTGGAATACCACCGTCAGCTAGAATTCTTACTTATAATGAGATACATATCTAAACGTGTACTGCGATATTCCTTAATCTTATTGACCTTGATTATGCACGTTTTACTTTTTAGCAACTTATGTATATATCAAAACAGAACAATAGACCATTGATTAGCGCCGTTCCTCCCTGAATTGTATTGCAACACTTTATCTCTTTAGCATGCAGTTTAAGCACTCATTAAATTGCTAAATTAAACAAAGTAAATATATGTAAAATTGTATGCAGTTCTTTAAAACAAATTTCATTTGCATTAAATCTTACAAAATAATGTCAAAATTATAACTTTTTTTCATAATATCATGTTTTCATGCTAATTAAAACTGTACTTTTATTTTATCTATGTGTAAAACCTCTTTACACATAAAATATAAAATGTATGTGTCCTTTGTATCCTTAGTGCGTCTGAGGATAAGCTCCACTTCCTAGTTGTGAAAGAATCAGTTGATAAATGAATGACATTTGATCACACGACACTCATTACGTGACCACTTGATCTAATGATCAAATCTAAAGCATAATAAAGAATCAGTCAGATATCTCCGGCAAACCATTTATCAAGCTTATTAAGATTAAAGCAAAGGTTTGGTCATCTAGAATAGACTAACAGTTTCGGATCAGTCAATGTCATTTTTAATTACTGAACATTGGTTTTTATCGCTGACAGTTTGAGAAAATAATGATCAACCAAAATGAAAGATATAAAAATCAGCAGCAAAATAAGGCAAAAAACATTAAGATACAATTTCAAAATTCAATTTCATTTCTTACATGATCCCAAAAATGCAGATATAATTCGCTATAGGGATTCACTTTATTGAATGCATGTATATATTTTGTAATATTTGTTGTTGTATTGTTGTATTGGGGTTTACCGTCGCTGCGATAGTATTTCAATCATATAGCGACGTCCAGCTAATTACAGATGGAGGAAGACCCCGAGTATACAGAGGTACCCGGGTAGAACCACCGACCTACCGCAAGCCAGCTGGAAGGCTTCCTCACATTAAAAATCCGAAGTCCCTACCGGGATTCGAACCCAAAGGTAATATTTGAGGTTTCCAGAAAAGAAAAATGCTCGATGTAGTTGTTATCCCTTACATGAACTTGAACTATAGGTAAAAACACGTACAATAAAAATGTCTACACTATTCTGTCCACCATTTAAAGCTCTCTTTCTATTTCCCAAACTCCACATAGTGATCTCCCTTGCAGGCAAAAAATCACTGCCGTCACAAATGTCACGCGATTATGGTAAACTAACAAAATGGCTTCTCCGTCTGCTGGCACAACAAAAATATTTTTTAAAATGTTTTATTTTTTTACCACGAGACGATATTTGATGTTTAAACAATATTTATTTCAATATAAGTTACAAAATAGAACAATAACAATTACAAAGAAATGATAATCAAGGATTAGGAAAAAGTCTAGTGACTTATGTGAATCCCTCTCCTAAAGTATTTGCACAATAATTGTTTTGGCAAAGTTATTTTGACAACTGTATATGTGCGGTGATAGTAAGTACGATGTAAGAAGTTTTTATTTCTCAAAATCCAGAAGGTCAATGACCCAAGTGGACATATACATGTACAGTTAACACATATAATACATATATAGACAAAAAAACAAAAGAAAAAAACAACATGTAGAATTGATGATTATATCATTGAAATGTGCACCATTTTCAATTATATGCAAGTCTTTCTGATATAATTTGTAGACACAAATGTATTTGCGTTATTTACTATTAATTTTGTAAGTCTTTACAATCACTGATCCAAAATCTTTACAAGGCAATCGATGAACAACATTCCAGCATCCACATACCTACCGAAAACGAAATATAGGCATGACAGCTGGAAATTAAAATACAAATACATGTACATGTACATGTATACATAATATACACACATACAAATATTATTATTATTTATTACATGTAACAACAGAAAATTACATCAAAATCCAAAGGATCAGTGAGCATAAAACTTACCTGCATTATATCATGATACTCGCTTTCACCTGTAGTATTATCAAGAACTGCGAATTCAATATGTATATTGTAATCTCAGTCTTAATATATAAACTACATTAAACATTATGAAATTGATGTTTATTAAAGAAAACATACTTAGGGAAATGACATTCGCAGTAATTTTTTTTTTTTTTTTTTTTTGGAAAAAATGAAAAATAACTTCTGTTAATTTTACTTGTGGTGGCAGTGGTTATCTACAACTTTAAGGGGAGGTAACTACTGGGTGGAGTTTGTCTTTTTTCTTGGTCGAAGCCTCCAATCAAGCGTCTGGACAATACGTATGAGCCGATTATTTCAATCAGAGTTCAAATAATGTAAGTTGTGGATAGTCTGTAAATGTACCATTCGCAAAAAAAGGCCAGAAGTCGGCGATACTTTTATTTCCGGTAAAATACAAGTATAAAGTAGCAACATACACTATATAAAGTCATTTCAATAGGTTGGTGGTATACCAAGTTCACATGTAATCAAGATATCGATAAAAATTTATATTTCGAATTACCTTATACTATCGTGGATTTAATTGTTATTCTTGCATACTTACATATTGCTAATGTTTATTCATATCTTTGTTATAAAATGTTTATCGAAATACGTCCTTGATATTGAGGTAATATATTGATAATTATAAAAGCACTACTGAAAATTTTGTATGCAATGTATTGACTAATGTATGCAATTTTTGCAAATGTCTGTAGCCTTTAACATATTTTATAATTTAATTACATAATATTCGAAAAGAAGCCATTGGTAATAACTTGGTGCATTATTGGATGCTTCCCTTAGGAACTCGAACGTCAAAGCTTCCTAAAAACTTTCCAGATACCGGCGTCCCTGTGTCTGTTTTCTCTTTTACTAAATGATCTGTCTGTGAATGGAAATAACTCGAAATTAATGGCATAAAATGTGCCAATTTCCAGTTTCAAAGGGAATACGGAAACAGTCTCAGACATGATAAAAGTAGTCATTATCTTTAACAATGTTGGTTAATTTACCAACATGACGCATATTCTTTTTCCTAACAACACTTTTCATATATGCTTTAAATGTAACATTAAACAGATGATATTAGAAAGGAAGATTGGTTATTTTAAGCACTTCAATAACATATACTTTTAGTTATATTATGTTTTGTACATTCATTCTTAACGTTTGTACCTGTGAACTTGGTCAGATGCATTGTTGCTGACAGACGGACAAACATACTGCAATAAATGTACACTTACTTACATTTAATGACTTAAGATAAACTATATTAGTACGAGATCATAGGATAAACGACTGCTAATAACAATTGTATATACCTTTTTCCGTCTGAATAAAACAATTTTGAAAAAAAAGTGGAATTGATATGCTATTTTGTTTACTATAAATGCGTTATGTTCATAATCTATCAATCGATGAATATGGTTGCACAAAAGATACACTTCATATATATCAATCAAGATTAGTGTCATTTTATAAAGAAATGCAAAGCTATTTTTTGTCGGTTGACAGAAACATATTTAGCGGTATTACAGTAAAAGTATATCGCAAATACGAAATATCCATTTAAAATGAGGTAGGGCTAGTAATTTCAAAGTCAGAGTGTAATATCTAAAGTCGGCTAATAGGAAACTAGTACATATTTTTCTTTCTGAACACACAAACACACAAATCCCGAGTATTTCTTTTCAAAACAATAATCTGCTTCTCCTGTTTTCCTTAAACACTAGCCATTAAAAAATAATTTCCCGTTAAATGTCCATTAAAACAACAAAAACTGTTCATTTACCCCATTAATTTCCCATTAATTCTCGAGATGATCTATTTAACAGGAAAACATATTTATTGGGTTACACCTTTAAAATATACTTTCTTATGGCCATGACCAGAAACGTCATTAAATATGAAAATGTATTAACTCAAAAATAAATGACCATGAATAAGTCATGTGTTTTTTTCGTATTTTGTATCTTTTAAAAGGTTTTAAATGGCAATTTAATTATTCCCGTACCCATTAAAGTAAATTTATATATGTTATTGGCATGGCAATCTTATTTAATTGCATGGCATGCATAATATTTAGGTGAGGTGAATTTAATGACCATTAAAATGGGGACGTGCATATCATTTTGTTCTAGTTTCTTTGTCTTTGTTTCCACCTCATCGCAAAGAAGATTAATTTTCATAAGTTTATAAAACTGTTTCAGCCAAATACCAGCCATTTGAAATTTGACATCATGATTTAAAAAAGGAATATAATAGTTGATTAACGAAATCTCTCAAAAGGAGAAGAAGATGGACTAAAACGAAATCATTGTGGTAAATATCAGAATGCATTTATGAAGTATGTAGAGAGTTATTCAATTTTTACAATAAGAAACATTGTAACTTTTGGAAATAAAAAATGAATAAAACAAAAATTATGTATCAACAAATTCTTGATTCCTGTAAATACAGATTAATTGCTTAGGTGTTAAAATTCCCCCTAAGTACTTACTTATGGTATATTGCACATGATCCCATTGCAATGTTTTACTCCTGTTTAAGTTTTTTATTAACCGTGTCTAGTGTGTACATGTATGACACACATTTCTATTTTTAGCTCTTCGTTCTCACATGGGATATTATGATACATTTGGTAATACTGCATAAAAATAGTTAAAAGGGTTCCGGTCCGCTAAACAAAATGGCCACCAGAGCTAAAAATAGAAAAAGAAATAAATGACATCTGCTCCTTAACCAATGGCCAGATTTCGATGAAACTCAATAGAACAAGATTAATCCGTATTAAGTCCAGTTGTCCATATCAACATATTTATTACAGAGTTTTGACCATTTTCTTCTTAATTTCAATATAATATACGCAATTTTATCCTGAATTATTATGTTGTCATAATGAAGTTCTCTATGTGAAATTATATATAATTGTACATAATGACCAGTCACAGTATTTTATCAATTATAACAAATCTATGCCTTAAGTTCATTTTTTTAGCTTTCTTGCACACAACCCTTTAATAACATTAAATGGTAATTTAATGGCACTTAAACTCAACTGAATATGTTTCTTTTCACAGCCATTAAAATAGTTTAATGAAACAAATTCACACCAATAAAAAACACTGAAAAAATAATGGCCTTAAAACTTAAAAAGATACTGACTTTAGTTTAATGGCCCTTAACCGTTGCTTAACCGTTACCAGGGTCTTAAAAGAGATTTTAATGGTATATTAACCACCCATTAAAATAGTGTCCAAAATCATTTTCATGGTATTGTCATAGCAATGTAATGGTCATTTATCACTGATATTTCATGGTTACTAAGTTTCTATTTTAACAGGCTTTTCATAGAATTATTTAATGGCATTTTAAAGGACACCTTTAAAAATGTGATCATTCATTAATCATTAACAATTTAACGGACTTTTAACAAGGGTTTTAACAGGCTTATTTAATGGTGTCCATTAAAAAAGCATTAAGATTCCTTTGAAGGTTTTAAAGACATATTTATAACATAGAACATTGTATGCATAGTAACTAATTAAATGGTGATTGTTTTTCTTTTCAATCAAAATAATCATTTTCCTATTAATTCAATAATAATTACATGGCGAAATTTGCTTGAAGTAGTCTGATTTCAACCATATAAGCTAATTCAATTGTTCTTCCAAAACTTAATTGGGTTCTTTAAGTAATCCTTGTAAACAAGAATATCATTTTCTTTTTCATTAATAATGATTTTCATGTTGTTTCTTTGTAAATGGTCATAGCATTTGCTTAAACATAACTACATGTATTTTATTTCCATTGTGAAAGCAACCCATGCTCGTTATCATGAAGTCATTGGAGTAGTATGTTTCGAAATTGTATTAAGAGAAATATGCAGTGTCTGACATGGTAGGCAAAACTGCCAACAACACTAATTTTATTTGATAATAACTTGCGTATGTTGCGTGCAATATACTGACAGGAACCGGTGAGGAAATACGCCTCGCGAGATATGTTTAGTCATTTCAATATATCTGGTAAACGGGTTTGTCAGAATCCATATGAAGTAAGATATCAGGTGCCAAACATCGTCTTTATCCAAAATGCTTGTGATACGAGAATGCATGTTACTCTATATAATAGTGTGGCTCAGAGCAGGCTTTAAAGTGTTATCTAATATTAAATAACAGAATATTGTCCAAACTGTTTGACAAATGATATTTTTAAATGTTAAATCGAATGTTTGAATGTATTAACTGAATTCTTATTGAGTTTTTCAATCTTGAAAAGGCTGTTTAAAGGATTTTTTTAAACTATACCAGCAGTAAATCACTTAATGTTAAAACAGCTCGTTCACAGATGATCGGTAGAGATCTCTCCCTCGTTGGTGAAGTCTTTGTTTCTGACAAATAAACTCGGCAAATGACGGCCACATTACTCGGGAAAGCGCTATTTTCATAGACACAACTTCGGCGAAATTGGTTAAAGAAAGAAAGTATCCCCAAAGTACTAGTGTTTGCGGTACAACGTGACATGTTCCGTAACATGGCGTCTTCACCAGTTAGAGGTAGCAATTGCGTAATTTCGGCCTGTGAAATTAGCGCATGCGTA
>CM037777.1:2793600-2843600 GCA_021229015.1 Solen grandis
TCTAGAAACTCAAAGCTGTGTTCGTCAATCAACTTCATAAAGTTGGCCTTTGGTGTTCCCTTGTTCCTTGACTTGTTATAATTTTCCTTCAAATAAAGAATACACGTACATCTGTTCATATGCTACACTAACGTTTTGACATAATTTATGGTGTCCTACGCGGTTCGCTCGTTTACATTCACATTCATGCGCTAATACCATGAAACTTTTCAATTCATAAATTAAATGGCAAATATATTTTCATTGGAATATCTGCAAATGCAATAAAATTGCGATAACTCCAAACAGATCTATATATCGTGTCTGCTATGATATAAATTGCAATACCTAGTCCCTACTTTCAATGATCAGGTTCCCTCGAATATATAAGAGCATAGCGATAAATCGGTATTTTCACATTTTCTCATCGGTCTTTGTACTTACATCTATTTGGTTGTGAAGACTGTATGTTCGCAAAAAATACTATAAATAAAAGGCTAAACGTAATAAAATGAATAATAACCAAAACACAACGTATATAGGTATCAACAAATGTCAACAGTGACTTCTGAATGATTCCTCGAAAATGGCGATTATTCGATTTTTTTTCCGATCCCGTCCGACCTCGAGAAATCGCGATACCACTTTATTTTGTTGTGAAAAATGTATGTTTGCTAACATACTTACAAACGAGACGCCATGTTGCATGCACGTCTCCCAGGGGAGGACGAGAATGGGGCAAGGGCATCCTAATTGGTTCAAGGTCACATAAGCTGCCTCAGGGTCAAAATAGAAGTTGAATTCACCAGCTACCGTGATGTTTCCCTTACCTGACGAACATTTAGAAGAAAAAAATACAGATTTTGCATTTACAACAATCAACAATCGTTGGGAACCGCGGTTCAATCACTAACTATGCATTAGATGCATCATGGGTAGGAACTACATCCCTTGTCAGTAACGTCAGTAAAACGGAGTGACGTCATTAGCGATTCACACAGTTTGTCACAAGGAGAATTTTTGGATAGGCGATATAACACGATTTTGCAAACAAAGTTTCAAACACTTTTCCTAATAATCAAAGTATATTTCACAGGGTGAGAAAAATATGCACCCTGACCGGGACCCGAAACCGGGACCTTTCGCTTACTAGGCTCTACCGACTGAGCTACTGGACTGCTTACATATGATTCTCCCCGATTGTGAGTTATCGGTATCGTGACATATACATGTATATGTATACTAATATGAAGATAGGAAATATAGTGTGGCTGAAGTACGAGGACCTAAGACAATGATGTAGTAAGAGATTTTATTCTGATGGAATCAAAAAACGTTAATGGCTCGTGCAGACATAGTCGCCATACCACGTTTATACAATCAGATGCATACCAGTTGAAAAATATAAACAACGATTTTCAGTACTATCGGTGTTAGATGTTGGGATTTGGATTACCCGCGGGAAGTTTTGAATGCCTACTAAACATTATATTTCAGTGTTTTATTTTGAATTTTGTAAGTCATTTTCATTTTGCATCACTGTTTTTCTGACGAATTGCGCCATTGGTATACACGTGCATGCCTAGATGTGCACCTGCCAATGGCCATGTATTTTATGAGAAAAAATGTCATCGCGAACAGGCGATTTCTTATGTAAGGGCCGAAAATTCTCGAAAATATTAAAAATTCGAAGTCGTACTCTATTTTGGTTATCTGATGTGTTCAGAACATCCTTTAACTGAGCTCATTTCTTAGCTAAGCTGAAATTCGTACTCAATTATGTTCGAGACAGTGTTTGAAAACACTTCGTACGTATTACTCAAAACCTAAGCTGTATGAAAATTACCACCGCTCAAATATAATATTCAAGTTTAAACTCAAATTTAAACCGATATTTGAGTATAAGCCTGAGATCGTACTTAGAACAAAACACGGAACCTGGTCTTATACCTAAAGCTTCGGGAGTCGTTTAATCATTAATAGCAGCCCTGGTATGACACCATTGCTCAGCATATATACTGGTAGAACATACATATGCAGTGTCAAAATAATGTAACTTGGTTTGGTATCATGCACCACTTATCTACGGTGTCATAACAGTTCTAGTATCGCAGTCATTCAGCTCTTGTGTCCGTCTCGTCACAGTCTCTTTTCTACTGTTTAAAGAGAACCTGGTCTCATGCAGACAATGTATAAATAAATAAATGATTGATAATCTGTTAGTGGGAAGTTAAAAAGTTGTTGGGTATCCCCTAGGCTGTACATACCGAGATAGTTTCCTCCCATGATGTTACAGGACGACAGGTTCTGACCGAAGCTGGGATCCATCCGTATCGCCATGGCAACATTTGTCAGTGGTCCGATGGCTGCCAAGTGGATATTTCCTGAAACACACCCTCACATTTTGATACCGAAAATTTGGAAATAAAATTCAGCATGTTTACCTGGGATTAAAAAGACACCCCAAACGATCCCTGAAACTTTTCAATTTTCAAATTTTATACATCAGAAGGGGAAAACAATTTATGAAATTTTAACAATGTTAATAAATATCTTAAGATGTTATATGAATACAATCCCAGTCCTACCTTTGTGTTCTTTCACGAGACGAAGAAGTGCCAGAACCGCGTGCTCGGACTGTAAGTGGCTCTCGTCTGGTGCATTCGGATCGGGTCGCTGTCCCAGGCCATCGGACCCGTGGTACTGACTCCTGCGTTTAATCTCTCCCAGGAGTGGGGCGGAACAACCCAGGTACACCGGGATCTGAAAATAGGACGCGAAGTCATGTAAGGTAAATTGTGATGTTGCGAAGACTGAAAAGAGGATATAAAATCCTCACCGATAAGTCGTGAGAATCGTATATTTAGTTTTACGAAAAATAATTTGAGCTAGTGCCGATACTATGAGTAATTCACTTTTTGTTCTAAACACTATTTTTGTGTTCACTGCTTATCATTGGATAGGCCTGTCGAGTAAGAATATTCTACAGATTCGCCTCTCGTTTGTAATTTTGGCCTTCTAATACATGCACACGAGTTCATACTTCCGCGCAATTACTAAAAATAGTTCGCAACAATAGTTGACAAGTCCCATTGTTGATTCATCATCTCTTCTTGACTTTTATGATTTTTTATCAATGATGAATTCATCAGCATAACAACATAATGCATATAACGTGTCTTCACCCGTAAACAAACTGAAAAAAAATCTCAACGAACGGAATACATCTGCAACGCTTTGATTCATGCAATATGACGTCATTTCCCGTCGTACGCCGAATTTCCCGACATAACTTTAGATATTGACATAACTAATTAGGGGGTGGGTGGGGATAATTTCTAAAACTGATTTCAAACTGACATCTAGAAAGAACGAAGTTGACTTATCCATCTTCCAAAAGATGCCAGGGCGTTACGACCAAACTTGTGCATATTTAATATATCGCAAAGATGCAACACAACTCATGGATACAAGGTTCAGATGTCAAACAATCAGTATAATTTATGCATTACAAATTTAACAAGAAATTATGGATTCTTTATTAATGTTACCACTATAGTGTAATGGTAAATAGTTCAATAGTTGAACTGTAGAAACTGAAGATAATCTTAAGCATAGAAGTATAATAAAGTTTCACATTTAGTTTTTACTGGCTGTATTTGTCTTCTTCCTATAGGTCTAATGTTTAAGTTATAAAAGGGAGATTCGTTTGCGGAAAATTGCTGCCGATACCGGAAGCCTAATTTGCTAATGAAAAGAGAGCAATTAAGAACAAATAAACCGTTTCATGACTTTTATTCCCGGAAGCCGAGTTTGTCGGTGTATTGAATGCCGTTAAATCGAGAGTTGACTGTAGTAACACAAAAATGAATCTAAACAAATTTACTCTTTTTTTTACTTTAGATAAACTTTTATTATATGAATTTATTATGTCATTTCTCTTTATAATATAATAAAAGATGCATATATTCAAACAACATACGTCCGTACGCTCCGCGACTTTCAGCACGCGCAGGGCGTTCAGTCCCGTCTGCTTCACGCCCATGTTACCCTCGACACACGTAATTGCGATAACGTCAACATCCGGGGATGCTAATGCCATAAGAATTGCCATGGCGTCATCATTTCCAGGATCACAATCTATGATAAGTTTCCTTCGTTCAGACATGTTTGGTTCCAAAATAACCTAAAAATAAATATACATAATTTATATCATGGTATATATATATATATATATATATATATATATATATATATATATGTGCACTCAATCTGCGATGACAGACTCCTGTGCAGAGCAGCCAGTTTTCAGAAACCTCCGTGGTCGGCTTTTGTCGCAGACTTAATATCAAACTTGGCTCCGCATCAACCACTGCCACACTGGGTTACCACGTGACCATGATGTGTACCATATCACGCTATTGGTTACCTGTGATTTAGCTGAAACTCAGCTATTTTTCAACTCACTGTGGCGGAAATCTGTGCCAGAAAACGTACTATAACTTAGCTTATCACTGCTATGGATTCGAATCCCGGCAGGGTCTCTCGGATTTCTTTATTTGAGAAGTCAGCTGTTTAGCGGTAGTTCGGTGATTCCCCAAAGCAGACGTGGTTATAGATGACTGAAATAATCCACGAATTATGTAATAGCTGTTTGTGTAGAGAAACTACTCAAAAGAGACTGACATTATTTTATGACCCAATATCCTTCTTCGTGGAATTGAAAGAAAATGCTGGTACAGTTAAACCTCTTAATTCGATCGACCATGGGACCACAGTCCGCTCGCCGGCAGTCTCTCGGTGCTTTGATTTATTTCTTTTAAGAAATCATGTGTACATATTTAGACTTTCGTTAATTAATCGTAGAACTCGAAATACATTTAAGTGTTAGTAAAGCACTGTTTGATACGTGCATCGTGTGCACCTTACATATACAAAATGACAACGGTAAATATTAAATGGGTGCACGCTTGGGTGTAATACCACATGTCACGCTTCAAGCTCGTCTAAAATATACAACAATCGATGACGCGCCAAAAATGTATCATCCTCGAATACAATATACTTATCCTTGTTCATATTGTTATCACTGTAACCCCCACTCCCTTCACTCTCCCTACACATCAAGTCACGTCATTAACACACACGAGGGAGAGAGAGAGAAAGAGAGTAAGAGGGTTTGGGTGCGAGAGATATAGCATGTGTACTCCTGGTGGCCGTTGTACCGTTGGTTCATTGGGTGAAGAATCAGTTAAATTGTTCTATATGATGTACGTACGCTTAAACTACGATCATAATACAAGAGAAAAGAGTATGGTCAGATATGTATATAACAACACGTATAGTTGTATACACAGTTCAGATAAGGAAATTAAATCTTACCTTGTTCACAGATCTTAGTTGGCGAACGATTCTGTCATCAAATTGTACGTTATGCTTGACACACTTGGTTTTGTGCATGTAGTGATGACACACTTCAGATATCTAACCTTATTTCTGCACATTTACATTTTGCATATGTTATATGTATTCGTCCCTTTCTCATTCGACCATTTGTTCAAATTTTTTAGAAAAGTGATAAAATTATGAAACTGAATTCCGAAGTCTAAACGTTTGAATATGTATATGCTATGTACTGACGCTATTCAGGAATAGTGTACTTGCTTACTAAAATGATGTGTATTATTAGTATGCCTCTATAGAAATAGTTCCAGATACAATTCTAAAAGCATGTCAAAATAATTTTTAAAGATTCTACGACGTTAGATATTTCAAATCAAATGGTAAGGTAACTTGATGATTTTTTTTTTTTTTTTTTTTTTTTTTTTTTTTGTATTTGAACATTTTTAATAGCAAAACTATTTCAATTAACTTTTTGAAGAAAGAAAACCAAGTGAATCACGAGTCAGCTGGGTACACAATCCTTTTACTTTTGTTATCATGTTTTCAACAAGTTTTCTCCCTTTACATATACATTACATACTCCAGACATAAGTACATCCGCAAGCATAAAATACTAGTCCATTCCACGAGCTATTGTGACGCATTGGTATAAGTTGTAAGAACTTAAGTTTCAAATCGAAATAAAAAAAATAAGCTTAAGCTTACGTAGACATATTACACATGTTGATTAAAGAAACATACCTCGTGTAGCTACTTAGGAGAGTAGTGAGTTTGTCTCATACTATATCATATTAGAACAGACAGAATTGCAGAAAATAGCATATTCAGGTGTAAATTAAAATTTATGATATAACGGTAATGATTGAGTATTAAATCGTACTTGCATAGAATAATTATTGATATGGATATATTATTATCTAATTAAATTCAATTATTGAAAATTATTTATAATTATTATAGAGAAGATATCAAAATTATAATTATTATAGAGAAGATATCAAAATATGTGCATGTATCATATTAATAAATAACAATAATCGATATATTAAATTTACTTACTATATATACTTAAGTACAATTTCAGAATTTAACCCAAATATCTGCTCGACTTTGAGTTAAAGCCTGGGTGTGATATTTTGAGCGGTGTTCCCGAACAAACTAATTCTCTACACACAGAAAATCATACTAAACTGAAGTTTGATTAATACGGAGTATTCTCAAACTCTACCTCAAGCATAAATGCGTACGAAATTTGATTTAGCCAAAAAAAAAAAGGTGCTTAAAAGGCGTTGTGAACACGACTCATTGATCAAACTAAGTTAAGTATGATAAAGTTAAGTATGATAAGAATACTTAAGTCTGAGTACGACTTTCAATAAATTGGGCCTTTGGGCCTGGTGCTGCCTAAATGCGATTTCACAAAGTATTACAGTGGCATGATACCACTCTTAGTCACATCCTGACACCATCCCAACCATTCCTACAACTACTCATACACGTTGGATGCTAAACAAAAGATGAATACTAGTGTCCCTTTATCGATTGGTGTATAAACACCTAGGGATCGAACTCACGACCCACAGTTCGCTTTGGCCACTAGACCATTGAGATCGGTATATGCCATACATATTATCGTCACCTTTTTATTGCTTTGTAAATTAGTTTTATTTTATATGCTAAAAGAAAATAAGATTAAGAAAATAATAGCCAAATTATTATTATATTAAAATATTATATCAGATATTATGTTATCAATCTTCTAAGTACATTTTGAAACTAAAATAGAAACACCTTTGACATCTGATTTTACCAATATTGTGTTTTTTCTAGTGGTTACATTATCAGTTTTATAAAAAAAAAAAAAAAAATTATTTAGAAGTGAGGCAGATGTAAAGTTGTTTGTGTCTGCTAAAGTAGGTGGGCCGGTAAGTCGGCATTTTTTTCTTATTTTTAATTTTGTTCTTGTTTTGTTTTTGTTTTTCATTATTTCAGTCACAAAAAACAAAAACAAAAAAAAAAAAACTTTTTTTACGCCTGAATAATATTGTATGAATCACTATCACTACGTTTTTATCTGTAGAAACTGAATAACACTGTCGGTAAAGAGGGTAAATGAATTCATGAGTGTTGACAATTTATAATCTCTCTCTCTCTCTCTCTCAGTAAGGCCTCACGTAGACAAAATTATTGACATATAATCGGATGTAACTTTAAATCAAAACACACAACCCTGCCTCAGTCTGTCTGTCTGTCTCTCTCTCTCTCTCTCTCAGGATTCTCTCTCAAGGATTCCAATACTTGACCCCTAGACAAAGATTTGCCAAAATGTTGGAGCCCTCTCATACAGTCATATAAGATGAATGTATAATAGTATTATTTAAGTTTAAGGTATGGAGAAGAGCATTTCACAAATCCTGTTTTAGGGAATGCTCATGCGCATGTTATCTCTTTACCGTTCAAGATTATAATTTTAATTGTGTCAAGCATAAGTAAAAGAGATACCAAAAACTTTAAATAAAAATTCTTATTTCTCACCTAGGCGAATATAAAAGTGTTAAGTTTCTGTATGAATACGACCACTGGATTGAGCTTAAGTTTAAATGATAAATTTCTAAGCTTAGGATTGTCGTGTCTTGATACAATTGTCCCATTTTTCATTGCTTTTTTTGTCCCCTTAAAACTGTTTTTCAAACATCATAATTTGAGATTTTAACTTAAATATTTAAAATTAAGACTTCAGACTACCCGATTTATTAACACACAGAAGAGACTTTGATGTCATTATTAACATGTTATTAACATGTTCCAATTAAATGATATCGATCTAGGATTTTCTCAGAAAATTCATTCACTTTAAAGATTTGTTTAATGAGAAAATGTCAGTATGAGATGTTTTGACACACTGTTTTATTCGTACATTGGATAGAAATTGATTATTAAATCGACCCGTTTAGAAATTGTTTAATGAGATTTGTGTGTGTGTGTGTGTGTGTGTGTGTTCTCTCACAAACACGCTCTCTCTCTCTCTCTCTCTCTCTCTCTCTCTAAATATATATGTATTTATCTCTGAACATATTCTTTTGAATCATAATTTAGGTAGGCTATATCTATGTGGCTTAAATGAAACCCATATGAAAATATAAAATATTTATTTGCGGACATAACATTTAAATAAAATAACATACAAGACAAAAGAGAGCAAAAAATCCTGGATCATTTTCATACATTTAATTTCATATTTTAATAATTAATAACAATAAACGTAACGGCGTGATACAAAAGGTCGCTGCCTAACTTAAAATCAGAGGCATAAAACGATTTGAGTCACAGTGTTTCGTTTAAAGCTTTACAAGAATGTTAAAAGCAAGCTTTTTACACTGATATGTGCACATCATCTGAATACTTTTCAACTTTTTAACAAGCTCATTATTAATAAATATCTGTCACAACCAAGATATTTTGTGAAATATTACGTTTCAGCAGGAAATTAAAATAATAAAATGTATAACAAACTGAAAAGAATTCGAAATTCTGCATATACGAAACATTCTTTTGATAGCTTTGAGCTGTTGTCGAAAAGTCCGTTTGGAATTAGATTTGTTAACAAGTCTATGGCAGTTAATAATTTAGAAGCATTTCCTGTGGACGATGGATGGGCCAGACTCATCGTATTCCTGCTTGCTGATCCACATCTGCTGGAAGGTGGACAGAGAGGCCAAGATGGAGCCACCGATCCAGACAGAGTACTTTCTCTCTGGTGGAGCAATGATCTTGATCTTCATTGTTGATGGAGCAAGAGAAGTGATCTCCTTCTGCATTCTGTCGGCAATACCTGGGAACATGGTGGTACCGCCGGACAGGACAGTGTTGGCGTACAGATCCTTACGGATGTCGACGTCGCACTTCATGATGCTGTTGTATGTGGTTTCATGGATACCAGCAGATTCCATACCCAGGAAGGATGGCTGGAAAAGGGATTCTGGGCAACGGAATCTCTCGTTGCCAACGGTGATGACCTGACCGTCGGGAAGCTCGTAGCTCTTCTCGAGGGAGGAGGAGGAAGCGGCGGTGGCCATTTCCTGCTCGAAGTCGAGGGCAACATAGCAAAGCTTTTCCTTGATGTCTCTGACGATTTCACGCTCAGCGGTGGTTGTGAATGAGTAACCACGCTCGGTAAGGATCTTCATCAAGTAGTCAGTAAGATCTCTGCCGGCCAAGTCAAGACGGAGGATGGCGTGTGGGAGAGCGTAACCCTCGTAGATTGGGACGGTGTGGGTGACACCATCGCCGGAGTCAAGAACGATACCAGTGGTACGACCGGAAGCGTACAGAGAGAGCACGGCCTGGATGGCGACGTACATGGCTGGTGAGTTGAAGGTCTCAAACATGATCTGGGTCATCTTTTCCCTGTTGGCCTTGGGGTTGAGTGGAGCCTCAGTAAGGAGGACTGGGTGCTCCTCTGGGGCAACACGGAGCTCGTTGTAGAAGGTGTGATGCCAGATCTTCTCCATATCGTCCCAGTTGGTGACGATACCGTGCTCAATTGGGTATTTCAAGGTGAGGATACCTCTCTTGCTCTGGGCTTCATCTCCGACGTAGCTGTCCTTCTGACCCATACCAACCATGACACCCTGGAAAACAGAGAAAATTCAGAGTATGAAATACGTGAAATTGATATCAAAAGCATGCTACTACATATATCAATGAAACAGGCCTCTTATGCTTTAAGTTTAGATTGAAATTCTTTATTTTACGTATATTAATCACTCTGTATAGTTTCTGGTTTGGACAAGTACTTTACGCCAGGAAAGGTCATGCAAATTCCTACCCCCTAGAGTTGTAATTAAGTACTAGTCATAGAGTAAAAAGAATGTTATCTACGTATATTTACCTAAAACCGATATCACATCATATCATATCGATATCTTTTCAGGAAGATAAGAATATATTTGCCACTTAAATCAGCATTTTTTCCCTTCACTTTTACTTATAACTTAATTAACCAAACTGTAATATAGCTACAGATTCCATCAAAAGTTGCCTAGAAATTATTAAAATTATGTAATCCTCCTATGTAATAATGATTATAATTTTAATGCAATTAAGGTAGCAAAAGTTGCAACAACTAATTTGCGTAACGCCGCCGATTACTTTACGAAAGCTGAAGTTATATATTTAGTTATATTTAGTTTTAGAATATTTCAAATTTTCATATGTTATAATTAATTTTAATTTAATTCGTAACTTTTTTTTTTTTTTTTTTTTGTTGTTTTTTTGGTATAAATTTTATATATGTGTATTATTTTAATATCGACTTGATCAGTTTCCATTGATTGCATTTCACTGAAATTGTTAGTAAAAGTATATATTCAGTTTGCTTATAAACTTCATCCATCTTTTTTATTCAAAATTACTTGTCGAGAATGTTCTACAAGAAACAAAGCCAAATTTTGCATGAGTCACGTGATTCAAATTCAGCTACCAGTGCGCATGTCAGAACTGTGTATGCCTATTTATAGAGAACCGCGAACCGCTGGCCCAGCGAATCAAAAACGTGTACCTAAAAATATGTGTTCTAAAAATAGAATCACAGCAACGTGCAAGGCACATGGTCCCAAAAGAAAATGTGAAATGAAATTCCCCTTCAGACAATCAACTTGCTGAACAAACAGTCCCAACAATTCGGAGTTTTTTTCATAGCTAGTTTGCTTCGGAAATCATCTTGATAGAATACGTTTGGTTTATCAAAAATTATATACCCGAAGTCAGAATGAAAAGCAAGTAAGAAAATGAATTTAACTTGGTAGTAGTCTGATGAGAAACTGTGACTAAAGATCTTGTATTCATATATTAGAGGTAATTTCCACCTTAAGACTATCTTACTGTTATAATATATACATATACGAAAAAGAAATAATTGATAATCAAGTAGAAAAGAAGGAGCATTACAGTCGGGAAAACTGAGATTTTAAGAGTGACCAAAGGAGAGACATAAATGATTTTGCCCAATGTGCTTGGCCAGTATCTGATAATATTATTCAAGAGGTCAAGATCTTGTGACATAGAGAACTAAAGAAGAAAAACAGAAAAAAAACCAGTTGCATACCTGATGTCTTGGGCGGCCGACGATGGATGGGAAGACGGCTCTTGGAGCATCGTCACCGGCGAAACCGGCTTTGCACATTCCGGAGCCATTGTCCACGACAAGAGCGGCAACTTCGTCGTCACACATGTTTGTATGTAGTAAATCCGAAGATTAAAAAGCGAGAGAAAGAATCCAAACCTTAGTGCTCTGCTGAAACACTGACTAGAAAGTGACGACTGTAGACGATAACAGGGTTTATATGCAGGCACTCAGCGCGTTCGTTCCAGGAAGCTTATGACATATATGGAGCGCTTCTGGTGTTGCTCCCAAACCGGAACGCACCGGTGAAACAGCAGTGGTTCTCATTGTGGAACCACAGGGGGGTGAGGAATGGTCTGCATTGAAAACAGCTGATCGCGGGGGAGTGGCCGAAATGTGTTTTTGATTAAATATCCGCCCTTGTTTAACACCTCAGAATCACGGTGTTTCGAATATGTGATGGGATTTCTTTTTTATTTTGTCATAATTGAGAATTGTTTGCTTAATTTAACCCGTTAATGTGTACAATAGCTACCCTATCCTACCCCTCGTTTAAATAATGGTAAAATGGATCTAATCTACATATTCATCATCATTTATGTAAATGAACTAAATATATTCATTTTTATTTCTCTATTTTTCACATGGATTTCTTTTTGTTAGCAATAAGGTCTGCGACATCATTTAAAAAACACACACACACACACAAAGAAGAAAAAAAACTATTAAATGAAAATTTCACTGTTTTATAGGTAGACTTTGCTATATTTTTTTTTTTGATATGAGGAGTGTGCGATAAATATGCAAGCATGTTTAAATATTTATCGACATTTTTTCAATACTAAAAATCTCGGAAAAAATGGGTAAAATACACTCACTAAACGTATAAAGTTTATTATTATCATTATTATTTTTTATTGTTATTATTTTTTATTATTTATTTTTCCTTGGGGTGGGTGGGATGGATAAGGGGTCCATTATATCACCGGCATCTGTATTTAGTAATATGTGCTGGGACAATAAAAAAAAGGGATAGCAATGGCTAGTATGTAGAGCATTATTATAAAAGGACGCACATGTAGAAATATATAAAATAATTTATTTTTTATTTTTTTCCCCATTGGTCATCATATATTTCATACTTTCACTCATTTTGTCTCAAAAAAAAAAATCCTATCAATTTATTGATATTTGTTTATATTTATTCATTCGCTCGTTCACACATTCATTCATGGATACTTTCCGACCTGTAACAGTTACAGCGTATGTAGTCAGCAGTGATTCACTTTCCAACATCTTAACTATTTCAGGTGTATAATTTTCCTGCCAACAATGCAGGTAGATGAAGCGTGCAATTACTGGTTTTATTGTTGTTTCTGATGCTGAGGCTGCACGATGAATTTGTGCACGTGAAGCGAAAGTGAAGTCTGGATGTTCTTTCTCTCTCCGCTTATTCTAGGAAGCGCCGGCCTACCTGGCACCAATATGGCTCGAAATACTGCTTGGCTATATTCGGCGGATCACCGTGCTGTACCGGCTACGTTCTATTTCCAACGCAGCCATGTTTGCTTGTTTTGTTGTAATGAATGATGGAATCCCATGCAGTTTTAGGAATGCGTTTGTCATATTATTTTTTCTCTGTTGCATAGTTTATACATACATACATACATACATACGTAGATTGTAAATTCTTCGAATTTGTGTGTGTGTGTGTGTGTGTGTGTGTGTGAGAGAGAGAGAGAGTAACTTCTCCAAAGATGTTGAAGTAAACATTTAGGTAAGAAAACACAAAAACAACAACAACAAAAAAAGGAGTCTTATTATGATGTTTTTATCATCATTTACTTCCTCTATTGTTATAAAAAAAAACACCTTTTTACGCAGATCAAATGCAATCTAGGCTAATTTCCATCAACAATACTTAATGCTAAATAATATTAAAATAAAAAGGGCGATTTTCATTATTCTTGTCATGTACTTGAAAATTTCATAATACAGAAAGGGTGGATTGCGTTTCTACATAATTCAAGAATTAAACTATTTCTTTGTGCAAAGTATCGCTGATGGAATTTGAGCCTAATATGCAAATATTTTTCTTAGGATAAAGATGACGTAACTGACACTAAACCAGATGTGAAGAGTCCACTATCCACCCACAGTGTGACACCAACGGAGATCCCGTCCCCGCCATGTGCCACGTGTCACGTGCCAATGATTAACACTTTCTTCCCAACTCCGCGGCGCGCGTCATGCCCGAGGGTGGGGGTCGCAGCTTCTGGAATCGCCATGGTAACCACGTCTGCTTCCTGGACCCGGAAGCTGCACATGTCTCTCCCACTGTGTCTCGGTGGGTACATGTATAATCTTGTTGTTATGATAACATCATAAAGGTGTACATGCAGAGAGATTATCATAAGCGTGATTAAATCTATCAAAATTAATATATTCCTGCCTTTGAAAGGATTAAGCAAATGTGTTCAAATGATTTTATCATCATCATCATCATCATCATCATCATCATTTTCTCCGCCTAAGAAATTTTATGGACTGACTATGACTAAATATTTTTCTTGTTTGCCCATACTCACTCATTGTATTACTTTTCTGTCCAGTTTGGTACACGGATGGGGAAAAAATCTCTTCACATTTTTTTGAAAAAAAGTTAAATTTCCTGATCTGTCTCTTTGTCGTTGTAATTTCATTAAATGTATATCATATTGCCGATGTAGTTGCATGTGCACATTTTTCAATTGTTCATCATCTTGACGTATATCTATTATTTTACTTATAGATTAATTCCTTTACATTTTTACCATTATATCCAGCATAAAACTAAATTAGATTAACTGTTTATTGAATTATAATATGAGATATCATCTCCGGGGAAAAAATCGTGTATTAAACCTTTTTGTCCACATTAACAGCAGAACGCCTTTTCTAAACAAGCAAATCACTTTCAAAAACTTGTTTATAGTACTGTACAATTAATATACACATTTAGTTAAATGTGAAACTGATTAATAAACCACAATCAACCAAAGCATAAGGTAAACATGTTTGTGTATATTATTAATAAGTATATGTTTATTTGCTGTCCATGTGCATGACCTTTTATGTCTATTGAAATAAACTGTAAACAATTTCAAGCATTTGTTTGTGCATTATGACTATACTTGCTTTAGAGTTAAATCACTGAGATGATAAAGTGCATGGGTCCGATTGCAAAGTTTGTTGTAATATGGTCACATTCTTTGTGTATTAAATGTTTGAACTTTTCGTCCTAAAGATTCTGCATTAATATCATCAAATTAATTTCAGGATAAATTGGCTGATGGATAAAGTAAATTGCAGTGTTTGGAATGTTTATTGTCATTGAAACGCGATTCGTCACAGAAAACTACATTTATTTTATATCAGTTGTGATAATGGCTGATTTAGGATACGTAAATATTATTGTCGGTTATGAAATACTTCGATATTGATAGCGAATTTTATTTTGTATCTAAATACAGTGGAAACTCCCTAATCCGGACACCATCGGGACCAGCAAAAGAAAGAAAAAAAATCCGGATAAGAGAGGATTTTGTAAAGCAGGTCTGAACATGCAACGTGTATTTGCATTTTGCTGAATACACATAAAGCGTTCATCACAAAATAATATTACATGTAAGAGTCTCATAATTCAAGCACTCTCAAATTTATAGAGGTGCAAGGAAATATCAAACATTTTTGCAATATATATATATGTCTTAAGTGACATATTCATTCGTTTTAGTAATATAATACGTGTATCATACAAGATTTAAAAGGTTCCATTATTCCCACCACAGAATATTTTATCTAAGTTTAATTGAAATGAATTCCAATTTTTTCCACGTGTTTATTCATATGTGGGTGTGTTTAATGTACAACGATATTAGAACGTGCAATTCAAATAAAATGCATCTTCTGTTCTCAAATAGCCTTTGTTATTTGTATTCTTGTTTTGGAAACCATTTTTCCAAAGAAACGTTTGGAAGAACTTGTTTATACCAAGTAGTGCAAATACACCTGAACAATATGGACGTGCCCCGTTCTGCACAGTATAACAGATAGCCGCTAACCGTTCCGCGTGGGACCCACTGTGTATGCCAGACATCTGACCTGTCTGGGCTTATCAGCTGTGAATGATAGAAAGAGAGAGAGAGAGAGAGGGGTATGTTATTGTGTGTGTGTTGGTTGGTGGAGGGGTATGACTGATGCGTGTACATGTATATTTCAAATCCTAGAAGCTTTCATACTGACTAGTGCGTTGTTTACATCGATCCGAGGCCTGGCCGAAGCTCTGTAAGGGTTGGACGACTGAGTATATTTATGTTATATCTAAGCCCCCCCCCCCCCTCCCCTCCTCTCTCTCTACGGCTTTTATGACTGGGACGTGTGGATTTTTGAATTTGGCATTCCACTATTGGCATTTATTTTATATCTTTTGAAATTAATATTTGAAATAACATGAAACTATGTGATTGATTTAACTCATATTGTATCATTCTTCATCTTGATCCTCCTCTTGCCATCATCATCATCATCATCACAGCAGCAGCAGCAACATTATTTTAAAATAAAACGTTTGAGAATAAAAAAATAAATAAAACATGGCATCTGTCACACTGAATAAGACATAAGACACACGGGTCGTGTCTTTAATATATTCGATATTCTTTGTAATATTTATGTATATTGTATTCTACTTAACTGGCTATAGCCTGTTTAAGCCTAAAAACAGAACGGGAATATACCGATTAGATAAAGTAATTGTTTTAAACCACACCATTGACCGTTTAACTGATTGATCGATTGACTGATTGATCGATTGACTGATTGATCGATTGACTGATTGATTTCGAATCACTTGTAGATTCCATACTCTCGCAGTGTACATTTTCCTGATTGACAAACTATTAGCTTATATTCTTATGGACAAGTATTATGTAGTACAGTATAGAATCACGTGAGGAAGACGTTTAGCTGACTGGAGGAAGATCGGTGTGTCTATCTTGGTACCTCTGTGCACCCGGCTAGAGTCTTTATCCACCTGTAATTAGATTGCCGTCGCTATATTACTGAAATGGTTAACTCAAACACAAGTAAGACACAATGTGTAAAAAGCTCATATCAACTTATGACAGTTACATATCACAACTGTACACGCATACATGTATATATTAATGTACGTTCCCTACAACTAAGTCTATTAGTCATTTTCATCAGATAATTAAGTAATTAAGTTCATTAGGATTTCCACCGATCCTAGATCTAATTTGCAAGGTTATTAAACATTATTTATTTTTTGGTGTTGGTTTGATCGCAGTTTTCATTTTGAGACGATATCGTAGAACCACAAATGAACCCATGTGCCCCCCACACCCTTCCCTGCGTGCATAGGGTGTGCAGTGTTTAACAATGTCTCTGCATGGATAGTCAAAGACATGCACTGCACGGAGTGACATGCATATCTCTCCACCCGAGCTGCTGGCAGCGTTAGTTCAATGTATAGGGAAGCAGACGAACGTGCGTCACAAAAGAAGGCCAAAAAACCCGCCGGGCGCATTCCTGCTTAAGAGTGTTACTTACGTCAGACGATTCTCGCATATTCAGGTTAGGGAACGAGGAAAGAACCGTTCATACGAGATCTGTGTAATATTTCCCCAGAGTGGGGTTCTACTCCGCTTCTGCAAACTTAGGTTAAGTGCAGACAATTCATTCTTAAGCCGTAAGAAGAGTTTCCACAGAAGTAATTCAGCAAATTAGAATATGAAGGAACAAATCTGAATATTTGTTTGTAAGAAAAATATGTAACACTATCATTATATATGTTTGCTATTACAATGCAATGCATTGAATTGTAAGGGTCCATTTTTTTTACCTAAAAACTAAAACAAAAATCACTGCTTTGCAAACATTAGGTGTACAATGAAATAATTAATTTATATCTGACTATTATTCTGACTACAAATAAAGTTGGGTGGGTAGTCCTAACCCTCTGTATGTACCATTGCGGGATATAAAGGAAACAGTTATCTTTCATTTAATTCAAATCATATTCGTAGAGATTGTTGTCGGTTTCGAATCAGGTTCCGTCTTGTAACTCACATAGCAATTTGTTGTTGCGCTGCACTATGCAGAGATACTGATCTATGAAGTATTTTGCAACAGATAACTCAATTATTTCGCTATTTCCAACATTCAAATTAGACTAGTCACTCTGAGCTATGTTACAGCATGGAAATATTTCAAATTCAAAATGTGAACATGAGAGGCTTGTCGCTAAGCCACACATGCGAAGCGAGAGAGTTGTTGTGATAATAGCTTGGAAGCTCAGCCAATAAGTATATAAGCAATATACGCGAGGAGTTTCGTGTTCGATACAAGATATGATAATCTTATATAAAATTAAAGAAATACATATATAACTGTATTTAATATGAACACCCGGCCCAACGGGCCTATCAGTAACCTTAACAAAGGTAGGTATATTAATCAATCGATCACGTGAAAAGAGATGGAAATTTAGTTACATAAAACAACATTTTTTTTCTTAAGCCTGATTATAAATATGTATGAAATTTTAAGGTGAAACATTCTTACATATTGTACAATAATGCATATCAGCTAATGCTAATAATATATCAAATATTAGTATTATAATGAAGCCCGTACATGGTGAGACTGAAGAGGCTGTATAGAAATAGTATAACATGCGCTATGCATAGTGAATTAACATGACGCCAAAACGCCCAGAAATGAATATGCATATCGGTTTAACCATTGAGAAACTGTACAATCCTCCGACAAACAAATGCACGTGAATCTTGCTTTCAATAGTTACCTTAGTTCAACAACCTCCGACAAACATTCGGGGCGTGGCTATACCTATTTTGGCGTCAAGTTAATTACAGTTAACCCTTTCCCTCATATAGACTCATTTTGACGCCCTCAATACGTATCACATAAAGCCTGATCTGCAGAAAACCACAGTTAAACCTTACCAAATTTAATTACAAAATCCTCATTTCCAGACCACTGAGGAGCAGCGAACAGCATAAAACCTGATCAGCCTGCGAGTTACTCGCAGGCTGATCTGGTTTTATGCTGCTCGCATAGGTCTTTTCATGGTGTCCTCTATGAGGGAAAGGGTTAAGATAAATATATACTAGATTGTATCAAGTCATCGTTTCTTGTACCATGAACAAATAGTCAAATATATACCATGATGATTACTATTATATTCCAGTGAGTTATTGGAAGCAATTTTATGAGTTAATATATCACCATGTAAAATTACATAATAATAATATAATGTTTTCAAGACTCCAAAATCTTGGTCGATACAACGTCTGGTTTATCATTTTTCACCAAGTTATATACATGTATATGCCGTGTTTCTTTGGAAACACACATGGCTATATATCTTATTGCTGTGGGTTCGAGCTCCTTTAGTAGAAGGGAGGAAGGAAGAAGGTCCAATCCTGTAACCGCCGATGGAGATAAGAGCTTATTTCACAACCGACGTAAAATGAATAATTTTAAATATCATATATGATATTAGAATAAGCGTTCATCTTTAATTCGTACATACGGGCATATATAACCAACATTTAGAAAAATCGTCCACTCCTACACCAACAGCTCTGAAATATGAAAACGACGCCCTTGCATTTATTACATATAAACATTCCACGCCCATAAAAGACCCAGCTGTGATTCTCTTTTCGCCCCACGGGTCAAACTCTCTCTTCTCATTCTCGATTCCCTAGCGCCAACCCATTCCGTATGTAGTTAATTCCATTAGCTATAATTAATTTTTGACGTGGTGATAACAGGAGCCGTTACGTCACGTCAATAGTCGTAATCCAGGGAGATAAAGTACGGTGATAGCGGGGACGGGGGCCATGTGTTGGGCATCAGATCACATGTTCCTGATCTCAGACCTGCGGGGGGAGGGGGGGGGGGGACCCCGCGGTGAACCGATAACCATGATCTAACTGGAACCGCGTTGCTGCACTACCAAAACAGAACAGAATAGAACAGATCCATTATTATATAATACAACATGTGGATTTATAATATCAGATTTCAAATATCATGATATTTGTGATATTTATTCAGTCATAAGAAAGTTCATATAATAAAATAACATCTAATGCATAACAAAGAGAAGAAGAAGAAGAAGATGAAGAAGACGAAGAAGAAGAAGAAGAAGAGAGAGAGAGCAGGGGGGGTGAATGAGGAAATAAACTAAAGCGAGCTGTGTGTGTGGAGGAAATTTCGTTGTGACAATAAGAAACAGAACAGAACATAGTAAACTTTTATTATCATTTAAGCATAGAGGTTTATCTTCATACATTTAGTTCAATACATACTCTGTTGTTCTGCATTAACAAACGGACAAACGGATGGACTTACAAATGGACGGTACACGATCATAAATACAATGAGTCGACATTCCTCCCATATATACATAATCTCACAGATTGTTATTGATTTATACATTATTATTTTTTATTGATTATGCACATTTTACCAGCCAAAAATAACGAACATGTGTCAAAAATATTTATTATGACATTAAATATTTTTCGCATCATCTCGGAAATTCCCAACCCAGCCCGGGTACAATTTGTGAATGTAAACATTGAATACATCTTTATGTGGCCCAGTGGTAATTGTAGATACGACAGTCCTGAGTTTGAGCCTAGTAGGGTACAATGATCTCGCAGACTCAAAGTACTGGTCCAACCCGGGAACCATCGAGGAGGACTAGTATACGTTTACTTGTTTCCCAGTCAACATAAAAGATAAATCAATAAGTGCAAAAAGTAACAATGCATTATCAGAAAAAGGTTAAATTAAAATCGGAAGAAAACAAGAAGTATCTACATTCAGTTTAATGTTCTTTGCTTTACAATACATGTATAAAACTATGTTTTTGGTAGTGCGAGTTTACTTGCATTTGTGTATCTTATTCAGTAACCATGCAAATGATGGACTTTTATATGAAGGTCACAAGGGCTCGAAGTTGCATGGGGCGAATCATTTCGTACTTAATGGTAACATTAAAAAATGGAAGGGAGGACACCATTTTCGGTAATTTTTGAATATCGCATTTTAGAAAAATAATGATCAGTAAAATAGTTCATTTGCATTTAAAATGAACAGAAAATAAAAAAAAATGAGTCGTGTCCCGTGTTGTTTTTACTCTTATAAATGGCTTACAAGTATTTTAATGTCCAAATCGAGCTTGACAACAGCCGAGACCGATTACTTCCGGTTTCTTTTGCAGTGAGTAAAATGAAAGCGCTCATGATGAATATATTTAAATTGAATATTGTGTAAGCAGGTATAATGTCCTGCTTGTCCGACACTGATTACATTGTGCCCATTTTAATCGCAACCTTTATGCTTTTCTTGACCTCCGTAACTCCATGAAGTTTTCCCAGAAAATGTCAGTTTCGTTTACTTTTGATTGACCAATAAAACTAACCTTTATATTCACTACAAATGTAACCGGAAATAGCCTTCTCCGGCTGTTGTCAAGCTCGATTGGAGCAATGAATTCACGATATTATCGTTCAATATTGAATTTCGTTTCCAAATATAGTCTGAAAACAGTGTTCTCCCTTTCTTTTTTTAATGTTACCATTAAGTACGAAATGAATCGTCGCCCCATGCAACTTCTAGCCCATGTGGTGATGTTCAGTTCGAGTTCGTTATATATCCGAGTTCCGCAGTTCATTTTGTTAGTTCAAACGAACTGAAAAAAAGAACTGTTTAACATTTCTATTACTAATCATTATTTACAATTTCTCCGTCGCGATTCCCTGACATATTCCTGAAATATTGCTAAAATAATAAGGTGATAGTTATTATAGGGCGTATGATAACCCAACGTTACTTGGGTAACGCCCAATATAACTCTCAATCGTTCTCTGCTTCTCTTCTTTCACTCATCTCCTTCGCCACGTAGAATTGTGAAAAGAAAATATGTGAAAAGAGAGCTATATTTCAATAATATTTAAAGTTTTATGTTTTATTCGTATTTGATATGCTGTCATGTCTTCTAATGTTATACTGATGTAGTATCAGACTATATAACGTGCAAATGCAATATATGTCATGCAAAGTAAAACGTATATCTTCTTCTTCCTATATGCGGGGCCAACTTTGGATCACTGGGTTGGAAGGCAATGACTGATTATAGCCCCAACGGGGTTCGAATCCACAACCTTCTGATCCGAAGTCAAGTACCACTCAGTTATTGGTCAGAGCGCCATCCTCGGGAGCAAGAAATCGGGGTTAGATCCCCGCAAAGTCGTTAAAATTTCACTAACTGCTTGGCGCTCAGTATATGATTTATATACAAACAGGCTCGGTATCAGGATAATGTGACTTGTTGTTGTATCATGTCAGATCATTGTTGTGATACTGCAATGTGGCAGCACTAAATCTGTCTCAAGTGCTCAAGCAGACAAAATGACTGAGCTACTCTAGATGGGACGTAAATACCCCCCAAAATACAAATAAATAAATAAAATAAATAAAACACAACGACAAGAATTGCGTGTAAAGGTGTAAAGGCATGTCTGCATATAAATCTTGTCTGGATCATTTAATGTTCAGTAAATTAATATATAGAAAGTCATTAATTTGTACATGGGATAATGGTTTGGTATTAATGACTGGTCTAATGGAATATATATGTCACTCGAAATACAAAACGCTAAATTTATTAACGTTTTGGCATTGAACCAACATGAATCCTTCATTCTTTGCAATGACCGCTATTTTGTACATGACAATACGTTCCTGGAAGAAATACCTCCTCTCTCGGCGCTATCAGCAGTGCATACTTTCCGAGTGTGGCATACCAACACTCAGAATCACCTGTGAAGGACGACGATGACAACAAACGTCAGAGGTGTATACCCACCCGGGATAAATTTGTAGTCGATGTTAATGTGATGATACATAGATGATACGTAACTCAAGAAATTTCTACTCATAGAAACATAAAACCAAAGGGGTTTAGTGATACATGTCTCACAGAGCCCCCCCCCTCTCTCTCTCTCTTTCTCTCTCTCTCACACACACACACACACACACACACACACACACACACACATACTTATATATAATTATTTATTGTGAATAAGACATTTCAGTATTTATATACAATTATTTAACAATTCCTTAATTAGGGCAGCTCGTTCATATACGATCGGTAAAATTTTCTACTCTTCCTCGTTAATGCTTGTGAAGTCTTTGTTTCCTGACAAATAAACGCGGCATGTGTAGGTAAACACTATTTTCGTAAACGCAACTTCAGCAAAATCGAAACAAGAGGGCCATGAGGCCCTATATTACTCACATGAGTACTACTGCTTTAAAGGGACTGTCCCACAGACTAATTTCAAGAAAATAAATTTTATAATTGTATATGAGGCATTGAAATCTGATCACTGATAACTTACATTACCCAAGAAATCTCGAGATATTGCCGTTTTCGCAGTTTTTTTCTAACGCAAATTTTACTGCGTTACAAACGAAGTAAGTTTTAAAATTAGATATTTGAAAAATCACGTGACAGCGCAAGTGCCCGTTCGCACATGCGCATCTAATCAAACAAGCTATTTCAAGCACTATAATGGGGCCAAAAAAACAACAACAACAAAGCAAAGAAGAGTACAATTGCTGCGAGACAGAAACGCTAAAGATCAAAACTTGTAACTATCGGTGATCGAGTCACGCGATGGGATGACATAAAGAACACAATCGGAGCCGACAGCCCTGCTGCTAAATTGTTGATAGACAAGTAAGTGTATTTTCGAAAACTGGGGACTTTCTGAGAAACATTGCACATGACTTGGCGACAGCTAAGAGATTTAACCTTTATGTAGACATTGATCAGTATTGATGTCTTTATGATTGGAAATAAAGACGTTAACCCCAAAACCGTTTTGTCCCATTCAAATTCGATCCATTCTCTCATTAACAAAGCATTTATCGATCACGTGATCTATGTGAAGTGCCCGTATAACGAAATCAATGTTTTATTATAAACGGGAAACTCCCTTATTAGGTAAGATCGTAAACGATTTTATTTGATTAAAATAAGAAAATCAGTATTTTTTCTGGCTGTTGGTAGACTTAATAACAAAATTAATAACATTTACGCCCGACAATGAGTTTATATATATTTTACATCTGGGAGGCAGTCCCTTTAACCCTTTCCCTCATAGAGGAAACCATGAAAAGACCTATGCGAACAACATAATACCAGATCAGCCTGCGAGTAACTCGCAGGCTGATCAGGTTTTATGCTGTTCGCTGCTCCACAGTGGTCTCGAAATGAGGACTTTATAATTAAATTTGGTAAGGTCTAAATGTGGTTTTCTGCAGATTAAGTATTATGGACCATTACTCCCATACAAGGCATAATAATCCTAGGTTTATTAATATTATGTAAACATCTGATCAAGATTGCGTTATAAATGAAGATGCTAGAATGTAAACAAAGTTAAATATGACACTTTTTTATACTTTAAGGGCCTTCATTTGAGATAGTGGTCTAATACCAAGTCAGCCTTGTCATATCTTTTTATGGATCAAAATAATATTAGGGTTGGTAGAGGGTTACCAAGGGAACATCTGTACTAAATCATTTTGAAAACTGGCCAGTAGTTTTGAAGGAGATGTTTTTTTTTAATTTTATATTTTTTTCTTTTTCACGTTGCCATGGCAACCAGAATTCTACATGGATCAAGATTATTTTACCAACTTTTGTGAATGTTCACCCAAGGACCATCCCTGCCAAGTTTAATCAAAATCTGTCCAGTGGTTTCAGAGGAGATGTTGACGACGCGCGTGCACGACGCCGGACGCAGGATGATCACAAAAGCTCTCCTTGATACGGTATCCCCGAAGCAGGTGCTTGCAGTACCACGTGACACGCTCCGCAATACAGCGTTCAGGGTAAGTTCAGCCTATGAAGTTAGCGCATGCGCAGAGAGTGAATGTGATCAGCAGATTGACGGCAAATAAAAATAAAAAAGATATAAATGTAGATTAGAGAATTCTAAATATAATTTTCAAATATGTCTGTGACGGTATTGCTGTGTTGGAAAAAGTACCAATTTTTAGTTGTGTGTGACGTGTCACTCGCAACTATAGTACAGGTCTACATTCTGAGCATCCGTTTCGTTTAATTGAAAACCGAGTATTCTCTCATTTTTGTATGAAGAACGAACGATTGAACAAAATTCTACAACACAATTATGCTGAGATTCAGCTAAAGTGTTGAAAACTCAATTTTGAGTAAAAAATAAATATCTAAGGAACACAATCATTGTGTGTGGCATAAAAGCAGAGAAGAACTAATTTCTCTATGATGTCGCGTAACTGTCACTTTACGATGCGGAGGAATATAATTTCTTTTGAGATGCAAAGGTGGCTCGCAGGTGAATTTGGATTGTGGATATGCAGGTTTCTGTCATTTAGTGGTGTTACAATGATCCATATAGATAGCTTAAATTCCGATAAAATTCGTGAAACCTACTAAAAATCACATTAAGCTAACGAACTCAGATACCTCCTGGGGTTATTTTATGCACTATAAAATGGCCGATACCTGAATATCTGCACTAAAATTTGCATCTATAAATAGAGACTGTGCCGTCGCTCGGTAGTTCAAATCAAAGCGCTGATAGTGATGAGAGAACACTATTGTCGCATTTCTTTTGTTTATCAAAGATTTTAATAAGCAGAAATTCTCTCTTTCTCTCTCACTCCCTTTCTCTCTCTTTCTCCATATTTTGAACTCTTATTGAAACGGATCTTGTTAAATCTACGCATTTTTGTGATAATTCGATTTTTTCCCTTATATCTTATAAATCATTTTGAATAATTATAAGATGACTGGTTGTCAAACCTCTGTTTAATAGTCGGTCAAATAGCTGGCCTTAGGTTCGTTTTTAAATCAAAACTTATCTTACAATAAATTAATTTGTATAGGATTTGTTAATTTTGTCTATTAATTTCATTCTACTATGACTCCGCAGCTAATATATGTTTGGCGGGATTTTTTGTAAAACTCTGTTTAAGCATGTGTATGCAAAAATGTGCGTCCGAGCGTGCGCGCAATTATTTGTTTGAGTAAGTGAGTGCTAGCTCTAGGTTCGTATTTGACTACTTTATAATCTGTAATAATAAATAATACACAATCCAAAATTTCGTATTTCATATTGTGCTATAGCTAAAAAAAAAATGTGTGTAGGTGTAAAAAAAAAGTTACTTGCTTCCACTAACCCGACCCTATTTTTTGTACCGACCTTTAACTTTTTATCATAGCATTCGGGCTATTACGGCTGCAAAACTTTTTTTCGTGACTTTCTCTAAAAAATTAGGTAAAAACAGAAAAGGGTTAGAAATAACAAGAAGTATCTTTAAACAAGCAACTGGTGTTGCAGTCCCCTACCGGTGAGTGCATAATTTTTCGTTTCCACAGCAACCAGAATTGTTGGTCTGAGAAAAACAGCAAAGTAACGTGCAGCATCTCCATACTGCCATCTATTTATATACCAAGTTTCATAATATTATCTTAAACTGTTTTTTTTTTTAGTTATCACGGGATCAAGATTTACGGACATCCAGACGAACAGACAGACTGAGGGCAAACCTATAGTCCCTTCAGGTGTAAACATCGGTAGGGCACTAAAACACTTTTAAAGAGTTACTAAATGAACACCTGAGTAAAAAAAATCTAAAATTTGACCTATAGTTTTCACTATATGCATATCAGGTCAGGCCCTGGCGGCAATGTTTTTTTTACGGATCGGAATGATTTTAGCAATCTTGGTAGTGGGTAACATAAGAAACAACTGTGCTAAAATATTTTGAAATCTAGGCAGTAGCTTTGGAGGGGATGATTTTTAAAGTTTTCACTTTTTTTTCTATTTGTTGCTATGGCAATCAGAGTTTTACAAAAATCAATACTATTTTATCAACTTTTGTGAAGGTTCACCCAGTGATCATCTCTGCAATATTTAATCAAATTCTGTTCAATGGTTTCAGCGGAGATGTCGTTTAAAGTTTTCACTATATACATACTTATAAGGTAAATTAGCCCCGCTCCTGGCGGCCATGTTTTTTTACAGATCGGAATAATTTTAGCAATCTTGGTAAAGGGGTTACCCAAGGAACATCTGTACTAATATATTTTGAAATCTGGCCGGTAGTTTTAATGGAGAAGATTTTTTAAATGTTTCAATTTTTTTTCTTTCTGTTACCATATCAACCAGAATTTTGGTCCGAGAAAAAAAAACAACAAAAAAACAAAGAAGCAAAAAAAACACAAACAAAAACGAAGTGCAGAATCTCCATACTGCAATCTATTCATATCCTAAGTTTCTTAATACTATCTTAAACGGTTTTAAAGTTATCGCAGGATCCAGATTTCCGGACATCCGGACGGACGACAGACAGACAGACAGATGGACGGGACAGACGGACTGACAAACGGACGGCAAACATATAGTCCCCTCCGGTGTAAATGCTGGTAGGGGTCTAAAAGATACACGGTCGTGGTGTATTAATCATATTTAGTCTTAATTCTGAATCTTGATGAGAAGACATTTGACCCAAGTATTATGAATGTCTTTCAAGCGTTCAAAATATAGAGAGACCAGTTCACAACACAATACTACAACTGGATGGGTGTTCCTCGGAACACTTGAGTCACCTGCATTCCAGCAGTTGTCAGAGAAAGGGTGAACGTGTTTTTCTCAACCTTTAGATATGGTTTTTGTGTAGTTGAATTAATTATCTTGAACGTTAATACATGTTTTAATATATTTCTGTCCAAAAATCAAGGTTTTAGGAATGTATATACAAAGCGAACAAGCTGATCTCTTTTCCGGAGGGATATTTTCTATTTTTAAGTCGACCAGTCAAAACTCACAGTACTCATTAGCTGTTTAGTGACCGGTAGGTTAAGACAGGAAGTTCAGGTGAAAAAAAAAAGAAAAAAGAAAAGGCCAAAGGCCGAAAAAAAGTTAAGCCGATCTGCCGACCCTATTTTTTTCGGGGATGTTAGTTGAAACAATTTTTTTTTCGCCAGTGGTTTTCAGAACTGCTTAAAACTACGTATGTAGAATGAGTGAGCATATTTTTTGGACTTCAGACGACTTTGGTTTATTTGGTAAAACTGCTAAAAGTTCATTAAAATAAATAGGAAAAATATGGCTTGCACCAGTCCTCTCTACATTTCAAAGAATCGCCCCATTGAGAAATCGTGTGACAACTTAAAAACATATTTGATTATAAAATATAAATCAGAGATCAGAACAAGAAACTCATTTTTTACATTTTAAATATAAACATGATGTTTAAGATATAAAAAAATGTCATGAGAAAATTCTGACTTCACATAGAGAAAACAAGTTGTTCTGACTAAGAGCAATTATATGAATGTTTTTATACATCAATAAATAAAATATAGCCAAGTTAAGCTTTTTGCAACCGTGATAAACCGAATCCATCAAATAAAAGTCTAGGTTCCGTATAAAAATGGGTTTGGTTAGGTTAAGGGAAACAAATTACTTTTTTTGCCCAAATGCTTATCAAAAAAAAAAACAAAGAAAACTTATATAAAGCTTCGACTTTTTTTGACATACGCCCATAACTAAATACTCTTTACAATACCCTCTTTCTTGTTTATGTGTGATTTAGTACATTATGTTCTAATTTATACTAATTTTATTTTACATTAAATTTTGATGACAATAACCTGATTTAGTGTACATAGAGTTGAAAATTTCCTTTTTATCTAGTCAGTTTTTTCATCTTAAATTATTGTCTTTAAAACAGATCTTATAATGTGAAATACTGAGCATATATATCTGTATATATGTAAGTATATACATACTAGGCTTTCAGTTGAAGGATTAAGAGAGACAGTATATATATATCTTAATTTCGATTACTAGTATGTAGCAAGTGCAATTATGTGTATGTCTTCTGTTACAGTCTCTTATAATTCATAACTGAAAGGCAGTGGTCATTGATTCTTTTCTTGTTACAAAGCCTTGTTCTTATGTTGTAACCATGATGAGACTTTCATAAAGATTTATATATATTACAAAATAAAACTTTGTTTTCTGTTCTGTTTCAACCAGGCTTATTACATAAGATCTTGACAGTATAAAGATTTCCTCCAAGTTTCAATACTAACAATATATGTCAAGCAATTGAACACTTAAATATTTCTTTGGGAAAAATATTAATTGAATGCGTTCCTTTTTCATTCCAGTTTATTTATTGCTAAGTGATGTGCTTGAAAAGATGGGAGGATAGAATTTGTTTATTATGTAACCATAGACAGAAAGACTCAGAATACCATTTTTATTAGTCTGTTATAAATAAAGGGATATCCGAGATACATTTTATCTAGAAACAGATCGTTTCCAAAAATTCAGTTTTATAAATATCATGTCAAGTAAGGTTAGAAAAACGTGTTTAAACCTTGCAAAATATGTTAAAAAAGCAATGAATTGAGAACATCTGTAAGATTATGAATATACTGATTTGCAATGTATTGACTCTTTATTCGACACTGTCTTTTAATGCTAGTAGATTTTTTTTTATATACACATAGATGTCAACTGATTCGTTATATGTGTATTGTTTTTTCGTATGGTGTCATGCGCTAACATTAGTATTATGAATAAGTATGGGTGAATGGCATTGTTATTTGCCGATATGCCAAATAAAATGAGTTTTAAGTTTGTAAAATTTTATGTGTATTGTATGTGTACTTGATATTGTATGTAACTGGTGTGTTCTGTCACATGGCTCTATTATTTCTGAGTCGAGATCAGGCTTATTTTACTGATTCTGCCAAATGAATGTAAGTCTTGCATACTATTCAAACAGTCTCTCTCGTTCTCTCACTCTCTCTCTCTTATTGTGCCTTACGATCCTTCTTACATCTTATAAATAAAATGTGGCACTGCAACTCATCCATTTTGATTCGATTTCAGAATAAGTACTATACTATTCCTTATTGAATATTCAAAATTCATTTTTTTTTTGTTCTTTTCAAAGTACCTTTTGGAATTTCCAATCATTTTATCTAGTCATCCTAAGTCATATCACCCCTTACAATTTATTAATTAGTATATAGAATGCTATTTTGCAAACACAACAGAACAAACACATTCATCAGTTCATTTTTAATTTCTTTCATTTCGGTTTATTTTACTCATGTCAAATTCTGCTTCATTTGAAGGAATTGTAACTTCGTGTCAACATAAAAATGGATACGGTTTTGTACGGCGAATACTAAAACGTTTTCGCCGAGACACAGATGTGTTTGTCCACAATCTCCCGAAAGAAACGGGACAAATACATGGGGAATTACGAAAGTTCGTTTTCCTCCTCGCCATCCGGACAGAAAACAAAAAGAATAATCACTTTGCAGTGGCCCAGACTTAAGTTTGCTCATACAAAAATTGTCACTAAAGTACACATGTACCAACTCGAAAGAAGGCAACTTCATATAAAGCTGGCAAAGTGGATTTCCCCAGCGCGGAGCTCTTTAGTAAGTTTAACTTGAGCAAACATGAAAATAAAAAAGAAATAAATAAATGAATGGTGAAAGTTAAATTTGTTAACAAGTCTATGACAGTTAATAATTTAGAAGCATTTCCTGTGGACGATGGATGGGCCAGACTCATCGTATTCCTGCTTGCTGATCCACATCTGCTGGAAGGTGGACAGAGAGGCCAAGATGGAGCCACCGATCCAGACGGAGTATTTTCTCTCTGGTGGAGCAATGATCTTGATCTTCATTGTTGATGGAGCAAGAGCAGTGATTTCCTTCTGCATTCTGTCGGCAATACCTGGGAACATGGTGGTACCGCCGGACAGGACAGTGTTGGCGTACAGATCCTTACGGATGTCGACGTCGCACTTCATGATGCTGTTGTATGTGGTTTCATGGATACCAGCAGATTCCATACCCAGGAAGGATGGCTGGAAAAGTGATTCTGGGCAACGGAATCTCTCGTTACCGATGGTGATGACCTGACCGTCGGGAAGCTCGTAGCTCTTCTCGAGGGAGGAGGAGGAAGCGGCGGTGGCCATTTCCTGCTCGAAGTCAAGAGCAACATAGCAAAGCTTTTCCTTGATGTCTCTGACAATTTCACGCTCAGCGGTGGTTGTGAATGAGTAACCACGCTCGGTAAGGATCTTCATCAAGTAGTCAGTAAGATCTCTGCCGGCCAAGTCAAGACGGAGGATGGCGTGTGGGAGAGCGTAACCCTCGTAGATTGGGACGGTGTGGGTGACACCATCGCCGGAGTCAAGAACGATACCAGTGGTACGACCGGAAGCGTACAGAGAGAGCACGGCCTGGATGGCGACGTACATGGCTGGTGAGTTGAAGGTCTCAAACATGATCTGGGTCATCTTTTCCCTGTTGGCCTTGGGGTTGAGTGGAGCCTCAGTAAGGAGGACTGGGTGCTCCTCTGGGGCAACACGGAGCTCGTTGTAGAAGGTGTGATGCCAGATCTTCTCCATATCGTCCCAGTTGGTGACGATACCGTGCTCAATTGGGTATTTCAAGGTGAGGATACCTCTCTTGCTCTGGGCTTCATCTCCGACGTAGCTGTCCTTCTGACCCATACCAACCATCACACCCTGGAAAACAGAGAGAACAATCAGATTAGAGGAGATTGCTATGCAACGTTTAAGATGTGAAATATCGATATTTCGTGCGATGACATATATAAAACACAACATACACATATAATGACAATAAACACATATTACGGCACACAATTTGTCTTATTTTAGCGATTCGTCAGGTAAAGAAAATGAGATGAACGTGTTAAGGTTTTCTGACTGGACATAGTGCAATTTTCAAAAATTGAGATATTTTATATTCATTCGTAAATATATATTACATGAAGTTACAGTAAATCGCTCTACACGTCCTAAATTATGCATTTTCTTAACAAAGATGACCAGAATATAATTTTTTATCTGTCAACTAATATATTACTCAAAAAAAAAAAAATTGATTTCTGGTCTTATGTATCATTTTTATTGCATAAAACTGACCAAGGAAAGCATTAGCCAGGACAGGAAAGGAAACGATATAAATGTATATTGCTTGATAGGTTATATAATCTTTTATTTGAATGTGGATATATATTGCTTGATAATATATACATTCTTGCATTTGAATGTGTATATATATTGTGTGATAATATTTGCATTCTTGTTTTTTAGTGCGAATATATATATCTATTGCTTGATAATATATAAATTATTGTATTTGAATGCGGATATATATATGTATATTGCTTGATAATATATACATTCTTGCATTTGAATGTAGATATAAGTTGCTTTATAATATATACATTCATGTATATATATTGCTTGAATTATACTATTCAACCCCCTTAAAAAAAAGGATTTTATTCAATTAATTAATTTCAAAAGTTTTGCCATTTAAACTAAACCACCAATGTTTAATCAATATTTTCGTTTCATTTACATCACATCACACCCTGTTTTCTTCTATAAGCCTAGAACTTAAAAATTCAAGGAGCATTGCACATGTTCAAAATGCCTATCTCCTTTTTAGTTAAAGTGCAATGCAATTACATATGCATAACACATTGTAAAGTAATTGGTTCCCAGACTAGTGAACTTGACTCCGCCACCAACAGCTGCTAACCTGGAACCAATCCAGCCATCCTAGATACATTTGCCATAAGTACACATTCTATAAATAGCACGGGGTCTACGCCTGGTGCGGAATGCGTAACTTGCCTGCCAGGCAGTATAGGACTATGCCAACCAAATACTATTTGTACACGCAGCACATTCGCTATCACCAAATCAGCAGTCTCTCTGCTGCTTATAAGCCAAGCCCACTTTCAGCGTGTGTAAACGCTAACCGGTGCTTGAGTCATGCGCTGGCTGTCGGAAACGGAAAGCATTGCCTTTTTTGGTTCAAGATGGCGGAGTCACGTGACGATAAAATGGCCGACAATGAGTGAATTTGCATAGAAGGAAAAAAAAAGGAAAGATCTGAACTTGACTTTCGCCTGTTTGATGAAGAAAACTGGCAATAATCATGATTTTACTTGGCCTTGATGCATGGATATCAGAGAAAACTTTTGGATCAGAAAAGACATTAGTTACAATGTTGACCTTAAAACGATACTTTTGAAACAAAAATGCAGAATTTGAAGAAAGATGGTATATAAGTTAGATATTTTTAATGCATTTTCGCAACCCAAACCTTGCCACATTTGTTAGTTGATATTTTGAAAACGAAATACAGCTATTAACTATAACTGAGTGAAATATATGTAACGATTCAAAATTTACATACGTTTGTATATTTATATTATACCCGTATCATATGAAACATACTTAATCGAAATTTATATTGTTTTTGACAAAAAGTCAGAAACGAAAATATATAGCATATAAGATTAGTACATGAACTTTATCGAAAAAAAGGGTAATTTAATTCTTCTTTTTTTTTTTTTTTTTTTTTTTTTGGTAAATTATCTTTGGAAACATAAAAGGCATGCATTTTGCCAGTTTGATCTTATAGAAATAATATCTTAGTTTGTAATCATAGTGCTTATAGTACAAATTAAATCGTTAGATATATATAAAAGTAACTCATATCTATAAAAGTGATTTAATTGATTACTTGAAGAACGTGTCCGATATTGCAGAAGTAATGCACAGAGCAATTATACATATAATCATAAACAATAAATAAATAAAAATAATTAAATAAAAGATGTTTACAGAAACACAGAACAATACACATAAAATGATATCCAAACTACTAAAATGAAAAGAAGAAACACGGGAATGCTTCAGTCTTTTAGCCATGTTGTTTCTTTTCATATTCATTGTTTTATAACTTCATATTTGTCGTCGGCAGTTTCATTCTTTATTAGGGCGAGGTGAGAGAAAAATAGAGAGACTCACTAGTTGTCCCAAATAAGAAAAGGAAAGAAAAAACATATATGTCATTGGGTAGGTTTTAAAAAAAATTGACAAACCTGATGTCTTGGGCGGCCGACGATAGATGGGAAGACGGCTCTTGGAGCGTCGTCACCGGCGAAGCCGGCTTTGCACATTCCGGAGCCATTGTCCACGACAAGAGCGGCAACTTCGTCGTCACACATGTTTGTATGTTGTTAATCCGGTAAGATCGGTATGGAAACTGACAGCAGCGAGTCGGCCAAGAAACTGATGGCTCTTCCTCCCTCACACAATGTTTATATCACCGTAGCTCCCCAGTTCTCAGAACCCCCGACGTACGATACCCATATATGGCGGAAGCTACTCACCATGGGTTCGTTATTGGGACGCAAGCCTTGGCCCCGAGGCGATCTTGCAGTTCGTGAAAATTACGGAAACTCCCGAGTATGCCGGGAACTCCCGAATGTGATAACACGCCTGTTTTGGTTCTCATGTGTATGTGTTAATGCACTTAGTGAAACGTTCGAACAGTAGAGGTTACCATGGATATGGTTAAAGAGAGCTTGACATGCTAGAAAGTTAGTTTTCCCCTCCAAAGCATTATGGCTTATTTCATCATAATGCAATTGACATTTGAACTAATTTATCTTTAAAGTAAATCAATTCACAATTCAAACACAACTTCCATTTCTACAAAATCTGTTTAGAAAGAAGATTTTTTTGCATCCGTTATATTTACATTTTCTTCTTTTCCATTATCTTTTATTTTTAATAGCATATGCTCAATAGTATGTGTTGATCATCAAAATATGACAAATTCAGCTAAAATATTTATATCTGCATTTATAGGATTGTAACCTTTATGTACTTATTTGTAATATCAACAGCAGCAGTAGTAGGCCAAAATAGTGGTATATGGTGTTGATGTGACGGTATTAGTAGTAGTAGTGTAGCTGTTAAAATCTTAGTTGTAACTACATTATTGTAGTTGTAGATATAAGCAGAAATAGGGGCGATATCAACACAATAGAAGTAGTAGTAGTAATAGTAGTAGTGGTAGTAGTTGTTGTAATGGTATCAGCAAACCCTCAGCATTAGAAAATAACCTTACATTTAGGCGAATGAAGAAGTTGGGAAGATTACATTTTAAAGACGTTTGTTCATTTAACATATATTTCCCTGTCTAAATGTTAAAATGATTTTGCTTTTTTTTTTATTTGACATCAGTTGTGAAACAATATTTATCGTAAATGATATAAAAAGCAATCAAAGGGTCGGGTGGTAGCGTGTTTAGGAATCCAGGGATCGATGACCACCCTACCTGATCAGGCTCGAATTCCACCAACAATACTTAGCGTTAAGTAATACTTAAATTCTTAAAATAGGTAGAAATACATCATGAAAAGTCTTGTTTTATTAACACTTTAAATAAAGGACTTCAGGTCGAAATGCGTTTTTACAGTACTGATTAACAAATTTGTTAGGAAACAAAAATATTTAGAGATATTTAATAGGAATACAGGAATGGTGAAATGAGACCCTAAGTATTTAAGTATGATTTAGAGTTAAGTACAGTTAGAATTTACGCCTAGACGCCTAGACATATTGGGTACTTTCCAAATGCAAATAATATACATGTATGTCAGAAATTATTAAGACTGAAACCTGGCATAACAACCAAACAATTAGCTGACGTTTAACCCCTAACCTACTAAATTTCTAAAGAGAACTCGCCTTTCCCTCTTTTTTGGTTTGTACCATTGGTTCTTTATGGGGTCTGTGATCTGAAAACTTTTGACTGAATAGCGAACAGCGCAGACCATGATCAGATTGCACGGATGTGCAGGATGATCTTTGTCTGCAGTGGTCGTAAAGGCATGATCCGCAAAGCATTGTAAGGGTTAATGACTTCATAGAGTTATCCATCAATAACTAATATCACTAACATGACCTCTATCTACAGGTTACTTTATATTAGGAGATAAGGAGATATTTTCTGAAAAGTAAAATGTTATACGGTGCATTCTTAAAATGCCAGAACATTATACCTGTGTGTGTGTGTGTGATGGGCAAATCCTTCAGGAATTTTTGAGTTCTGAAGTCGGATTATCACAGATTTAACATCTTAATTAAAGTTACCAACTTCAACGGTGTTTGAAAACATTTGTATACTGTATTACATTTTTGGATTAATTGGAATTATGGAAAACTAGTTTCCGTCTTTAGAAACGTCAGTGAAATACTTCTTACGAGGAAATAATAAAAGAAAAACAAAGAAAATATGATAACAAATAACTGTGCAATATATATATAAATGGCTTAATTCCTTTTTCATGAGTACAAAACTTACTTTACAGATCTTATTATCTTAACAAAAACCTCTATTGTCGAAATCATTACCGGTTAAGGGGGGGGGGGGGGGGGTATTAAAGGGATGAGGAAGGGACTTGATAAAAAAAAAAAAAAAAAAAAAAATGAAACAAAAATGGAAAGGAAGTGCATTATTTCATTAATTTGTAAGTTAATGAATTCAATTTATGCACTATCAGCAAAATGACGCAAGTAGCAAATGTTGGCACCGCGCCCAAGCGTTACCTTTACCTATGTTTCAATAAATTGATAATTATCCAACAGCATTTTTTTGCACTGTTCTAAGACCATGTTGTAATTAGTATATTTGGGGAAGAAATCGGGATTTGCTCCCAAAATTATAAGAAAAACATATATGAAAAAATAAATTCTATTAAAATTACACTACGTATGTTAATATCTTAAATGCGTTGGTTTAAGGTTCAAACGACAGTACTTCCGTCATTTGGAGACGTTTATACAGGTAACAGGTATAGAGCGTATACATGTGGCATGACGTCACACCCTGTCTCATTATAATCCTGCAAGCACAATCATATGCTTAGGGCCTTGCATTTTTAATGGAATTGGTATGTCGCATTTCTGGATCGAACACACGTACGATTTTCGGTTTCAGGACGGACGCTTTAATCACTCGGCCTTTGTGTCCGGCATGATGCATGTATGTATGTATGTATGTATGTATGTATGTGCTCATATACAATACGTGCCTGTGCGAGTACATGTATGTTTGCTTCGTATATTTTATAGTTCTAAATCATTAACGCTTCGTTAATAGTCATATTGTTTTGTTCATAGAATATTGCCAGATGGGTAGAACAAAATTACTCGTAAATTACAGATTAGCATATCCACAGGTATCGCCTGATCTACCCCACCATGCGATGTCTGTCGGACGGATGTTGAAGTGCGCCGATAATGGCGATAATGACTCCTTGCTGGGCGATATAATCATCATCAAGAAAGTTTTATGTTAAGCCAAGTTACAGATGCTTCCATTAATTAAAGTTAGCAGATTGCATTCTGAAATAGTAGGTCTATTGTGACAGATTACAGGTCAAGGCAAAGTTTTTTTTTCTCTTTTAACTTCATGTACAATAAATATATAAATGAATAAATAAATAAAGAGCTGTATTTATTTTGAATAATTTTTAAGAGATTAATTATTCAGTTAGTGAATAAATTGTTTTATTTTGTGTTTATCTACTACGGCTTACTGTTAGTAAGTATACATTTTATTTAATTTATCGTGTGCAATTTATGCGAACATTGCCTATATTAAATAGATCGTCCTTTATCCTCAAAACATATAAGTATTTAAACAAGCATATGATATTCAGTTTGTGTAAAATATGTGTTGATATTAATTTCTCCAAAGAGCATTAATCAAAATCAGATATGATGTTTGATTTTGATTAAATTTTTTGGGTTAAAGATTGACAAATTATTTTCACAATATATTTGTTAAAAGAAATAGATGAAATAAATATATAGTTATACTGATAATATTTCATATTTCTTCAAAAAATAGTTCAGTTCCTCGTGTTCAGAACCCGTCGGTTTTATATAATAATACGACGTTACAACCAAATCAAAAGCAAATAATGTACTTATATAAACAGTGAGAAATAGAAATGGTCAAATTAAATGGTAATTTTATATGGATTGCAAAATATTTTACAGCAATGTATGAAATGTACCAGAAATATAGATAAACATATTCATTAGTTTCAAACTTAAGTTGTGTACTGCCAGGCTCCATCCGAAATGATACTTATAGCAATACAGTTCTTGCAATGTGTTGTCACAAGACAAATCAATACAATCGATCCCGGTGGCTTCAGTCTCAAAATCGTGGGTTCTATATTCGGCCGTGACGATGCCGTTAAAATGGTATTTGTATAGCTGCTTTGCTTGGCGCTCAGCATATAAGGGTAGTTATCCCGGTGTCAGGATAATGTGACTGGGTGTGGTATCATGTCACATGTCTATGGTGTGATACAGAAGTGTGGCAGCACTATATCTTTCTCAAGTAAGCATAACCTTCGAATAACTGAACTAAACAAGCAAATAACTTATTACAATACACTAATTACCAGCCTTATGTAAAGATGTTTGCTTATCGATGTCCCATTGAATTACTAATTGTTGATCGTAAAAATTGGCACTGATATAAGCTCCCTTGCTTTAGAGCTCAGTATATAAAGGTAGTCTCAGAAGTGGTAAGGCCCGGAGTCAGGATAGTGTGACTGGGTGTGGTATCAAGCCATATGGGAACGCACTAATGGATCTAAGGCCCTTTGGGCTCAGCTTGAGAATGGACTACAAAGTGCGATGATATGTCTCATACTAACACACTTTGGGGCCCAACATCAATTGCACCATTGACATGGATGATCGACCGTCACGAACACTTTTCTAATGCAGGACATCATCCCCTTCTCCTTATTTTCATCATCATTATAATCGTGTTTATCATGATCATCGTCTCCATATCAAGTATGCGTATCACAGTTGTATCATTTATTTATAACCATTATAAGACAAGTACAACACATCGCCGTCACTACACTACAGTTGTCAGTTTTTAAACTGCGAAGCGCATGCGCGAAGCAGGCTCAAATAACCATAACTGAAAATGAAATTTTAACAATTACGTATTACTACGCAACACTCTCTATTAAGAAAGAAAACACCAACATTTTCATAAGCAAAAAATATTATCTATACATGTACATGTATTTGATAAACTAAAGAACCTTAGCTAGAACATTTAAAGCAAGCGACATCTGTCACGTTAGGTCATGCTTTTAATGATGATGATGATGATGATGATGATGATGTAAATTATGATTATCTATTTATGATAAGGTAAAAACGCTTTGAAAATGGGGTATAAAACCAATTTTGATGTGCATAGATAAGGCTAGATGCAGTGATTTTTTTTTATTCCTAGATATCTATATCAATTTAGTCTAAGAAAATACCATCCAGGTGTTGAACGAGAACCAAGTGTCTGTTTATTCAAGTGATTGTAAAACTTGTCTATTTTATTCATGCCAAATCAAACTTTGTCCAGAAATTCCCATAGCGTCATTTCATATCAGTAAATCAACTGCATACTGTAAAAAACACGTGTGAAAACTACTTTCGTTTATTCAAATGAATGCCATTTCGTAAACAAATGTTCAGAGTTCTGACCAAAAGTGCGTTAGATTTCATACAAGCAGATGTAGTATTGCAACAATCCAACACACTATGGGGTCCAATTCTGACCCCAAAGTGCGTAACGCACTATGGGGCCGGAACCCAATCGTGCGTTGGACCCCAAAGTGCGTTCCCACAATGCCACATGTCTATAGCGTGATACCACAGTGTGGCAGCATTATATCTGTCTCAAGTAGTTTGTTTGTTTATTGAGTTTAACATCCCACCGAAAGTTGATCAGTCATTTGGAGACGATGTCAACTTGAGACAGATATAGTGCTGTCACACTGCAATATCACGCCGTAGACATGTGGCATGATACCACACCCAGTTGCATTATCCTGCCACCGGGCCAACCAGTCCTGGAACTACCCTTATATGCTGAGCGCCAAGCAAGGGAGCTTGGAGCTTTACCAGAACCATTTTTACGACTTTGGTATGTCGCGGCCGGGACCACGACCTCTCGCTCCCGAGGCGGACACTCTAACCACTAAGCTACCGGGGTTGGTCTGTCTCAGGTAGACAAAGCCTCCAAATGACTGAAATACTGTCGGTTGGACGTTAAGCCGAATGAATAAAAGAAGAAAATTCTGTGTGTGTGTGTTTTGTATGTGAGAGATAACCACGTGCGGAACATCGATATAAAGAAAATAATATATATTTGTATAGTTAAAGTTGAATTCAAATTGAGTTAAAAAAGGAACACATGATCGATGTCTACAGTATTCGCTGATTCCCAAATGCGAAAATAATAATAATACGCAAACCAAACTTTCGTATTTCATATTGTGCTATAACTAAAAAAACAAAACAAAAACAAACCTGGATAACCATGATAGATATTATAAAGTAACAGTGAGTTAAATTTTAGCCCTGCTACATTGAGGAAGGTGAAGTCATCACACTCGATATTCTAATGAGATAAAGCATGTTTTATAACAAGTAAGACTTGACTTGACTATTTGGGTTTACCGTCGCTTCGACAGTATTTCAGTCTTATAGCGACGTCCAGCTAATTACGGGTGGAGGAAGACCCCAAATGCACGGAGGCATTCGGGTAGAACCACCGACCTACCGCAAACCAGCTGGAAGGCTTCCTCACATGAAAATCCGAATATCCCTGCCGGGATTCGAACCCACGCGGTGAGGAACAAGTTAGTACATGATGTATCATAAACAATAAAACACTTAGTGTGGTTTTCATCTTTATGTCAAACTAGGACTTTTATTTAGAGAAGAAAAAATAAAAGTCAATAGTACGTTTATCTAGGAACCAAAAGATCTTTAAAAGCATAAAGCGATTTCTTGAAAAATACCAAAGACCTATTAAACATGTTATTTAAAAATACGTGGTCCAAATATTTAGACGTATCATTGGATTTGTAATTGTTGGGCTTAACTAAAAATTTATGCTAATATGGGACCTTTATTGAAATAGAAATTGATGTTGCATATCTTCAAACATTGTGCATGTCCAAATAGAGTGTTGGGCAAGACAAATAGCACACACGAATATTAAATATCACCGTCGTATCGAAATGTTTTACTTGATTACAACAAGCATGCACTCCAAAACTCTCCAACTTGAAATCAGTTATATACCGGTCTAATGTCATTTTCGATCGGTATTCCTTTCATCATAAAATATATATCACAAACGTATAAAATAATTTATAGTCACCTTGAAATAAAAAGAAGAACATACATCCAATCAATTAATGTAAACGGAAAATCCCTTAAAAACTTTTCGGTATACTCAATATACAGTCAAACCTGTCTCAAAAGACAAGAGAAAGTGGCCGCTAAACAGAGGTGGTCGCTAATTGAAAATTAAACATATAAAAAATGCTTTAGTAAGTTTATTTTAAATCTGACCGCTAAATACAGTATGGTCGCTTAATACAGGTCACCGCTTAATACAGGTCACCGCTTAATACAGGTAACCGCTTAATACAGATCACCGCTTAATACAGGTCACCGCTTAATACAGGTACAACTGTACACGTTCCCACCTTTTCGTTGTTCAAGACTGGCACCTGCAAGGCGAGTTCGAATAATAGTTGTGAATGTATATGGAATCTCCTGGCAAATGCCAAGTAATTTTTTCGAATCTGGCCATGTTTTCGAATAACCCAGTTAGCATTTACATGAAAATGACTTGACTATTTGCTTCGACAGTATGTCAGTCATATAGCGACATCCAGCTAATTACGGGTGGACTTGACTTGACTATTTGAGTTTACCGTCGCTTCGACAGTATTTCAGTCATATAGCGACGTCCAGCTAATTACAGGTGGAGGAGGACCCCAAATGCACAGAGACATTCGGGTAGAACCACCGACCTACCGCAAGCCAGCTTGAAAATTACGGGTGGATGAAAACCCCGAATGCAAGGAGGCATCCGGGTAGAACCACCGACCGCAAGCCAGCTGGAAGACTTCCTCACATGAAAATCCGAATGAGATTGCCGGGATTCGAACCCACGCTGTGAGGGGCTGAGTGAATGTTATAGTTAGCGACTTTACCCACTCGGCCACGGAGACCCCTTTATATGAAAATAAGTATTTCGAAATAATAGGTTGTTGAGTAATCGAGGTTCGACCGAATGCAAAATGAATAATGTTTAAATTACCGCGAATACTTAACCCATTTATTCTGGTATTTTCGTAAAATAAAACCCAATCTTGAATTAAAAAAAAGGATATAATGTAGTACCCCCCCCCCCCCCCTCTCTCTCTCTCGCTGCTATTATCAACATGCCATTGATTTTTATTTTTGTACATTTTTTACAGTTTATTTTACTTGTTTGCTGCTGTTTTTGATTTTCTGTTGCTTTCTCATTCTCTCATCATTTTATCTTTCTCTCCCTCGCTCTCTTTCTTACAATCTCTCTATTTTTATATCCACCATTCTTAACCCCCTCCCCATATCTCTCGTTCTTATCTTTTCTGTCTTTCTCTCTCTCTCTTTCTGTCTCGCTTTCGTTTTCTTTTTCCATTATCTTTCTTAGTTTTCTTACTTGTTCTTTCTTTATTTTAACCTCTCTATATTTATCTCCAACATTCTTTACCCCAACACCTAATAATTCGTTCTCGTTCCCTCTCTCGCATTCTTTGTCTCTTTCCCATCCTCTTTCTTTCTTTTCCTCTTCCTCATACACACAAGCTGACTCATTGTTGATTTTTCATCTCCAAACTCAAAGCAAATCTCGACAGTCCTTGAGAACATTCCTTTTTTATTCCATTCATTCACAGACGTGAAGTAGCACGTGCGGTTACACTGCGGTATTTCCTGCGTCTGGAAAACTTACTCATTGCAATTAACATACAACCGTACATAAAGACCCGCGAGCAGCCGCCCTAAATTTAATGAAAAGCATTTAATTTTTTTCCACGGGTGAATGTCTTAGAAATGGCAGGATTTTGTTTCTATTTTTCAGTCAAGTGAAATCGTTGTTCTAAATGTCAAACATGGCGCTGAAAATTTTTGAAATTTCGGGTTAGATTGGATTGTATTCAAGAAAAAAAGTCACATTGTAACTGTAGAATATGATGATATTAATGAGAAGAAGAAGAAGATGAAGAAGAAGAAGAAGAGGAAGAAGAAGAAAAAGAAGAAGAAGAAAAAGAAGTTGTTAGTTGTTCTTGGTGGTGGTCTGACTACATTTACTGTTACCTGTGGGTCGAAACATTAATAAACATACTGCAAAAACCAAAATGTTGCATTTTGGAAAAAAACAAAAAGGATTAAGTAATGCTTCAGCATTTCACTTTCAAGAAAACATTTGAGATATTATTTACCACTTTTCCTAACCAGGTGTTTGATGGGAACGTTAATAAAACTAAGATTCCCTTAGTTGATCAAGCTAGGAAAGCTATGTTCTCAGTTATTTAACAGTCTATGAATTAACTTTTTCCTACTGATATGTAACTAGATTTATTTGATATTTTGGTTGACCTTATTCTTGTATATGGTTCAGAGGTTTGGGGAATTGAGGGCATAAATATCGTTAACAAATTTCATCTGAAATACCTTATTTTATTGAAAATTTAAAACAGTGCACACTAATATGCATATCATATGCATATCATATGGCAACATTGGTAATATCTTATCACATTTAAGTCTCATAAAAAGTATAATCTTCCTTTTTGTGTATAGTTTTAAATTTAAGGGGGATAATATTTGCAATATCATGTATAAAACCTCACATTCTTTCAGAAAGGTTAAAATTGAATCTAATTGGATTAGCTATGTTCAAGACAGTTTGAATAATCTTGGTATCGCTGGCTAGAGAAGAAATCTCAATCTTAACCCTTTCCCACATATAGACTCATTTTGACGCACTCAGTAGGTACCACATAAAGCCTGATCTGCAGAAAACCACAGTTAAACCTTACCAAATTTAATTGTAAAATCCTCATTTACAGACCACTGAGGAGCAGCGAACAGCATAAAACCTGATCAGCCTGCGAGTTACTCGCAGGCTGATCTGGTTTTATGCTGTTCGCATAGGTCTTTTCATGGTTTCCTCTATGAGGGAAAGGGTTAAACTGTATTAAACAGAAGTTGGGAAAGTGTTGTTAATAATTCGAGTAATATATTTACACGTAGATTGTATAAACATGATCTGTTGTTTGAAAAGTACAATTGCCTGTTGTCTTTTGATCTTACCGTCTACTTTTATCTGTTGACTTTTGATCTTGCAATTTTATTCTTGTCTATTGCCTTTTGATCTTGTCATTTTACTATTATCTTGCAATTTTATTCTTGTCTATTGCCTTTTGATCTTGTCATTTTACTTTTATCTTGCAATTTTATTCTTGTCTATTGCCTTTTGATCTTGCCATTTTACTTTTGCCTATTCCTTTTGATCTTGCTATTTAATTTTTATCTTGCCATTTCACTTTTATCTATTGCCTTTTGATCTTGCCATTTTACTTTTATCTTGACATTTTTTGTCTTGCCATTTTACTTTTGTATATTGCCTTTTGATCTTGCCATTTCACTTTTATCTTGCCATTTTACTTTTATCTTGCCATTTTACTTTTGTCTATTGCCCTTTTATCTTGCCATTTTACTTTTGTCTATTGCCCTTTTATCTTGCCATTTTACTTTTGTCTTTTTCCTCTTGATCTTGACATGTTACTTATGACCGTTTCCGTTTGATAGTGGCTTATGCCTTTTGGTTTTCAAATTTTACTTTGTACTTAAGGTGTAAGAATTTTTAAACCACTGTACATAAACATTGTAACATCATACGGTATATATTTCTACCTTTGTTAAATATACTTTTTGGCCCTTGACTTTCTGAATGAAACTGATTACGTATATCAAGTAAATTTCTGGGACTAGGAAGATATATCGACGATGGAAGTGAGGACAAAACCACACGTACATTGTGTGGATAAACATCTTGTAATAACGTTGAACGTCATGCAGTAATCGTATAACAAGACAGGGGGCGGGAGACGGAAGCATCAGAAAGAGTGTGCTGATAATGACCTGGTTTTCCTAATTCAGAATTGGTTCGTTTCTTTCTCTCCTGGCCTTCCCAAATGCCAGAGCGGTACACATGTGCGTATCTCGGGGTAGCACAGAACAGTTGAGCTCTGGTGCTACATGCATATGTTCATAATTGGCAACATGTGTATAGCATATCTTGAGGGTCGGGGAATGATGATAGGAGATCGCAATCGGTGTCATTTGTAACACACGTATGCTGCCTGATGCTGAGGCCATTATAACGTGTTTGACGAGTCGAACACAAAAATATGATTGGCAGAGGAAGCAACATAAAGGATTAAACTTGCAGAAAAAAAAACACCATAAACTATGTCCTTTCTCTGGTAGGGCCATATTCCACAATAAGATTTACATACACCCAAAATTCAATATATTTTCTTTTCGTTTAAACGTCATAAATGCCGTATTTCAACATATCTGGTCATTTAATGGCTAAGGCTTAAACGTGTGATCTGTTTCTGCTAATCGGATTGATCCTTTTTTTTTCATACCGACCCAAAACATTTTTCTTAAGCATTCGGGTTATCATAGTTGCTATAAAATATTGAAAAGAAAAAATGTTGTTAATGAAAAAAAAATTAAAAAAATTACCGACCCCTTTTTTATTGATCATTTTTCCTTATTATTTGTTCATAGATGAATAGATTTCGGAGATGAAAGCAATGCGAGCTTTTTTCCCCACTGATATTGAGAACAAGGACGATTGGGGGTGGGGGTGGAACACAGCGGGTATTACAGATTTCAAATCAGGCACCCTCCCTTAGATTGCAACCTAAATGCGAAATTTTTAATCATCATTTGTAAAAAAAAAAAATTAACAAACAATTGGAGGATGACTGGGTGTCAAAAGATAATGGTATGTACATTTATGTTTTACAACCGATCTCATGTCTGCATGCCACACAGTAGACAATCAAACGACAGATGATTTGCAAAAAAAAAACAAACAAAAAACCTTCATTTCAAGGAACTAAATGTCAAGCAGCATGATAACATAGGCTCTTAATCGTGCTCTCAATCGTAACTACTCGGCCATATTCAGCGGTGCTCGGATCTTTCGGGATTCCGAATGACGTGCACTTCGTTTCCTCGTTAAATCTCGGCATTTTCCGTACGATCGGCGCATGAATAAGAACGGATTTCATTGACAGTGAATCTTGCCAGGAGTTCCAAAGACCCATCACACGTACACTCTAGGGCATTTTTAACATACCAGGTTATCAGAGCTACACATTTTTTCAGCGTGTTTAGGAGTTTACACGAATGAGTCAGAAGATTTGAAAGGGAGATGAGTTAAATCTTTAGCTGAAAGAAATTCTTCAGACTATTTTTTTTAAGACGAGGAAAATTATACAGATTAGAGAAATTAAGAATACATGTTTGAAATTTAAGCTATTTCTCTTATTGCTGATTATAATTTAAATGTGAACCTTATTTTAAAGTGCAAACTTGAACTTAATGCAATAACACAATAACACACGCAAGCACACTCTCTCTCTACGCCCCCCCCCCCCCCCCCACACACACACAGAGCTTGATAAGATAGATAAAAATAACAAGGATAGTGCAAAAACAAATATCAAATTGTATTTCAGACTAAACATATCTATCATTGAGGTCAGTTAAACTTGTATCTTTGAATATTTTAATACAAACGTTACTTTATAATATTCTTTTTGGATACGTGATTCTTGGTACGTACGATGCTTGTAAAACAAAGAACACTTGTGAAAACTCATAAAGGTTAATATATATCATATTCAAAATATATTGAATAAGAAAAGAATCTTTCTAGATAATTATAGGTAAATAAATACGAAATAAAGAGAAACTCGTTTTAAGGCTTACTTGTTTCATTATAATTAATCATTATGGCAATTACAAAAGTCATTTATGTATGCTAGCAGGATGTACCTGGATTATTTTCAATCTTAGGTCAATATGAACACGATGCGAAAACCGATGTTATGTTTTGTGATATGGACTCCGAAAAAAAATGCTTGATCTTCTGAATAATGTCAGAGTTAATGTAGTACATGTATACTCTTTGACATTTTTCTTATTGCACAAACATGTATTTACATTTCCTGACAAATTTACGCTATGTATGTATGTTTCCAAAGGTATTCGGTACGGTGCTTTGACCGAAACACACACACACACACACACACACACACACACATACACACACACACACATAAACAAAAACGTCGGCATTAAAAAAGAAAAAAGAAACACCTTATTCATAAGAAGGTAGGTTGTTTTTTTTTTTTCATTTTATTTTATTTGTTTCTTTTATCAGCATCTGTCCATACAATTCAACACTGATATTGTAGCTTTAGTTTTACTATAGTTTTACATGGGAGAAATTAGCGAGATTCTGTCTGTCAGACCGTCAGATCTACGGTTTCAATGGAAAAAGTTACCTACCTTCTTATCATATATAAGGTTGTTTTTTTTTTTTTTTGGTTTTTTTTTTCTTAAATGCGAAAGAGTGCTGCCACACCACAGTATCACGCCGTATATCATACCCAGTCATATTATCATGACACCGGACCAACCAGTACTGAAAATACCCTTATATGCTGATCGCCAAGCAAGAGAGCACCATTTTTACAACTTTGTTATGTCGCGGCCGGGGATCAAACCCACGACCTACCGCTCCCGAGGCGGACTCTCTAACCACTCGAGTACAAAGAATGATGTATGTATGTATGTATGTATGTATGTATATAAATTCAGTGATTACGTCAAGTTTACAGCGCCACATAAAAAATTAAAATAATGCTCTGACTCTATACCACTTACAAACATGCAGATCCGTTTTGTTTAGTGTATCAGCGCTATGAATTCCCTATTGTTTTCATATGTCTTTTCGAGAGAGATGCCTTTAGTGGATGTACAGTAAAGGATCAATTATTGCTGTTTTACTTATCCAAGAAAAAATAGAAACTGGGTTAATGAACAGGTGCAAAGCATATGGTATATTGATGTGATGTATTGTATATATATGATCACAGAGTTGCGATGTACAGGTAGACGTATTATAGTGTATATGGTGCCTGGATGGTAAGTATTATTTATAGAACCAGGGATGCTGGGAGAAGTAGACAGTTATGATGAGTCCGTGGCCACAATCTAGGAAGCACAGAGGAAAATACCGGGTGATATAAATAGCCCCACGTGCGGTCTTGGGGGGGGGGGGGGAGAAACCAGTAGGTAAAACAGGGATAGACTGCCAACAGACTAGTTCTGGGAGAGTTGGTGGGAGAAGAGAGAGAGAGCCAGACAGACAGACAAAAACATAACCAGGAAAGTACAAGCAGACTAGTTTGGGGAGAGAGAGAGAGAGAGAGAGAGTGAGTGGGGGGGGGGGGTGCTTTCGTATGCTGCATATAGTTAAATCGAACATGAATTGATACTCAACCAAGCAAATTAATAAGGAGGTCATTACATAGATCTTGTTTCCGTGTGATGTCATAGGCACTGATAAGACACTGATTTGGCAGCCATTTTGAGAGGTATTAAGTTAATGCAGGTCACCTCTGTACTTTTATATTTTCCAGTCTATCTTCCTGAAATTCATGTCAAATTGAACAAGTTTAATTAATCATTTTAATATGAAAATTATATTTTGATAAATGTAAAAACTTTTTAACGCCAAAAAGTTACGCCATATTTATTTTCTTTTCTGAGTGTTTATTATATTTTGTTTTATTATAATTTTTTTTGGATCAGAAATAATAAAGTCATATGAAAATGAAATTTCTGCTTCTGTATGTAAATCATATAAAATCCCTTGAATTATTCTTTCAAGAAGGCCGTCAGGAGTAGGGATATTCACTGATGTGGGAACTACGTATTTACATCTAGTTAGAATTAAGTGTCTGAAACCCATTTAAAAAATACTTCCTCGATCATTTTTTTTTTTTTTTTTTGTAAATATAGTTAATGGGTCTGTCAGGATCAAGTCTTAAAAAGAAGATGCGTGGCAGAAGTTTATATATACGAACATATGACACAAGTGTTACCTTTATCTATACATAATGTGAAAGCAATCTCTCTCTCTCTCTCTGTTAAAGGCTCTATTTTACTTTGAATTAACTTACTTTGTACAATTATTAAAAATCATATTTAAGCAAACACATGCCTTACTACGATCGATTTTTTTTGTTTCCGCTGCACATGGATTAAATATGGTAAAATTGCAAATTTGACGAAAAATATTAAATATTAGACATAGACTAGATATTACTAAAATAACGTCAAACTTAATTTTCACTTTGGATTAAAGTTCGTTCTTTTAATGTCACCTTCTTAATTACTTTTAATCGATTTGAGAATTAAGCTCTGATTTCGATGATTGATATTCGTCTAATATGTACATGTGTTCATAAAATTCGATCTGAACCAAGGCCTGATCGAGGCATGTGAATGGACTGTTCTTTAAATGTGAGATTTCCGCTCGCACCAGTGACTGGCGGCTAGTCTTACTTTTCTTAGAACTGAAGCACCGAAAAGGAGGGCACGCGCTCTTCAGGCGTGTGTGTACAGCAATAGTACACACGTGTGTATTATTCAGATTCATGGATAGAGAGATGGAAATAATGAACAGTTAAAAAACAAAGGAAAGGAAACGAAAAACAAAACAAACAGATGCGCAATAGAGAGAGAGAGAGAGAGAGAGATTATACTAGTATATTTTTCTGGTGCATCACTGTTAAACAATAAATTCAAAATAAGTAATTGTCATGAATAATACAAATGTCTTATCATTTGATTTTTACTGGTGGCCGAGTCATTGTAGCGTCCGTCCCGTTTCTGGGTTTCACGGTCTAAGGTTCGATCGCCAGCCGCGACACCTAAGTTTTAAAAATTATACTTTCTTATTTGGGACCATGCGACGGCAAAGCAGCACTCTATATCTGCCTTAATGTAAAAAAAATCCAATAGTTTACATGCCGTCTTAAAAATAAACCTGCCGTTTTATCAATACAAAATTATCCCAATAAAGTCAAATTATTACTGAAAACACTATCTAACAATAGCCCGGTCCTTCCGTAGGAATAATGTAAGGGAGATCACTGTGCAGGATTCGGGATATGTATGTACTCATTTGGTCTGCATTGATAAATAGAACTGGAATTGCAGGTTTAAGTTGGAAAGATTTTGAGTTTTTTTCTCCGGAGACAATTTAAACGCGCATATGCTTTAAAAAAATATGTAATCATTTTTTCATTATGTAATCTCGTTTTAAATGCCTTTCACTGAATCGCTGTATATATATATATATATATATATATATATGTCTAGATGCTTAACTTGATATTTC
>CM037777.1:2843700-2878715 GCA_021229015.1 Solen grandis
GGCAATTGCTTAAGGCTCCTTTGTTTGAAAGTTTTTATTCTTTTTATTTGATTTATTTTCCTTTATGAAGGTTTGTGTGTCAGCCTGGGGTTATTTCTATATTGGCTGAAGCATGTTGATATCAGGGAGAAATATTATATTCTTCTTTACTCTAATTAGTTCAGCTATATTCTTTGTTTTTTCTCAAAATTGGATAAATAAGCAAATTAAATGAAGAATGTATGGGGCCAGTTCTTTCATTATGCGGTTTTGTTGGCCACTATCTGTTTCTATCTCTCTGTATGTCTCACAATTTGTATCTCTGATGAAATTATCCAGATCACAGTTTGCCTGTCTGTGTCTATTTTATAAATTATTTCTGATCACTGTTGAAGAGTCATTAAATTCATTAAAGGGTTGAACTGTAATTTTTCATGGTTCATCAGTTATTGAACCACATTGAGGCTGTTCAAACTGGTTTGAGTCTGTAGGACTTAAGGTAAGGTACCTGTAATTGTTACGCTACATTTCGGACTTCATGGCCTTTCACAGAGATAACCAAGGTTTCCTTCTTTCATTAGGGTACCTTGGTTATCTTGGTAGAGGTTAAGTGGTCAGAAATGTAGCAGAACCATTACAGGTATCTTACCTTAATCAAACATTTTATACAGTTTCAGTATGTTATACTTAGACAGAAAAAGTAGGGTTTTAACTATCATGTTTTGAAATCCACCAAATAAGCAGCTCATTCACAGATGATTGACAGATCTGAAAAAAAAAATTTTACTTTCTCTATTAAAGTTGGTGAAGTCTTTCTTTCCTGACAAATGTTTTCAGCAAGTGTAGGTCACACTACACGGGAATATGTTATTTTTGTAAATGCAACTTTGAGCATGACGTGCCAGGGTCAGTACACGTCATGTCAGATGGGAGTCAGCTGAGAATTGATACACCAACTGCTTCTGCAGAGGACAATACATTAGTATCATGACACAGTAACTGACAGCTTACATATGCAGGCTGTCAACTGATTCCTATATTCCTATATTTTCCTATATTTTTTAAAGAAGTCCTATATTTTTGAAAACCTCCTATATTTCCTATATTTTCCTATATTTTGATTCTTTTTCCTTTATTTTTTGCACAAAAAAAATGTTGCAAGTCATAATGAAAAAAGGATAGATATATTGCTGCCTCTAGATAACTACAAGTCTGCAGTTCAACTTCAGAAAACTGTCCTTTTTCTGGCAGAGCATCTCAATCTTTGAAAGATGCAGTTATATACATGTGGCTTTATAATCCGTTTGGGAATCTTTGATGCAGGGTCTGCCAAACTACAAATTTTAAGACATGTCCCAGCTAGGCCTAGTTGTTAAAAGTTCTTTTGCTTTGGGGTGATGGGGCCATCTTTGACTACCAAAACCAGTCATCTGACAGATTAGTAATATGCATATAAGGCATATTCTTACTTAAATTTTTTCAGTAATGTTTATCCTTTAAAACATGAATGTTTAAAAAATAACATTAGTATTAGTTAAAGAACAAAGTCAGATTGACAATAACATGAAAGTTCTGATAATTGCAATATGAAATAATTATTAAATGGTCTTGGAGATACTAGAGAAATATCTGTAATGAAAAAACTGCCAAACAGTAATTCTATACACAAGGATTTTAATCTGAGTCTCTACACATCAGCAGTGGAACTTTAATTGAAATAATCCCAGCTGTAGAATATCCTGTCAGATGGAAAATACATTTCTACATATTTTTTGTGTCACCTGCTGTAAGCAGATGTGACACATAGGGATCACCTTTCTGTTGTTTGCCTGTCTGTATGTCTGTCACACATCTTCCATTATGCTTCAGCAGGTGACACGTGTCCAAAGATAAATTTAGATTTCAGAGTATGAAAACTTTTCATGTAATAGAAAACAATGGATTTGGAATTCCTTTATTTTTCTGAATGATATTAGAAATGCTGTTCGTTTACAAATCTTAAAATTTTTTAGGGAGATTTGCCCTTTTCATATCCTCTGGAGAAATGTACAGTTACTAATATGATATACATAATTATAAAGAAGAATAACTTGAATTCATAATTTTCTGTGGCAATAGTCTTAGATGCCTGCTTTTATAGTTATCTGAGCTACATGCAACTGAAATTCCAGCTTCATAGACCTTTTTAACTTGAAAAAGCAGCAGTACAATGAAGATTTGTGGTCAAAGGTTGTTGATACAAAGAATTCTGCAGATATATTTTCACCTAATTAAGGCATTATTGACTGGAACAAGAAGAAAAATTCTTCTGGAAATCTCTAGGATACCTAATTTAGGGTCTAATTTTGATTTTTTATAGGGGGAGATCCCCCAAACCCCCCTCCCAGTCAGTGAAACTTTGAGTCTTAAAGCACCCTGTACTATTAAATTTCTGGATGGAGCACTGCAAAAGGTGATGGGCGTGTGTATATATGTTGCTCATTGAAAATTTTGTAGAAACATTTGCTTTAAGTAAAATTCAAGTTTAATGATTATAGTACTGTTAAACAATTAGTATAAAGTAGATTTACACTTCAAATGCCTCCGAGTGAAGATTTTATACTGGAAAATTCCTATATTTTGTTCAATAAATGGCCTAAAACTCCTATATTTTTGAGAGAAAAAATCCTATTTTTTTCCTATATTTTGATCAAAACTCAGTTGACAGCCTGCATATGTCATCATAACCGGACTCAAATATAGGCATTCCTTATTGGTTTTGTAAGAAATTTTATGTTAATTCTGAGGTGGGTTTTTTATTGGTCATAATGTGATTTAAGAGGGAGCAAGTAAGATCCATTTCTTTAATGAAAAAGTACATGGAACAAAGTCATGTTTTAACTTGAATATAAAGTTGATATAATGATGATATTCCAAAACAGAGATTACAGCAAGGTATGGGTGTATTGAATGTAAATAAGTTTATGAAAAAAAATCAATTTAGTTCATTTTTTTTTTAATGAAGTGTAAAAAATCAGGTGTGTAACACCATTGGTTATTTTCTCAAATATTTCTCGCATCTTAATACTTTAGATGATTTTTATAGGTTGGTGAAATTAAATAATAAGGATTGATGTTATTAAAAAGTCAGCATATTGTTTCATAAAAAGATATATTAATAATATTTTTACATCAACTAGTTTGGATTGGTCCCTGTGCTAGAGCATCAGTCCCGTAACTGGGAAGTCATGGGTATGATCACCAACTGTGACATACCAAAATCTTTAAAAATGGTTTAGGTGTCTCTTCCTTGTGCTTGCTGGTAGTTATAGGTTCTTGATGGCTCATTGCCTGGATAATTTGACTGTCAACAGCGTGATATCACTGTGAAGAAGTATTATATCTGTCTCATGTAGATAAAAGTTACATAATGACTGAAATACTGTTGTGGGACATTAAACCCAAGCAAAAAAAAAGGTAAATTGCATATTTAGGTTTACTTTGTAAAATTGTGAAATAAATTAGGTGGAAATGGACCTAAGAGTTATGGTCCTTGATGAGAATGTAGCCTTTGTGATGGTAAACAGTTATGATTGTAAGGGATTATTGTTAATCCATATATTGGGTAGTTGTAAAATTTGACCATGCAATTCTAAAAATATCTTTATTTCATATGTATTTCTTTTTGATCCAGTGACCTCTATTTACAAGGAAGATATGTTGCTAAATTCATTACCTGGAAGATATTGTAGGTTTCTAAGAAAGTTGCAAATTTGCCAGTCATAGAAAGTATTTGAAATCTTAAACTGAGCTGCTTGTAAGAGGCACTCCATGTTGGTATTTTGTCTTTTGAATGTGACCTTCAAAATGGCTTAAGGCTAAATATATATTTGTAAAATCCTTTGGTTACTGGTATATATTGCTTGTGAAAGATATTTGGATAGCTTTTTATCACCGGCCCAGGGCGGCGACATTATACTATCGAGCAAAAAAGCAACTCTTTACTCCCGCACTGCTTACGTAATATAAAAGCAGCTTCCATCTTAGTCGGATGCAGAAAGATAAACAGATCAGATTACCGAGAACAAGCTCTGGGGAAACTGCTTTGAACGCCGGGAAATCTAGACTGTGTTAAAGGCTACCTGAAGTATATGTTGATAGACTGGTAGTTGCATAATTGGACAGATTCGATTGGAGTACGCCCCTTTGTTCCTTGCATTCCCTTTTCCACTTCTCTATTTTGCACAGCTTATAATTTTTTCGAAACAAGACTGCAGCTAGGCGCATAAAAAGGAAATACCAAACTTATGTGGCTTATATCCATACTTTAAGTGATTGAATGTGCAACAGTTATAAAGTTAGCTTCCTATTTCACATAAATGGGAAATCTTCAGCTTTGATAACAACCTCTCCTTCAAATTCAGGTACTTTGACATATAATTTCCCTTTACCGTATATGACAAAGTGTAACTTTCTGTTCACTTGGCTAACAGTGATTTTTAGCATTTTTGGAAATGCTAATACTTGTGCGTTATAACTGACAAGTCTTCACACTGGAAGAGATTTTATTCGGAACACAAAGCCAAGTTGGGCTATGAAATCCAGAGTAAAACGATTGCAATAGTTTTTATTCTCCCCTTGACTTCCATATCTAAGGGCCATGCCAAGAAATGCTATCATTTTTATTATTTGATGAAAGGTTATTCAAGAGGTAATTTGTTGCATTGGTTTTGTGCATGTGTCCTAACTTTAATTAAAAACCCACCAAGGACTCCCACTAAAGAAAGACTTGAATCTGTCTTTAATCTCACCAAGCCCTGGTGACATTTTCTTCCAATTTCATTTTGTATTTGAACGAACACATTAATCATTTGTGAAAAGGGCCTGACAATTTTTCTAATTAAGAGGGAACTATTTCCTGTGGGCATCATGAACATTCCATGTGCTTTAGCACTCCTTGACACTCACAAACAATTAAGTAACCCTTAAGGACATGTCACAGCAACAGTGTCTTTAGCCACAGCAGTAAATTATGACCGTTGGGCCTCCCTTTAGCACTCCTCCTCCTCCTACGTTAGGCTGGAGTTATTGGAGACTGAGGAAGAAAAGAAGCTCTTGTAAAATATCTCTAGCCATCGCTGGTGTTGGGAATCAGTCTGAAAAAAAAGTCAATTAATCAGCTTGTCTGTTTGACTGATTAAAGATAAATCAGTCAATGTACTAAGAATACAAAGCTTGTTTAACTTAGATAAATATCAAAACATTACAATAAATTGTCTGCCTATATCTTTATTTAGATAAATATCAAAACATTACAATAAATCGTATGCTTATATTTTTATATAGGACTATTTTATCATAAATCATAATTTACTAGTCATTATGATACTGTATTAATGTAGACCAAAACGCAGTGACAGACAGTATTGAACTAGATGTATTCAGTCAGAAATAAAGATACAACTTGTTATCAACCATTTTCTGTATAAAATCACAATGCATAATTTGTTGACAATTAAAAAAATCATTGTTGAAGAATCCTCGTTAAGGATTTGCTGACAAACTGATTTATCAGTCCAACACTGGCCATCACTACTGGTATTTGCTTGCTGCAATCATAAGAAAAACAAAGTGGTTTTTTAGCATTTTGTAATAGACTGCATAGAAAAATTGAAAATCCATTGTTTGATACACTGTTTAAGGTACGAATAGTCAGAAGTGTAAAAAAACAACTACGAAAACAATTTCCAGTGTACATATCCAAGGGCATATACTCTGCAATGTTTTAATGCAATATCAAGCCCCCTGTAGTGTCCCCCTGTTCAACTTCTAGTTGCCTGGCTGTAATCAGATGCATGATTTGGATAGGAGCAGGCACATGCTTTCCTATGGAATCCTTCTTAACCCTTTCCCTCATAGAGGACACCATGAAAAGACCTATGCGAACAGCATAAAACCAGATCAGCCTGCGAGTAACTCGCAGGCTGTAATGAGAATTTTGTAATTAAATTTGGTAAGGTTTAACTGTGGTTTTCTGCAGATCAGGCTTTATGTGGTACCTACTGAGGGCGTCAAAATGAGTCTATATGAGGGAAAGGGTTAATTATTTACTAGGGATACAGTATGGATTGATACTTTGTACTATAAAAAGAATGAACTCTGTCTAGCAAAGTTAAGGGTGTCCTGATCAGGCCAGTTTAATCCTCACTTCTCCAAAACACGATGACACAGTAATTAACCCTTCCCCTCATATAGACTCACTCACTCAGTAGGTACCACATAAAGCCTGATCTGCAGAAAACCACAGTTAAACCTTACCAAATTTAATTACAAAATCCTCATTACCAGACCACTGAGGAGCAGCGAACGGCATAAAACCTGATCAGCCGGCGAGTCACTCGCAGGCTGATCTGGTTTTATGCTGTTCGCATAGGTCTTTTCATGGTGTCCTCTATGAGGGAAAGGGTTAAGGCAATATCATGTGTTCAAAAAAAAAAAGATATAAATGTGAGATTTAACAATCATCACGTTTTTTTTGGCAATCCTCTTGTTTTTGGGACATGCAACAACACAAAAATGAAACTGGTCTGATCAGGACACCATAGAAAATGAACATTTCTCTGTCTTATATATATCTTGTTAATTTTAAGATAGATATTAGATAGAAATTCTTTGAAGCATTCATGAAGTTCTCCATTTTAATTAAGAAATCTTGACAATTTTACAGGAGATTATGAGTTATTATGTTGTTGGATCATCTTATAAATAAATGCACTATAGTATTGTTGATTAATCTTATCAAGGTTTGACTGACTGGGATTGGCTATCTCTTCAATTATTTCGCATGGAGATCCATTGTATATTGAGGAGGCTATTTTTGAAGATACAGACTAAGGAGGATGCTATTTTCTGCATTAAACAGAACAGTTTTAGGCATTTCTACTGAATTAGAGGTTCAGGCGAAGGAACATTAGTTTTGCATATATATAGAGTTTAAATGGTCTATTGCATGTTTTTCCTGTACAGCCTATTTGTTACAAAGAAGATTGAGTTACTTCAGTAATGTCTATTCTAATATGTATTTTACTGTGTCTAAGATGTAGACAGACATTTGTATGGTCCCTATAGTTAAAATGGGTGTCTGGTTTCTCAACGAGTATACCATGATGAATATATGTTTGTATATGCTTGTTTTAGACATCTTAACTTTTATCGACCCTACCTACATGTACTTACTTATATAGACTATTTCACATTCATCATACTCCTGCTTCACAAAGTAAAGTTGGAGCTTTACAGGGATCATCATGTGTTTTGTAGGGCCCAGCAGGTCAAGTCATATCTTATCCCATTTCACAAAATTCTGGTGTATGTTTTTGAGTCAAGGCAGTGTAACAACAGTATCATTCACTTTCAGTGATAACTCTGGTGAACCCTACCCTATTTATGATTGATCTACATACACATTGGAGGACTTTGGACTACTTAGTCAAATTTGCTGTACCAACAAGTTTCATTTGCTGTACATGTCTCATTTGCTGTACTTACACAAGTCACACTTGCTGTACTACAGCCTCATTTGCTGTACTTATACAAGTCACACCAGCTGCACTTACAAGTCTCATTTGCAGTACTTATACAAGTCTCATTTGCTGTATTTACACAAGTCACACTTGCTGTACTTACAGCCTCATTTGCTGTACTTATACAAGTCACACCGGCTGTACTTACATGTCTCATTTGCAGTACTTATACAAGTCTCACTTGCGGTACTTATACAAGTCTCATTTGCCATACGTTATACATGTCTTATTTGCTGTACTTACAAGTCTCATTTGCTTTACATACAAGTCTCATTTGCTGTACTTACAAGTTTCATCTGCTGTACTTACAAGTCTCATTTGCTGTACTTACATGTCACATTTGCCTTACTTACAGAGAAGCAGATGAAGCATCGGCCCAGAAACGAGCACCTGCCCCGCCCAACCCTGCTGCACCACATTGTGGAGGATTTCTTGACCCAGTGGGATGCGCCCACAAGCCATATTCTGCCCTTGCGACGCTACCTGGAGAACGTGATGGATCGGGACATGCGGGCACACCTAGCCAGCAGCTGCATGCTGATGGGTCTCACACACACCTCCCTCCCCTACTCCTGTCATCATGCCTACATGGAGGGACAGGGCATCACAGACTCCTCTCTCCTATAATTAATATCACTCTCCACTGGAGGCCTAGTAAACAAAGTTTAGCGTTTCAGGTGACAATATAAAAAAGATTTTTTTTTTACTTAGGTTGTTAAGGACTTTTCATTGTACATGTACAGCTGACAACCAGCTAATGATAATTCTATTTTTTATCCTTTTTAAAAAGAAAAATAAGATAAACAAATGCTCAAAATGTTTTCATTTACATGTATATGAGTTTGAAAATCAAAAAAAGGTAAAGGATAAAGGGTTGGGGTTTTTTTTGTCTGGAAGATTCAGTTTGCCAGAATGCAGTTTTTTTTCTTCTTACTGGTAAATCTTAGGAATATTTTTTTTTTTTTTCTTTGAGTCCCATACTGTTTGCTTTCAAATTCTACTGTGGACTGCAGATATTTTGACTTTATCATTGTGATTTTGTTTTAACTGTAGCTGCGTATTACGTTGATATGTCAAAATTTTATTATTGCGACATACAAAACTGCATCTTTTCCATTTTGTTTTTCTTCAAATTCATGAATTTTTTTAGTAAGACACAATTTAAAGGACCTTAAATTCACATTTTAAAGGACCTTAAAAACTCTCTTTTCAATTTCATTAAATTTTTACCATATGTTATATATTTCATTAAATGTTTTTATTTTATCTTTTCTTTTTGAGAAAATGTTTTGATGAACTGTAGAATTGTTTTAGTCATTTACAAAGACTGCCATAATGATTTTTATAATATTTTCATTATTTGCATGAGGGAGCCATCTTCAGTGCACATGTACTCTGTCACTACTGTATACATATACCATGGGATATTTGACAGAGTAAACTTAAGTACACATGTACTCTGTCACTACTGTATACATATACCATAGGACATTTGACAGAGTAAACTTAAGTACACATGTACTCTGTCACTACTGTATACATATACCATAGGACATTTGACAGAGAAAACTTAAGTACACATGTACTCTGTCACTACTGTATACATATACCATAGGACATTTGACAGAGTAAACTTAAGTACACATGTACTCTGTCACTACTGTATACATATACCATAGGACATTTGACAGAGTAAACTTAAGTACACATGTACTCTGTCACTACTGAATTCATATACCATGGGTTTGACACATTTGACAGAGAAAACTTGATTGTCTTGTGTCAGTGAGACAGACAACTTAATAACATGTAACAGTATCTTGGAGAAAACACTGTGAAATCAGAAATGGTTTGTTATTGAAATTAGTTTAAACATTCATGATTCAAAATTGTCAGGCTAACACATTTTTTATTGATATTTCAATCTAGCATTGTTATCATGTTTATGGCTCAATGGAAAGTGAACTGTATAAGTAAAAAAAAAAAAAAAAAAAAAAAAAAAATTAAATGATTATGATAGTTATACCTTCCTATAGGATGCTTGGTAAAGGCTGAAATAATCCTACAAATGGGTAAACACATATCTATTCGCAAAAAAATAACTACAATGTTGTTTCGTCAATAAATGACTGCACCCTATGCAGAGTACTAACAGCACTTTAATATTGTTCCTCAGATGTTTTACAAATCCTATTGTCCCACTTTTACCTATTATGTGTGCCATAATTATGGAAGATCTGCCAAAAATGTTATCCACCATTAAGACTTTACTTGCAAACTTACTCACACAGTCATATAAATAAATGTATTTGCAGTGACTTTTTGGTCAAGTCACATGAACTCAAGTGACGTGAATGTGTTTTACTAATCTATGTGACTTGATTCCATTGTCTACCATACATTTATCAATGAATGTGCAATCAAAGTTACAGAAGTCATTTTTCCCACCAAGGTTTATTTACTCTTTGGGACACACACACACACACACACAATTGATATGAATACAGAACATTAAGAAAAGAATCTTGAGCTCTATGGATTTTTCTGTTACTATGTGTCAGATATCAATAACATACCTTTGGTGATATTTTATAGCAGACAAGATAGTTTGGAAACCACTGACACCGTAGGATATGTCTCAATAAATATTCATTACAATGAGAATTTCTCTGTCAAGAACCCAAGGTTTATGATGATATGTAGTGTACCAGGGTTCCAACAATGTTCTGGAGATTGATATATATTGATTTGTTAACTATATGCTATCCTCTTGATTTAGTTCTTTATCTTTAAACAACTTTGACTGCAATGATTTCAATCATCAAATTATATTATTGAGATATTTTTTTAACTCTTATTTCGGAGGTTTAATCAAAACAACAATTGAATTAACTGTGATGATTGACTGCTTACAAATGTCAAATACAATGATGGTGTAGCTTGTTTGTATTTCATTGTTGCAAAAGCATTTGCCATTTGTGTACATGTTGCAATTCTTGATCAAAACTGTTTAAATGATGCTGATGAAATGTTTTAATTTAGCACTTTTTACTGATAAATTCTTCATTAAACTATTAATTATAAAAATTGACCAACAGTCTTCTTCATTACAATATATGTACATGAAGCTATAAATTCTTAAAGGGGTTATTACATTTTGTCATATTTTAATTTTTTCTTAATATTGATTGCATCATATATTACTTAAGAATATGCTTTAGAACTAATTGTTATATTTTTATTAAAAAAACAAACAATTCATAGTATAAAATAAATTAATATTTATATTCTTAGAATATTTATGAATAAAATGTATTTTCACCAAAGAATTAATGTCAGTATGCAAGTAAAAGTAATTATTTCTGAACTTATTCACTTTTAAAAAGTGAAGTTTTTGTCCGAAATGTACATAAAGATATAGAGTTTTTCCCCCACTTCTTTCAGCATATTGCACAATATATACTTTAGGATTTTTTAGCTCACCTGAGCAAAGCTCAGGGTGAGTTATTGTGATCCCGTGAGCGTCCGTCGTCCATCGTGCGTCGTGCCGCATCAACAATTTTTAGTGTTTACACTCTATCACCTTTATTTCTTAAGCAATCATCTTCAAACTTTAAGCAATGTTATGACCATAATGTCTCGATTGAGTTCGATTATGGCTACGATCCGTCAATTAGGTCAGGAGTTATGCCTCTTTTAATAATAAAAAAATGCCATATTTCACATTGTTTACACTCTAGCATTTTCATCTTTTGAGCAATCATCTTCAAACTTTATGGCAATGCTTATGACCATAAGGTCTCGATTGAGTTTCAATTATGGCTGAGATCGGACTAGTTAATTTAGGAGTTATGCCCTTTTCACCATAAAAAAAAGCCAGATTTCACTTTTACACTCAAGCATCTTTATTTCTTAAGCAATCATCTTTCTCAGGTGAGCGATCAAGGGCCATCTTGGCCCTCTTGTTATTATTATAATGCTTAAAAACATTGGACTTTTGAGAAAGTTTAAAGGCCACATAATTTTATTATTACCCAAGATATTGACTCATAACATGCATTTTCAAACAAAAACATCTTAAAAACGGCAAAAATTCAACTGTCAGATCAGTGAACCAAGAATCTGGATGGATTTGAAATAAGAAAAAACAACTGACATTTGCTATATTTATGGTCATTTTGTTATACTTAATATATATGAATGAATTTCCAGTAATGGTATAATACTATTTATGCTGTTTATAATTTTAAGGGTTTTAAGAAGTTATTGTTTGATAAAGAATTGCTAATTGAGTAATGAAATTGCATTGTAGTGTTATTAAGTCTAAACTTATTTCTTGAATGTTTATTTTGTTAATTCATGCCTTGACGCCATATCTGTTTCAAAAATGGCATGTGTACTCTTTATTTACTGGAAATATGTACATGTAGTTTACAGGTACCACTTACTTTCCCTGAGAGCTCTAGTATATTTACAAAAACAACAACAAAACAATGCATATTTTCTTTTTGTATGTATTTCATTCCATTATATTTACTCACTATAGTAATTTTATTATCAGAAAAAAAAACCCATAAAAATTAAATAGAAGGATACATTTTTAGTTTTATTCAATTTCTGTCCATTTTACTGTATGAATATTTTCTTTGATTGATACACAATGTACACACTTTACAGTTTTGTCCCTGGGACAGATTTTATCATTAGCATAATTTTCAACTAAAGTATGTGATATAAGAAAGACACTAGAATAACTTTATGGTAATTTATTGGGAATAAAAAAAAAAATTTGCAATACATAGAATGAATATTTCATATTATTATAGATTGATTATGATTATTATTTATAGAAACAAATCTAAAATGAATTCTTTACAACTGAGATAAATTTCTACTTTTTTTTCTTTTTAAATTTATTCAAATTGCACCTTTAACTTCTGAAAATGACTGATATGAATCATGCTTACCACACTTTCACAGACCCTGAAAACAAATAAATTCTCTAACTTTATAACATGTTTAATAACAAATAAAATGTCCATTTAATTTCAGGGAAAAAATCAAAGTGTGACACTTAATTGTTATTTTCATTATCAGTTTATGTTTGAGCCTACTTGTGCACTGTTCCTTGCTAATCATTAGAATGCTTTCAAGAACAAATATTACACGGGTAACACATGTAGCTTTTATCATTAGTTAACCCTTTCCCTCATAGAGGAAACCATGAAAAGACCTATGCGAACAGCATAAAACCAGTTACTCGCAGGCTGATCAGGTTTTATGCTGTTCGCTGCTCCTCAGTGGTCTGGTAATGAGGATTTTACAATTAAAATTAAATTTGGTAAGGTTTGAGTTTGGCTTTCTGCAGATCAGGCTTTATGTGATACCTATTGAGTGCGTCAATATGAGTCTATATGAGGGAAAGGGTTAACCCTTTACTTCATGAATATTCATGTACAGATTTATGACTTCATGAATATTAATTGACTGATCTCTAAATGGTTTATGAAATTATGTATTTTTCTTTGCCACATAGACTGTTTAGAAACTGAGCGACAATATTGTATGAGCAAACAGAGGAGACCCTGATCAGACAGCTCCCATAGGAGTTGTCTGATCAGGGTCTGCTCTGTTTGCCTATGAGTCAAAATGAGTCTCTATGAAGTAAAGGGTTATGATTTAAAACTGTGTGATTGATGAAGACTGAATCAATTTTTTATGACATTTAGTTGTTGGGATCACTTTTTAAAGACATTGTAGAGTGGCATACGTCTGCCAACTACATCAGAGTTGCAAAAAAAAAAAAAAAAATTGAAAATTTTTTAAAAAAATTTTGTTATCAAACATTCAGCTTTCAAGAAGATAAACTGGATGTCATGATTTTTCTTTCTGAAATTCAGACAATTTATCTCTACACAGCTCTGTATCCAGTAAGTGCCCATTAAGTTTGGCCAATTGATTAAGTAATATAATGAAAGCCTGTCAGATAAGATTGTCTCACCAAGAGTTCTCATGTAGTTCTAAGTGTTTTTCACAAAACTTTACTATGAAAAAGCATTCGATTAGCTAAGTTTTAGAAGTATTGGACTCTTTATTAATATAATTTTCAATTTTGGAGGTACTTATCTTGCTTTCATATGAAATTTAATGCTAGTCAATATTTTTACCTGTACATTAAGGTAAGAATCTGTAATGGTTCCGCTACATTTCAGACTACTTAACATCTACTAAGATAACCAAGGTATCCTAATGAAACAGGAAACCTTGGTTATCTCTGTGAAAGGCTGTGAGGTCAGAAATGTAGTGAAACCATTAAAGGGACTTAACCTTAAGTGACAGTTTAAAGTGGTGTCAATCACTTGGTTAGAAAATGTAACTACATTGTATCTAAAATGACAGTCTTTAAGATAGCTTGATATGTTTTACACATTTTTTGACGTTACACTGAGGCTTTCATTCTTTAATTGAAAGCAAGATTAATCTTTACAAAAAATATGTATGTGGACAACTGTTGGCAGAAGTATTCCAAAATAATAATGTTAAGTACTTTGCACATTATGAAGTTTATTTACAATACCAATATGTAGTGTTTTAAGGTGATTATAGGAATTATACTCGCTGTCCATTCTAGCTAGCTTGGTTTAACCTCCAGCTGCTTTGTTACTAATGTTAAGTTTTGTAAATTATTTCATTAAAAACATGCATACAACAAGAATTCCAGTTTAGAAACACAAGAATGACTTCAGTTGATATCCCAGTTTTTTCTTTACATCTTAGATGATAATGATTTATCGGAAAAGTAATAATAATGTGCCTTTCAAACCCTATCTAGTGTATTTTACTCCAGTGTGCCACATTACATTATAAACTGATCTAGGTACAGTCTAATCCTTTACCTCATGAATATTCATGTACAAATTTGTTACTTGATGAATACTAATTTTATGAAATTTAAATGGTATATGAAATGATGGATTTTACTTTTGACTTGTTGTACTGGCTTGAATTCCACCAACAGTATTTAGCGCTAAATAATACTTTAATTCTTAAACTAGGAAATTACCTTAATAACTAACAAAAAATGTAAAGAAACGAAAATATTTGGGTATTTTTATTAGAGAAACAAGACTAATGAAATTCGCCCTTAAGTATTTAAGTTTTACTTAGCACTTACAATTGTTGGTGGAATTCTACCCTGGTGTATAAAGAATCTTAGCTTTGATATCGAATGATCAGAGGAGCTCCGGGGTAATTAAGGCTAAGTCCCTGTAATGGTTCCCCTACGTCTTGGACCTCTTAACCTCATCAAAGATAACCAAGGTTTCTAATGAGACATTAGAAACCTTGGTTATCTCCAATGAAATGTAGCGGAACCATTACAGGGACTTTACCTTAACCTGGGTCAGCTGTTTTCCAAAGCATCAAAACATACCTGTATGAGATAAAGGGTTAATTTGTATTAGTTTAAGGAAAAATAACATCTATAATTACATTGAAAGACAAAACTTTTGTTGATTTTCATGTGTTGGAGAAGAAGTTAATTGTGAAAAAGAAATAGGTATTTACCAGTTTCTACAAGCAACATTATTATTATATTCTTTTCATGGCGCCATGACATGTTTACAAACTGGACAAAGTATACAATGCTGATTACCTGTAGCGGGAATTAATGACACAACACATCAGATAATTCATGCTTATTCAATGTTATATTCTTTCATGTACAACAAACTAGTATGCACAACATGTACTGTAATTTTTGCTCTTAACAAGGGAGGCCACTCTATAAAAAAGTTTCATGAAAACACTTTGTTTATGTCCCCTTTTGAACTTAATTCTACACTTGTTTAATACCACAAGTAGTACAAGTTTAAAATTATATATCATTGTTATTTGAAGATAAATTGGATGCTTTGTATTCCCTTAGAATAATAAAAAAAAAGGTGATTTGCATATATTGAAAATGTATATTTTTGTTAATAAAAGAAAAAAAGTATAACTCTTATTTATTTATTCCACGCCAACTTAGGAAGGACCCTAAGTTTGTAAACAATGCCAGCATTTGTATTTCAAAACACTGTTAAATAAGCATACAAACATACATAAATTTAACATACGCAAGTTCTGTCAATTATGTACTTATGTTACATATATGCATAACTTCAAACTGTGATACAGCTTGACTTCATTCGTAATATAAACACACTATACTCACCATACACATGTGTATGTTTATTGCATAGCTTACAGGCTGTTTTGATAAGATTTTATTTGTCTCAAGTAAACATAATCTCTAAATGACTTGAAATACTGTTGGCAGGATGTTAAATCCAACAAACTATATGATTTTTTTTCCATATGAACTGTATGTTGTTACTGACAATTTTGTTTTAATGCTTGAATGCTAACACTTTTATCTGCAGTGATTGCTTATTTGTTTGTTTTGTGGGTTTAATGTCTAACCAACAGTATTTCAGTCATTTGGAGATAATGTTTAATTGAGACAGATTGAGTGCTGCCACACTGCAGTATCACACCATACTAGACATGTGGCATAAAATCACACCCAGTCATATTATCCTGACACTGGGCCAACCAGTCCTGGAACTACCCTTATTTGCTGAGCGCCAAGCAAAGAGCTATACCAGTACCATTTTTTATGAGTTCGTTATATCGTGGCTGGGGATCGAACCCACAACCTCACGATTCCGGGGTGGACACTCTAACCACTCAGCCACCAGGACTGGTGATTGTTTATTTAAAATTCAAACAAAACCCAATTATTATAATGTATGAAATATTTATTTTCAACAATATTATTTACTATCAATCACCTGTAATTCACTTTCGGTGAAGGTATATACCCCATAATAACCATCGAAGCCATGCATATAACTTTACAATATAAGCTTTCAAAATGTCAAACAATGGAAATGTAAAAGGCAAATTGACATGTTATGACATATGACAGAAATTCTTTTAATACCTCCCCTTTATAATTTTGTGGTCATGAGTTATGTCCCCTGAAAACTACAAAGAGTAAATTTTCTCCATTTTCCTACAGTAAAGTTTAGATGTGTTCGTGAAATTTGAATCAGAATCGTATAATGCATCTTTCTACCGTGAGTTCTCCTAGAAAATCAGATTCAGCTTTTCATATTCACAGAAATTGTATATTTCCCATAGACTTCAATGTTTATTTAAATACAGATTATCTCCCCTACATCTAATAAAACCTGAAAAAAACTCTTGGTGAAACATTTTTATTTTTGGTTGTCTTCAAAGTGACAACATTTTATAGAAACATTTCCATCCAATGGCAAGATATGGAATAGGGGTATTAGTGGGTTTATACCTTAAGGTGACTTATATCCCCACACTGGGCATTGACACACAATATAAAGCCTTTACCAATTGAATCAATATCTAAAAGGGGCCAAAATGTGTCAACAATTTACTGATTTTGCCCAAAATCTTCATTTGGTAATCGTGATGTTATTGTGTTAAAATTATTGTGAACCAAAATTTGAATAAAGCTTCTGAAGAGATATCAGTTGGTCAAAGAAATTTATCTAGAGTATAAATGGAAACTAGTCAACCCCATGGGGGCCTCAATTTTTAAGGGGTCAGCTCATTTTAGTAATTCTGGTAGATTGCAATGAGGTGGCCAATGTGCCAAAGGAAATTAAATTCTGATCATTTTTTTTTTGCTTTAAATAACAAGAGGGCCATGATGGCCCTGAATTGCTTACCTGAGAAACATTGCCCTCAATGCCAAACTGAATACATAATCCATGCAGAAGTACAGCAAGATCATCTAAATTCTACACAAAACTGTACCTGCCATCCAAACTTTGAAGGTCATAGCTCTAATAAGTCTATATCAAATCAAGTGACACATGGGGTGGGGTCAATATTGACACCAGGGCCATGATTTGAACAGACATGGTTAAGGTCCACAAGTAAACATTCAACTCCAGGCTTTGAGAATTCTGAGAAGATCTTTTGAGGGTTTTCCTATACATGTCTATGTAAAATCAAGTGACCCCTAAGACAGGGCCAATTTTGACCCTAGGGCCATGATTTGAACAAACTTGGCAAAGGTCTAATAGGTCATGTTACACACCAAATATCTAAACTCTAGGCCTTAGTAGTATAGGGTGGCACTATGGTACCAAGGTACCATAAATTTTTTTTTTTATGGTACCGTGGTACCATAAATTTTTTTTTTTTTTGGTATTTATGGTACCAAATCTATAGTACCGAATGGTACTCTATATGAAAACAGAATCTATAGTACCGAATGGTACTCTATATGAAAACAGATTTATGTAAAATTGTAAAAATGACAATTGTAAAAATGTCCTTTCGAGACATTGGGGTTGGCCCTGAAAAGGGCCGTTTTGTTTCTTCTTTAGATTTCGGTGACATTGTCCACATCGTGCTCGGTTTCGATGCCATCGTCATTGATTACGATGAATCGTTTTTTAAGATCGCTGTTGTTCTATGAGCAATCTTCATCTTCATCTTGTTGCTGTTGTCTCAACATCTCCTGATGTTCCATGAGCATATAGTCATCATGTTCATCGCGTTGCATCATCTGTTGTCTCAATATCATCTGATGTACCATGTTTGACAAAATCAGATGGTATTCTGCAATATGGTCTTGCTGTTGTCTCCACTCATTGCGTTGTCGTTCGATCAACCCCATCAATTCGTGGACAAATTCATTCAGTTGCTGAATTGGTTCCATGGTTGTGCAGCGAGAATATGACCGAATGCTTGATGCGGTGCGCTTTTATAGCCTTGAGGTGGATTGACCTATTTCTATTTAGCGTACACCAATCAAATTTTGACATATCAGAATTGCTGTAAAATTAAAAAAAATTTCAAGCCGAATTTGTAGTAGTGATGACTTTTTTTTGTAACATTTTTGTAACATTTTTGTAACATTTTTATAAAACATTGGATCATATTTTTAATGAAAGAAAATTTTGAATGGAACTTGAAAATAATGGTGACAATTGAGGTATATTCTCTTTCGAGACATTTGGGTTGGCCCTGATAAGGGCCGTTGTTTTTTCACAGAGTAGTGGTTACTCTATTTGTCTATGAGTTTTCTTCAGCAGGTATTCAACATGTTCTATGGTGATGAAATGTGCTTCAATGATATTTAAGATATCATCATAGTATAGTTCATGAAAGTAACATGCACTCAATTTGTCTATGATACTCCTGAGTGTTGTTGTTATTTTAAGCGTACGTTGGTATCGGGCTTGTAGTTTAAGCGAACGTCGGTGTCGGGCTTCTATTTTGTCCATGTCAGATATGCAGTCGATAGTTATATGTGACTTATCCATAGCACAGTCTGAAAACGAATGGCATGAATTCATTTCGTTTGATACTTTTATTTACTTGGTTTGACAATTGTAAAAATATGTCCTTTCGAGACATCTGGGTTTGGCCCTGAAAAGGGCCGTTGTTTTTTTCTCTCTCTACTTCTTACTCTTTTTGCTATTTTGTATGTCTTTACAATGGGCTCCAAGTCCATTCTTAGAATGGGATCCGGCATCAAGTGGACGTTTGTTGGATGCTTCCACATTTTCTGGAATGAAAGTGATAGGCACCACCAGCTTGTCTGTTTTCATTTTGATACGGCATTCCACTTCTACCATTCTCTTTTGCAATTTGATGAGGTTGTTGTTCACCTCTTTGAGTTCCCTCAGAATAGATTGTCCAACATTATTTACTGGCTGCACTGCCGGTTGGTGTTGCATTGGTTGTTGCACTGGTTGTTGTTGTTGCTGTACTGGTTGCTGCTGGTGTGGTGGAGGCTGAGGTTGATACGTTGGTTGGTAGCTGGGTTGGTATATCGGAGTCGGAGTGTACGACACTGATGCCTGGTTAGCAGCTGTAGTCAGCTCATACAAATCAGCAGCCTGTATGGCGTTGTTAACGATATCAGAAGTTACGTAGCTTTCCATGGTTGGATAGTAGGATTATGATACGATGCAGTGTGCTTTTATAGTCTTGAGGCGGATTGACCTACTTTCTACTGTTAGCGTACACCAATCAGAGAATGTAATTTCCATCCAATGAATCAAGTTCGACCTTGACCTAAGTTGGATAGCATTGTCTTCGGCCTTGACATTTGGGGATGGATTGACCTACTGACCTACTTTTTTTCATAACTATATAAGTGTTTTTTTAAAAAGAAGGATGAAATCACAATGTCCGAACAAAAACTCTGGTTCGAAAAGTGTGGTGTGTGTTTAGAGGAGAGGGAGGAGGATATATATCACATAAACCAGTGTCAATGTCAGGACATTGTATGCGTCAGATGCTTCGCACGGCTTCAGAAGTGCCCGTTTTGTAGGGCACCCTATCAAGTGTATGCCTGGCCTGCCTGTGTTTTCGCTAAACATGGGCCTACAGTGCGCTCAGCCTATTATGGCATATGGTTTGACCCTGATTATTCAGAGTTAGTAGGGTGACTCCGAGTAATTCAGGATCACAAAAACCAAAAACGGCCCTTTTCAGGGCCATCAAACTATATTCGAGAGGGAATATATCACAATTGTTAATGTGTAAGATAAACAACAAGAAATCAAATCAGTTTTAGCCTTTTATTGAACTCTATGAACATTGCAAACACAAACAATATGAACAAACAATATGAACAATGCAAACACTATGAACAACAAGTACATAACACTTTAATGAAAGTAGAATGGGTCCAAACTATTCGTCAGTAATTCAAAACACGCACGACCATCTCCAAACTTTGGTGGATGTTTAGCTGTGCATGTTTGTTGGTGGTGATTACACACTTGTCTTCTTGCACGTTTGTACAGTTCTGAATAGTTCTGGTAAAACCAACATCCCACATTGGAATCGTTCAAATTGAAGTGAGGTTGATCCTCTGTCCGGAATTTAGCTCTAAACACCCGTGTTAAATCACATCCTCGAACAAGAAAATGCAAAGCAAACAAACAATATGCTCCACACACAAACGTGTTGTATCCTTGAAGTCTCATGAGATTCCATGTATAGGGTCCATGTCTTTCCAAGAAACGTTGAATGTCACAATGGAGTGGTTTTTGTCCATACGAATCAAAGTAGTAAGTCGATTTATCGTTGAAAAACACAACCACCCAATGTTCACCAGGTTGAGTCGAATTGTGGGTATTCACTATGTAAGCTTTTACAGTCTCTGGTCTACGTTGTGGTAGTTGATCTTTAGCACATACTACGGCATTCAAGGGAGCTAGAATTGGTGAATGATCCAAAATATACTGCAACTCAATCGTTTCCATTTTCCCAATCTTGTTTAATGCGTCCTGCCCATTCGCACTCAAAAGTTTCCAATGGTGTGATCTTGTTCGTATCTACACTAGCCTTTATATTTGCCCACATCTGATAAGCATCAGCTTTCTCAGCGCGTGTGAGATCCATGTTTTGTAGTTCAGCGTACCATCTTTCCATCACTTGATACATGTCCAGTTTTTTTAATGCACTGTTCAGAAACATCTCGACCCACTCACTTTTGCTGCTAAACAAACATATGGGATGTTGGGTCTGACTGGGATGATCAACAATGCAACCATAACAGTTTTCTTTCGCGATATCAAAGAGGTGTGTCTGCAGTTCATGCACCACATGCTGGTTCAAACTCTTTACCATATCGTTTCGCCTATTCAAGTTGTAGATTTCTTCGTACAGTTGTTTGGCCAGCTGTTGTCCTGATTTGCTCATGGTTAATAGTCTGTGATGACTTCTCTGAACCCGTTAATCTCTATCTGACTGTCATATTCGGCATACACAATCACATTGATGGGGTCAGCAAGACCTGCACGAAACTGAACCTCGATTCGCAAGTTGCCCGTTTTTATAGGATGCAGCTGTCCCTCTTCTGATCCTTGATCTGGCGTTAAGTCAATGCCCCACAGTGTGTACCCCTGCATGTAATCGTTCATTGTCAGACCCATGGAGCGGTTTAAACCGAGTGATCCCGTGGCTTGATGCAGGGACATGTATGATCTCAAAATTTCTCCTGTGGGAAAGTTAGGCTGGAACGGCAAGTTGTGTGTCGTCTTTCCGTCTACACTGACTTCTAACTTAGACAAGTTGAAATGTTGAAAATCAAATGGGTTGGTTGTCAGATCACCGTTCATGTCTGTATTCTTTACCAGGCCTAGAATGATACGTTTGGGTAACTGTCCTTGAAATAAATGATCTTCGATCTTTGATCGTTGGCCTGCAGGAATGGTGAAAGTTTTTACCTCAGCTCGGCGAATTGGGATCTTCATGCCATGTTGAGCGATGGTCTGGTTTAAGTTGTTGGCCACTACGGGTAACAGGTCAACAGTCCGAACATTGAATCCAGCTTGAATTAACTGGATTTTTGCCTCTGCTCCAAACAGGCAAAAACTGACTGGGGTTCTGTTGAGTCGCAGCCGTATCTCTACACCATTGGGAAGGTACTTGTCTTGCAAACACAGGTCTAAATGCAGACGTCCGCACATTTCCAGAACACGACTCTGGTGGATACGTGTTCTTCTTTTTCTAAATCCTTCATTACCTCCCGCAACTGTATGCGCTTGCATATGACCCGCCGTGTCAGGACTCCACATTTCTGTAGCGTAGAGCTGTGTTGATTTAGTGTCCGTAGAATAAGACAGCAAATTCTCAATGTAGGCCCGGTACGCATACGTGTCAGCATTATTGGTGATCAGTTTGTTGTTCAGGTACACATCAATACTGCTAAACAAGCTGTGGAAGAAATTATTTACTGTGGATGTTTCTCCATCATCAGCCAGATTAGTGTCATCAGGTTGGACTACTTTAACTTTCAGGTACAAGTAGCTCTGGTTGATATCAGTCCACTTTTCTGATTGAGCAGGAATTACAAATTCAATGGGAGATGAATTGCTCAGTGCTGACACAGGATAATGTTCTGTCCACTGTGCATCTTGCATTGCTGTCATGGTAGGTGGAACATGTGACACATCAAGTTCAGTTTTGCTACACTCACAAGACCCGTGTTGCATCATGTTGTTCAATCAAAAATATCTGACGGTCGCGATGAGATTTTTTCTTTTTTTGTTGCGTCTCCTTGCCGCGATGAAAGCAGAATGATGTCGACGTTTGAAATCTCGAAGCTTTATACCTCTCAGAGTTTTCAGACCCACATCTTTCAACAATGTTTTACCCCGTTTCTTGATCACTGTCTTTACATTTTGGCCAGACAGAATATCTTTTACGGCTCCTAAACCTTGTTTAAAGCCCTCTCTTTTCAGAGTCTTTAGTCCTGAGGTCACGATGGGTTTCATCATGGGTAAGATGTTGCTGGCCATTTTCTTGAACATGGAACCCAAACCATATCCGACTTGTCGAGCTTGACCACGGTAAACTGGAATCATCGTGTCTTTCTTTTAAAATGAAGCTTCACCATCGACTTCCCGTGAGTGAAATGAACTGATTCCCCTGTGTCACCGGTTATATTGATACTGATCTCACTGAAATATGATCTGCTGACAGGTATGTAGTGTAGATTTAGAAATTCAAAGTGCATGTGTGGATTAGCCCCTGCTTTTGTTTTTGTGGCAAATGGCACAACGCGTAAAATGGGTGCTTCGACATCCCTATCAAAGTGTGTTCTGCCAAATCGGTATATACAAACAAATGGTTCATCTTCGTGAAGAGGTCCACACCGTACTTGAATCTGTTGTTTTCTCTGTCCGGAAACACCACAGTACTTCCCTCTCCTCCAAGTTTCGTAAGGAGGATTGGATGAAGTTCCAAGCCGATCTTTGATCCAGTATTACCGGTAAACTTGACACGTTTTGACAAGCCGGAAAAATCAAGTCCAAATGTGAGGTTTCTTTGAGTTAAAATTGTTTTTAGTGGGTTGTTTAATAGCTTTGTCCAATTCGTCAGTGAGATGTTGTGGTGACGCATAGATGCCTGCAGGAATACAAAGGGGTAATGCCCATTTTTTGCCTTCTAATTCACACCCGTTTTTCACTTGTGAAAAGGCTGCCGCCAGTTCTGGATCTTTAGTCACGATGTAGAATTTTCCTTCCTCCTCTTCAATGTTTTTGACTTGTGTGGGAACGATCATTTCCACGAGAGCCACTTCCCAATTTTGTTTGTCGACATCAATGGTTTTTGTCAGCTTGGTTCTAAAACAGCATTGTGTGTTGTTTGGGTACAATGCCATCGAACTATCACTGATTAGAGTGATGTAGAAAGAGTTCATGGTTTCTTAAATTTTAAACTTGGGTTTGGAAGAATGTATCCGATAGAAGTACTCATCAGCAGCAACCACAGTTCACGATCTGGACTGTTGAGACACAGGTTCACTAATGACACGATGACAATGATAAAGATGATCACAATCTGTGTCAAGAAAGTGATTCTGTTGTTTGGTACCTCACTTTTTCCTGTCTGTATACTGTTGTCTACCTGAACACTGCTGGTATCGGACTGAGACATGGTGTTCACGACGTTTATACTTTATACTAAATGTGATTTTGGAATCCAACTGTTAAACTTTTTAGGATATCCAAGCCACTTGACTTTCACTTCTTGAAAAGTTTTACCGCCTACACGCCTTGTACGCCGATCAAGAACTGATTCCACTTCGTATAGCTCATCATCTTTTATATGTTGAATTTCATCCCTGTAGAAGGATCCGGCGATAGTTTCTCCAGCCAAGTCTTCCAGTTTTACGGTCAATGGATGTGTTCTGTTGATGCGAACCACTTTGAACAATTCCACTGTCCAGTTGGGTAGATAGCCTTTGGCAAATGTTTGCTTGGTTTTATTGATGCGCACTATATCACCCACTTTCAAATCAGTTGATTTCTTTTTTTTCTTTTGATGGTTGCCATACAATGTCTTGGTGACTTCATGCTCATTTTCTCTAGACACAGATGCAGGGGTACGTCCGATGCTTCGATGAAAACGATGATTGTAGCCATGTACCAATAGTTGCAGTACATCCACATAATGACGGGTCTTGTGATGAGTAAAATATTTCCACATTCTTGATTTAAGCGTACGTTGAAAACGTTCAACAATACTCGCTTTAGTTTCTGGGTTTTCAGACGTGAAGAAATGAATGTCATGCTTGTCTAGAAACTTCTGAAAGTCTTTGTTCAAAAATTCTCGGCCTTTGTCTGTTTGCAAAGAGAGTGGTTTTCGGCCTTCTTTTAGAATAGACTGAAAGGCTTGGATGAGCGTCTTTCCAGTTTTGTCAATGATGGGTATTACCCAAGCATATTTTGAAAACACATCAATGACACATAGTAAGTAGCGATATGGTGAATTCTCTTTGTACATACGTTGCATATCTGCGAGATCAGCTTGCCATTGATGATCGATACCTCCTACCACAGTCTGTCGACGTCGAAATTTTCGTCGTATTGTTTTATGCAACGTGTAGGTTCTTTGACTTCTCAACCAGTCTCGTACATCCTCTAAAGTGATAGATTTCAACTGTTTTTTCGCTGCCTTGTAGAGTCCCTGAATTCCTCCAAAACTCGTAGGATTATCAGTATCATAGTACAGGTGACGAAGTAACGTGTCCTTCTTTAGTAGGCGTCCCATGACGAATGGGCTAATATCTCCTCGGGTTCTTCCTTTTTAATAGGTCTTCGTTTCTTTGATGTAGGTGTGTGGGCAAAACTATCATAAAATTCATCCTCCTCCTCTTCTTCTTCATCATCATCTGGTGTTTGTATGAAATTCCATCGACGTTTATTGCCCACAACTTCTTGTGGGATGTTGACCTCTTTCAGTCCTCTAGAAAATTGTTCCCATCCTCGTGGATTTGACCCTTTCCGCTGCCGAAGTACATCATTGACCAGATCAATAATATTTGAACCTTCAACGGGTTTTCCATCATATTCTAACAGACCATGTTCATCCCAACTTAAGTGAGGATGGTCTTTCAACATGTTTAACAAAAGAGTAGCCTTTCGTCGCATGGTCGTAGGAACACTGTCTAGAATTTGATCTTTCAAGGTCATCGGTTTTTCCTCTTTCTTTTCAGTCACTGTACTTGTTGTTTTCTCAGCCATGTGTGGTCTGAAGGGTTTGAGTGCTTTTTTATGTGACACTTGAAAGCGATGTAATACTTCTCCAAATTGTTGTGCTTTTTCTGACTCAGACAATTGATTGTCGTCAAGAACTTGATTCATTTCTTTCTGTAATGATGAAGTCTGACTCACTTGAGGGGATGGGGGTAACCGAGGTCGTTGTTCCTTCTTCCAACGATTCATCTCTTCCAACAACCGAACTGGAACATAGGCCATCTTCTTCATATTTTCCGAATGAGTTCACCAGCAAGAGGTATAATTGTTTTGGCTAAGAGTGGTGCAAGTGCCAGCAGGGGTAGAAAACCACCTTTCTGATTGAGAATGATTTTCTTTTTTCGAACTGATACTTTCTTGGTCGCTAACTGTCGGAGCTGTTGTCTCTTAGAATGCAATCGACGCTTCTGAGCCTCCGACAGTGGTACATTGCCTTTTAAAATGTTTTGACAACATTCAGCAATACAATCTACCAATTCTTTTGGTGCTTCTTGAATAATCTTCTTTCGAAATTTGGGCGAGGCTTCTGTCAAAGCAAGCAACATTTTGCCATGTTTACGAACGAGTGGTTGTTTGCGCTTCATGATGACAAATGATGATGAAATGTTTGGTCTCTTTTATTTATACCACTGTTGAAGGGCTTGTAAAGCGATATTGCCAGCACTACTCAGTGGTCCTGAATTTCTCATCGCAGTAATGGCAGTAGGTAATGGGGAATGGAGACTTGGGATTGGTGAAAATCTTGATGATGATGATGATGAGGAACGCCCACTTGAAGAATTGGAAAGGTCAAACAATTGTCGTCGAACTGTAGGGTTTGGTGAAACCGTCATTGATCCTTGTGGTGTAGCCAACCCAGACCTCATCGAACTTCTATTAGAACGGGGAGTAGATGAGGTCAGTGGAGAGAATGGGGCCACAAGTGGTGATGCTTTGGATGATGTCCCTGATGTAACATCACGTCGAATCAGTATGGGGGACACTTTTGGTGTTCCAGTTGTTACAGAGCGTTTTCTTCTTACAGTGACAAATCGATCATGAGGCAATGTCTGCTTCTTCCTTGTTTGTTTCCTTACTGGTGACTTGCGTTTGGTTGGCTGTTTTCGTGGTTGTTGTCGTGACCGTTTCCTGGCTGGTGACTTTCGTTTGGGTGGTTGTTTTCTTGCTACTGGACCAAATTTTCTCACAGCTTTGGTCCCGTTCCATCGAAGCAGTGTACGAATGATGGTGCCCCCAAGGAAACCTCCACCACCAGGTTTTAAAATAAGTTGTCGTTTTGTGGCCAGATCCACATGTTGATCAGCTAACTGTCTTAAAATGTCTTTGTTGCGTTCCATAAAATTCATCGTCTGTTTTGCCACGGTTACTTTTTTCTCTAAGATGAGTCGTGCAGCTAAGGTGAACCATTTTACCATCTCTGTTAATCCTGATTCTACCAGCTCTTGTCGTTTCGTTGGGTTCTTTTCCCGACTCAACGATTCTAGAGCTTTGATCACTGTATGTGGTGTGTTTTCCATGGTAGGTGTATCCTTAATGATGATCGGGTGTCATGTTCCTATCATTTTATACTGTAGTGTAGACGGTCGGTCCTCGATCTTCACCTGTTACCCACCGATGGAACACATCTGTTCTTAAACGATTCTGGTCGGGTGTTCTTGGGTGAAAGTCAATGATAAGATATCCATGAGGTGTAGAGGTTGCATCTTGATACGCCATCACCAAATGGGGTAGTTGTATTTGGTTCGCAAGTGTTTTGATCTGGCCTTTATCTCTTGTGTTTTGAAATAATACCATGTAGTGTGCATTCAAGCTGATGGTACGACTAGCCTTGGATTGTTGGAACATGTTTTGTGTGATGTAAATGACAGTGGCATTTCTATGGTGTCCCTTTCGCGTGAACCATAATTTAATTTTCTCCTCATCTTTTTCTCCTAACATATCATCAAATATGACGAGGTGTGGTAAGGTTGTATCGTCTACTATCTCTTCATCATCCTCAGGGATACCCTGAATGAATTTGATAGCTTCACGTTCTTGTAACTGTGCGTAGGCACTTTGCCATTCTTTGTAACACCAGACGATGCGTTGTGGTACCGCATGAAATAATTCGGTTTTGTACTCAATAAGTTTTTTTACAAATTGAGTTTTTCCTGAACCACTTGGCCCTGAGATGAAAATGTTACTAGGATGTTGAAAAAGTAAACTACTTTCCATGATGGTCCAAGAAATAATAACAGCATTGACATGACAACATTTTATTTTATACATCATAGCAAATAAAACACTTGAACAAACATCAGTCAAAAATGTAAACTATGACACACATCATGAATCAGTCTTTCTTTATACATCATCCATTCCGGCAATATCATGGTATATCCCATAGCATTTAAAGCCATGCACACTTCGTCAAACAGTTCCTCCGATTGTCTTAACGCCTGTTCTGATTGAATTCCAAGTACACGCACAGCCAACAACACAGCTCTACGCCATGGATTCCGAATTGGAGTTATGTTTTTTTCCTGTAGTGAAGTATTTCCCATGTTTTGACTTCTCATTCGTCTTGCAAGTACTCTGCGTAGTATCTTATTTTGTAGGTGTCCCAGAGGGATTCGTCTCCCAACTCAAACCTTTCTAAGTTGTTGAAATCGGGATCTTGAAAGAACTGTTCACTAGGATTTGGCCTCGTTTGTTTGAATATTGCGCTGCACTGTTTACCAAAAATGTTAAACACTTGCTCACAAGTGATAGGTTCTGGAGTCAGTAAAATGGCACGTATATCCTCTGGTGTGTCGTTCCGGTGGTTAATCGCAAATCTGAGATACATACGCTCATCAAAACGGTTCAGTTTCTCCACTGTATCAATGTTTAGGGTCTCAATGTATATGTACCACACGTCAGAGATCAGGTTGCGTAGCAGGTTGTAAATGGTAAAAATCCGTTGAAAGACCACACTTTTATAGCTGATTGGAAGATTACGCCCTCGTACATCATGAAACATATCATAAACTTGGTTTAAACAAGAGGAATCCTTCATCGTCTGGTGAATTATTCTGTTTCCAACGCGCTGTGCCCAAGTAAAAAATAACTCGTTGCAAAATGCAGCAGGTTTCTTATTAGCTTCAACGAGATGTCTGTAGATCATCTGTTGTATTTCTACTGGTAGAGTGTTCATCGTGAATCTCCGTATGTTTCCACCACCGTTCAGGCTATGCAACACGACTACAAGCCAACTGGTTATGACGGTCGGTAACCGTACGGCACTGTCTTATATTTGTCCACGACCACGCGCTTTGTATACACTGAGCGGAACGTCTTGGTCTGTGTCTCACTGATCACTTTGCGATTTCTATGTCTCTTGATTCGGGATTCATATTCGATGACTGTCTTGTAATGTTTGCGATCTTGTACACAGTTGACCATAGTCTTAAAATTGACTTTTTGACTAGCATTGTAATCCAAAGTGATGCCTTTTACTTTGCATTTCTGATGTCGATTTCCTTTTTCATCGATATATTCATACCCATAGTTTTTTGGCCCTAATGCCACGAATTTGACAATGCGTCCATGTGGTACTTCATCTGTCCACTTTCCCAACTGGCTCTCTTCAATTGGAATGTTGTACTGGTCAGGGTCATAGATGTACATACAACTGTCTGTGTCAAAATACAGTACCCGATCTCCAAGTTTTTCCAACTGGGTGTAAAGTTCAAGTCGAGCATAGGACGTAACGAAGGCAGCTACCACTGGATTTGAAGATGAATGGGGCTGTGTTGCGTCTGTTTCATCCGAGTAATTCACCAACATGAAGTTGTCATGATCGAAAATCTCGGCAAACTGCACAGTGACATGACGGTCGGAGAGTAGGTCATACAACCGGTTCACCTTAGTCACATACTCGGTTTTGGTTTGAACATTGTTTTGTGCATTCTTACCCCACAAACAGTTCAACATGGTTTTGGCAAACGCTCTTTTTCCTTTGTTCTTTTTCACGTTGTCGAGCCAGATACCCTCTATCTGAAAGTAATTCTGTTTAAAGCGGGCTTCATCATCTTCTGTTTTTACCCAATTAGGGTAACCACTTGCTTCTTGTTTCAATTTCAAGTATTTGTTAATATACTGTTTATACACATCTTTACTCCATGCGTCCCAGTGCCAGATGTGGAAGACGTCTACCAATTGGTATCCTACTCAAGAGCTTTGGCTATTTCCACATGGGTCCAGGTACCTGTCAACATGCGTTTGTACAGAGTGTGATTGCATTTTTCACACTCTTCCTCAGCACAGGTACGGCACAGTGTAAAGATCATTTTCTTGTTACAGTGAATAGGTAGGACTGGTAGCCACAGGTCTTGGGGTGGTAATACACGACATTTGATGAGTCCCTTGTACATTCCAATGTTGTTTATATCAATCATCTCTTGACTTAAGATGTTGGGATGTCCCACGGGGTATGTTTTGTACTTGTTCACGAATGGATACAGTGAGCAAATGTCAGCATACTTAATTTCTTCCTTGGTGGTTGTATCCACTTCATGGTATAATTGAATGGCATTGGTTCGTCCACCAAACAAAGCATCCCGAGGTAAAATAGGTTCTTGGAAGGGAAAGAAACGGTTCACAGCATCTCTGTATTCTGGTTCAATCTTGCATTTCTGATCAAAGTCACATTCCCACATTACAACTGTGTTGTAACCTTGTTGAGACAAGTCTTTCAACCGAAAAGTTGTGGCATTGTATAACTGCTCCATAGTTTGAAGTGTGTAACCGTTCACACTGTCTCTCCTTGGGTAACATTTTGGACATCCGTGTGTCCAGCACCCCATGAATTCGTATACGGTGTTCGTCTCTTTGTGGAATCCGTCAACGTAATAGGGTCCAATTTGTACTTCACCTCCATTTAATGCATGGCGAATGTGCTTATTCTCAATGGAAGCAGTTGTTTCTATCCAACGAATCCCTTTGATTGAGTATCGAGTTTTGTTTGGATACCCGGCATCAGAGATTACAGCCAAGGTCTTTGGAGGCATTGAATTTTTACGCCAAGCTTTGTTGCACACTTGAGCTAGAGTGGTCGCTTCCAGGAACGGATCAATTTGGTCACTGACCAACAGTTCTTTCCTAAACTCTCCACAACCTCGTCTCAAGATGTCCACATCTGATTTGCAGTACTTTTGCATTTCTAACTGAAAGTGAAACACAGCCTTTTGTGCCACTTTTGCATTGTACCATTTCAGAAACGCTTCTCTCTTGTCAGGTTTCATGCTGTCGGGTCTGTAAAAATGTACGGGGAGATAGTCTCCAATGTAGTCTTGGTATTCATCCGTGTTGGCATAAAATGGAAACCATCCTTTTGCCATCTCAGTCAATCCAAACGTGTCGGGGAAATCGGACAAAGGCATGTTGAGAAAACTCAGTGAGTCGATGAATCTCACTTGATGGGCTTTCATCATTAGAATTTTGCTTCCATTCATGATCAATTTTGGTTTGGCTGTATCATGTGTCAGTAAGTGCCTCAAAATAAACTGTGCATCATATCCTTGTGAGTTGTGAGCAATCACTGTGCTACCTTTGTGACTGGGTTGAAACAGCCATGTACAAAATTCTGACAAAGTGTTGTTACCACGAAATATTTTTTCTCTAGGCTCATCCACAGCTTCGCATTTCTGACACGGGTTTTTCATGGATTGACACATACAGTCTCCACAAGCACGTTGAGCAACACAAAAGTTTGGTATATGTTCACCCGAATCAAATCGACACTCAAAGTCAAAGAAGATGAAAGGTACAGTCGGTGACTTCATGTTCTCTGGTTCTTTGTACGTGGGGATATAACACTGATGTTCTGCATCCACAACTTTCTTGCAATACTTGCATTTTTTAGTGCCAGGACAGAGATGGTTCTTCTTTGTACCCACAACCATTTGACCACAGGTCTTGCATTGCCATACACTTTCACAGATGTTTTTTGTAGATTTTCCTGGTTTCGCTTTGTGCTGATCAAAACATTTCTGACTATGAAATGTTCTACCACACTGACCACATGGAAAGAATCCTTCTTTTGGGCATAGTGTCAAGGGTAACACCGACAAATATTCTTACACCAGTGAGCTTCTCTGTTGTTATAACCGTAGTTACAGTGTTCACAGAAGTAGCTGCATCCCAGGAAACCAGTGATTGATGTAATGCAATCATAATGTTTATCATGATGATAAATGTGAATCACTTTGCTTTTGTCTGTCAGAGGTGGGTGATTGAACAACACGTCCATTTTCTCAAATTGTGGCCACACTTTGATCACATAGTCTGGATAAAGGTGGGCTTGAATCTTCTTGTATTCTTCTATACCACAAGGCTGATTTGGACTAATGCCCACACTATCTAACAATGTCTTGGCTTCTTGGCTTTGAAGAAATTTTGCAGATTGTCTCATCAAATTCCATCGCTTCTTCCAGGCTGTATCGTCCGTTTTATTGAGTTTACATATCCCTACCACAATTGATCGTGACACATACTGTCGTGAACATTGTCTATCTTTATCATACTTCGTTTGACTTTGGACATGTTCTCAATGCTTAGGTGCGATCCAAACGTTCTTTTTGTTCTTCCACCTCCCTCGGGCATAATGACATGTGTCATTTCTAACTGGAGATCCCCGTCATGAATCTCAAACTTGTGGTTGCTTTGTGATACTTTCTCTATTTCGTTCAACAGCGTATCTCCTGAAATGTGTGTTGCATTCCCGAATGGAATGTGGATACCAAATGCTAGGTCAGTATGATTTATGGAGATACGAATTTGATCGTTGTCATTGACCCGTGCTTCTCTGTATAACTGTTTCACCATGTCATTGAAAAGTTGATGTGTAAATTCAAACGGTTTTTTATATCTTTCAAATGTAACATCGTACACGTGGCCCTTCGTTTTAAACTTTCTTGAAGTTCTCTGTGACCGTGGCTGTATGGAATAATATTCCCGTATATCACTCTTGGTCTTTTTTGCAGGTGGCTCATCATCATCGCTGCTTTCTTCACTACTCGACATCGTTGTGATTATAAGTAAGTGAGCAAAGCTTTTTTATACATCTAAGCTCCGCCCACCTGATCTCAGGCCTATAAAGTGCGGTGTGACCCGTCCACTTCATCACTCTCAAACCTGATTCAGACTGCTCTGTTCAGAATGACCTGCAATACATTTGAGTTCTGGGTGAAAGGACAACTGCAAGCTATCAGTGACAAGCTGATCAGACTAGAAACAGAAAGACAAGTGACATGCTACCGCTGTCAGGAAAAGGGGCATTATGCATCGGCATGTACGAAGAAAGCTTCAACACCTCAAACAGCACGGGTGTGCTACCGTTGTCATGAACCGGGACATTTTGTTTCTAATTGCCCAAAACCTACAGTGTGCTACAGTTGTCACGAACTAGGCCACTTTGCATCCGCTTGTCCTAAGAAAGGGATGAATAGTACTGTACCTACAGTAAACGCACAGGTGGACAGTGAAATGCAGAAAATGGACGTAGTTGAGACAGTGCCACAGACGGACAGTGATGTTGAGCTACTAGAGACTGTCTCTGAGTTGGAGAAACCTACCGTAAAACCCAAGAAACGCAAGAGAAGCGTCAACACATGCATCGTGTGTCCTGAGCCTCACCCATCAACAAGCAATACAGAGTGTAACCGATCAGCTAAGAAGCGAAAAATGACATTTGAACACTAGACTTGAAAAAACAAAGTTGTGTTATGTTCATTATTTGCTGTATGACGCACGTTTAATTCATTGTTACTACACATGTTTGTTGTTAAACACAATAAAAAAATCATATGACAATTGTATTAGTTATCCTTTCTACATCATTGTAATGGTCCTGAAAAGGACCGTTATTTATTGAGAAGTGTCTAGCACTCACTCAAATACAAATACCGCCAGTAATGCCTGCTGGCTTCTGGATATGCCAGGTAAAACCCTGACAAATCCGGGTACAATGGCAAAGGGGGTAAACTCGGGTATAAGTTGACACCCTCTTCCTTTATACCCTCTTCCTTGACTTCTACTTTCTTCTCCTTTCGTAACGCCTTCCTTGCACGTCGGAATAACTTACGAAGGAAATTCATGGTGAAGAATGAATACATACACAGCATTACACAATTTATAGTCAAGAAAAAAGTAGGTTAGTAGGTCAATCCACCCCAAAATGTCAAGGCCGAAGACAATGCTATCTAACTCAGGTCAAGGTCGAACTTGATTTATTGGATGAAAAAATAACGTTCTCTGATTGGTGTGCGCCAACACAAGAAAGTAGGTCAATCCGGTACTATAAAACAGTGCACATACTCTACACTTTATTATTCATGATTGAAACATGAGACCGTACACACGTAGGTCCACCCCAGACTTGCTAAAATTGTTCCTCGACAGTCCCAGCTATGAGGAACAAGAGAGCGACCCAGACAGCTATCACGACCAAGTTGATGTGTATGATCTATATATCACTCTTACAAAAAGGGGAGATCTCCCTAATTACCTGTCAGTTACCTTTGAAGATGTACCATCTACCCTACTACAGGGATCGGGAGACAGCCTGAACTTCATAGGTGACAAGGATCTAACCCGTTGTCATTTGCATCTCCTTGCAGGATGGATGAAGAGATATGTCATGGGATGGGACTGTCAAACGTGTGGTATAGACCACAATATGTGATGGGACTGTACAACATGTGGTATGGACCACAATTCATAAGAAACAAAACGGCCCTTTTCAGGGCCAACCCCAATGTCTCGAAAGGACATTTTTACAATTGTCATTTTTACAATTTTACATAAATCTGTTTTCATATAGAGTACCATTCGGTACTATAGATTCTGTTTTCATATAGAGTACCATTCGGTACTATAGATTTGGTACCATAAATACCAAAAAAAAAAAAAATTTATGGTACCACGGTACCATAAAAAAAAAAATTTATGGTACCTTGGTACCATAGTGCCACCCTATACTACTGGCCTTGTGATTTCTGCCAAGAAGATTTTTAATTTTTTTCCTATATAAGTCTATGTAAAATCAATTGATCCCAAGGACAGGGCCAATTTTGACCCCAGTGGCACGATTTGAACAAACTTGGTAGAGGTCGAATAGGCAATGTTACACACCAAATATCTAAACTCCAGGCCTTGTGGTTTCTGACAAGAAGATTTTTCTAGTTTTTCCTATATAAGTCTATGTAAAATCAATTGATCCCTGGGGCGGGGCGAATTTTGACCCCAGGTTCATGATTTGAACAAACTTGGTAGAGATCTACTAGGTCATGTTACACACCAAATATCTAAACTCTAGGCCGTGTGGTTTCAGACAAGAAGATTTTTCAAGTTTTCC
>CM037777.1:2878815-2898950 GCA_021229015.1 Solen grandis
CGAGCGGTGACCTTTTATAGTGATTACAATATAATTTTCGCCGGGTGGTATATTGCTTTATCCTTGTGCGTGGTAATATAATTATAAAACTTTGTATGTTAATGCAATTTCAAAAGGTCATGAATCTGTCCATTACAGGTGGAATAACACCCCGGGTGCAAAGAGGTACGCGAAAGGAACTGCCGACCCGGGAGGCACATTTGAATATGATTTTAGCCATCGCTATGGGCAAGTGGTAACGTGCCCGACTGCGGATCCGGTTTTAAGTTCGAACTCCGTTGGGGGAAAGGGTTCTACATGACCTTCTCAGGCGTAAAGTACTGGTCCAATCCAGGAACCATCGTGAAGGATTAATTTAATTTTTTTAATCGACGTAAAATAAATAATTTTAACTAAACATTCTGCTAGACAAAGTTATAGACATGCTCAAGTATAACAGTGGGTTTTCCGAGCTAAAGAGTATGTACTAACACATTTTTTTTACAGTCAAACATGCTTAAGGTCTACAAAGTATAACATACTTATTAATGTGACGCATGTTTTTATCAACATTGAATGAATATCGTGTTTGTACCTTCACTGGATAGCCAATTTATGTGAGTTCAGGATTTCATCTCTTGTAAAAGCCATTGCGCCAAAACTTTAAACAGTTACCCAAAAGAAGGACCCATCCAACGTGTCTGATTTAATTTACTATAAAATCCAAAGTCTCTGCGGAAGGCATTCAATATGCTGATGAAAAGAATGGTAGATAACATTCAAATCCGATTAGATTTGGTCCGGGCCAAAATTTTACTAGATTTTGTGAAAAATAAAAATAAAAACAAGTAAGTAAGCTAATAGATCAACGAAACAGATAATTTAATCTATATCAGTCCTTTCGTTACATATTATTTTTATAGTTTGATAACCTGAGGTATCATAACATCAGAATCTTGGTGCAGTTTGAGGGCTGTAACGCCATGCATGATAAGATTTAATGTACTAAATGACAAAATATTAGTTAGAAGAAATAATGTTATATTTTTTAATTAAAAAAAAAAAAAAAAAAAAAAAAGAGAGAGAAAATAATAAGGAAGCAATTGAAAATAATTCAATTCTAACGTTTGCTTAGAAGAAGAGAGATATCCGTATTTGCTTTGTAATATTTATGAACAGACATACCGAAATACTTGTGAATCTCTTTCGATACAGTGGATTAAAAGAATTTTCACGACCAGGAACTCACATTTTTTAAACTGGTATATGCTTGGAAAACATATGGGTCATGCTGTCTGACAGTGACTTTTATTGTGTGCGTAGAGAACCATATAGTGTACAGTATTGTGGCGAAAATTGGCCGTTGATAAATAAAAAAATAAATAAATTTTATTAAAAAAAAAGAAAAAAAAAAGAAAAAGAAAAGAAAACTGATAGTTTTGCAAAAATCAGTTTCCGTGGTTATTTAGAAGTTTGCCATGCAGCTATATGGAATGATGCATCATGTTATGGATAAATAGACCGCAATTAAAAAATGAAGGGAATTCTTCCATTATAGAAATGAACTGATATATGTGCGTGTTTAAAATAAAGAAAGTACTTAAAATGTTATTTCTAGCGTGCATCTTCAAGCATGCGTTGTGCTATAAATCATGCTGTGACTGATATTAAATTCGTAAATATGGGTGATAAACACATCCGATCACGTTACTTTATTATTTAGGGCAAATCGATGCAGTCGGCAAAATTAGTAATAGATAGCCGCATACATTAATTTTGTTATCATCGTCAAAATCATTCATCAACCAAAATGTATATTTAGCCTAAGTAGTCAAACAACGGTGGTGAGGTAAGAAGCAGTAATAATATTTTACAGGAAAAATGCATAAGTTTACAAATATTTCATTCAATTGATCGAAAGCAAAACCATTATTTAGAAAACAGTCTTGTTTCATTTATTTTGCGCCAGTTTGTGAAAAGTAAAGAAACCAGAATGAACCATTAACCAATGGGAACGTCGTTTGTTTTTAAAATTTAATTCTTATTTTAAAAAAATAAATGATTTTGCTTTACCCATGCATTCTCCATCTTAGATATAATGTTTTCGCTGTGGATGCAAAGTTTAAATTTCAATGCATGCATAAAATATATAGAAAATGCTATTTAGATTGAAGGAAGATGCAAACTATCTGAATTGAGAATCTTGTTAAGCATACTGAGTCCCAGCACTCGTGCAGAGAAAATGATAAAATAATAACTGCACCTCTCTATATAAATAATATAAAAAGTCATTATTTTAACATGAAGGTCCTGTGCATAGACAGGTAAGGTTATAAGGTCAAAGGAAAAGAGAAAGAGAGGCGGACAGTATGCTTATTATAAGCCGTCCATTAAAACATTTTGTTATAATCTTTTCTTGTTTAAATATGGAACAAAACCCTGCGCTCGGCTTAGTCTCGATTAGGTTAAATTCCATATTTAAAAAATATCAATAAGTAATACCTAATTATACGAGGTACAATTTCTATATCTATGTGAACACACTGAAAAAAAAGACAAGTGGGAATGTTTACCGGAAAGCAATCCTTACTTCTGAAATAGAAAAAAGTTGTCAAGAAACGTTTGTTAATAGTTTAATAAGGCGTTAATTTACACACATACATGGTAGATAACAAAAACACACACACACACACACACGACTTCAGGCGCGTAGCTAGGCTTACGCACGTACGCACATGCGTAAAATAATTTTAGACAGGTCTAAAAAATAAAAATGAAATAAATGCGAAAAAAGCAATAAAAATGTACACTGGGAGTTAAGGGGGGTGAGGTGCAGACTATCGGAAATTCTAAGAATAAAATTATGAAAAAAAAACAAAGTAACACATAACAATAAACTCATATATTTTCATTGTAGTTAACCTTTGTCGATTACCTAATAAGAATATACAGTCGAGGGAGTACTTAGACATAACACGGGTTCATGTCTATCAATTACTCCTCTTTATTAATTAAGTTGTCCTGGAGTCCTCTCCCTTGTAAATGTTTACAACTGCGTTCGCGCGAATTTTTCGAAGAAAAATGGCTACAATTTTAAACCCTCACAACCCACCATACCCCGATGCTTTTCATGAGAGGATATCCGATGACAATGACCGAATGTGTCTATTAAAGAGTAAATGGGATACTGTGCATCAGTTTACATTCCCCAGCAGGTAAATACATTTCTTTAACAAAACTAAATTCTGGCAGATATATCGCTGCTTGAGTGTTTTTGTCGTATAATAGCCGTATTCAAGACAAGTATCCTTCTTGGTCTTTATACACTTTATTAAGCATGACAGGTCATGGCCCACTCAGACTGAGCGCTGCCATGTAACGTACTTAGCCCATGGTCGGGTCTCGAGGCTCTAACAAGATCTCCTCCTAGGTATCTAACCAGATCTGCCTCTTAGGTAACATGCAAAAATAATAGAAAATCAATTTGGATTTCAAAAAGGTAAATCTACAACAGACTGTATTTTTGTTCTTCACTCAATCATAGCAAAAACACTTGCCAGCGGCAAAAAATTATACTGTGCGTTTATAGATTTCGAAAAATGTTTTGACAATATTGATCGTGGATATCTTTTTCATAAATTGTATACTTCAAATGTTAGATCTAAATTTGTAAATGCTATCAAAAGTATGTATAGTATGGTAAAAGCATATGTTCGACACAATGGTCATTACTCTACTTTCTTTGATTCAAATATCGGCGTTAAACAGGGTGACCAGTGCTCCAGCTTATTGTTTCTATTTTTTGTCAATGATATTTTGTCTAACCTTAATCATGATATCGATGGATTATTTAGTGAAAACGAAATGAAATTATATATCCTCTTATTCGCGGATGATGCCGTTCTTTTTGCACATACTCCACAGGCATTGCAATCTATATTAAATGTTCTTGAATACTGTAATACTTGGCATCTAAAAGTAAACACAAATAAAACTAAAATCATGATTTTTGAAAAAGGACGTCATACGAAATTCGATTTTCAATATGGTAATCTAGTACTAGATACTGTAGATAATTTTAGATATTTGGGAGTTACGCTATTTAAAAACGGTAAATGGTATCGAAAACAAAAATCTATAGCCGACCGTTCTCTTTTCGCATTACATAATCTTTTTATTGTTTGTCATCAACTGAATTTAACAACGCAAGATAAATGTAACTTATTTGATACCCTCGTGGGATCAGTTTTAAATTATGGCGCTGAGGTTTTCGGTTACTATGAAAGTAAAAATATCGAACAAATTCACGCCAAATTTATGAGAAAAATATTGTGTGTTAATAAAACTACAAATATTGATAGTCTTTACTGTGAATTAGGGCGATTTCCAATGGCAATTAGAAGAAAAATCATGATAATGAAATACTGGACAAAAATAATCAAGGCTGACAATAATTCTCTAATTAAATTTGCATACAATTTTCTGCGTGAAGACGCAAATAATAACATTACTTATAATGGAATTAATTGGGCGTTTCATGTAAAACAAACACTTAACGAAATAGGCATGACGCATCTTTGGCTTAATCAAGATACTATACCAATAGATATACATATAATAAAACAAAGGATAATAGATATATATCAACAAACATCAACAAACATGGCATAATAATATCAACACATCAAGTAGATTAGATTCATATAAATTGTTTAAAAATGATCTTAAAATTGAGAAATATCTGAATTGCATTAATATTAATAGATATAAAGTTAGTATGACAAAATTTAGACTCTCCTCCCATAACCTTTTAATAGAAACCGGAAGACACATTAATGTAAGCAGGAATGAAAGGATATGCCAACACTGTTCAATGAATATGGTAGAAAATGAATATCACTTTCTATTGGTATGTCCAAAATATTGCAATTTAAGAAAACAGTTTTTACCTCAATACTATTGTCATTGGCCTAATTTAAGAAAGTTTAAAACTCTAATGTCAACCCAATCAACAAGAATAATCAATAATCTGGCTAAGTTTATATATTCTGCTTTTTTAGTAAGATCTTCTCAAGTCCAGAATATTTAGAGAATTAAATCATAATATACATGTATTTTGAAATGCTGCTTAAATACTTTATTGACATTACCAACTATTTATTGTGACTTCTCTGTTAACTGTTTTGTAACACTCTTTGTGTATGCTTTATTTTTGTGAATTTCTGTATTTGGCTATGAACAAGTTCTATGCTAATAAAGATATGTTATGTTATGTTATGTTCAACAATGACCACCGGTAGACTGTCTGGGCTTGGGTTGATGAGCTACACAGTATAGATGAGCGAAGACTAGCCCTCTTATTTCGTGTGTAGATTGACCATCTACATTACCACATCAATTATGGCATCGTGCGCGAACTAAAAAAAATGACCACTGTATTGGAATACATTGTAATTAAATGTGATTTAAACAGTTTGCAGAAACTCTAGCGAGGACGTATGTTTTCCATTGTGTTCATTTTTGCACTTGCATTTTATAAGCGTGTTTACCGTTATATACCATCTCTATCAAAGTTCAATAGCTAAACAGTCTGAACGCCCATTATATGATGTTTTGTTGTGCCCTTTGTTCAACAGGAGATATATGCATAATATTGTACGTTTGTTTTAAAATTGCAGATGATAATTTGCATTCAATATATGGATGGAAAAAGAAGACTTGATTTATTGTCTTTCATTAATACAATTATATCTTTTGCACGGTCAAATAGGACCACATTCTATGTTGTATAGTATACTCGAAAAGACACCATAGACCGTTCCAATTACAAAAAAAAATCCCCCTAGCAGAGTGCGTAAAAACAATTTGGGCTCAGCTACGCGCCTGGACTTGACTATTTGAGTTTACCGTCGCTTCGACAGTATTTCAGTCATATAGCGACGTCCAGCTAATTACAGGTGGAGGAACACGACACGATAACATACATATGGTAACATACATAATGTATTTACTTACATATATTCATACATGCATAGGTTTCTGTATATACATACAATACATACATACAGTAGATAGGTAAACACAAATAGATAGACAGTCAAACAGAAAAAAACAATCAAATATATGGAAATGTACGCACTATTTGAAACTTGGAGAAGTTGACTCCCAGGAAATTTCCGGCACTTTCAGTTTCGCCATGTTTTGTGGACTTGAGAAAGTGGAAATCACACAGACATAAGATAAAAATAAAGTGAAACAATACTGGAACAAACCTAGTCTCAGTACCACATGAAAACTTATGAAAGAGGCGTTAACCGTGAAAATCTTCACATTTGAAAATGTTCTTTGCATACCATAGCACTTAATGATTATCCAACAGGATAAATATATAAGATAGCATCATCATCATCATCATCATCAATAAAATGAACAACAGCAACAGTATAATCAACAATGATAATTACATTATCATCAACAACAGTAAAAATATCATCAACAATAATAATAACATCACCATCAGCACCAACATCAATAACAACATAATCATCATCGACATCAACATCACCACCACCATCATCATTATGAACATCATATTAACAAGAACATTATCAAGTTGTAATTGTAGGCTACCTCACTTATCCCAGCTTCTTTAATATCGAGATTCCTTCTCGCTAACGTGTCTCTTTGCGAGGAGTGTTTACCTGATCAATCAGAAAAGAAATAGTCACATCAATTTTTCTTCAAACCACAACCATCACAAACATAGAGATATACTAGTACACAGAGTTATACCTATCCCACGATTACAGTGACGTCACCGGACAATATAGTGCAAATACTGAAATGCCAATTTCTTGACGAAAGTTATATAGAGGTCTCGAGGAGAAAATTGCTCTACTTTGAAAATGAATTCAATTGATATATGTAAATATTTACAAGAGACTTTGAAAATCTAACCAAAACATATTTTTTTCTGAATTAAAAGTTGTTACTTTAAGCGAAAAATAAAATAATTATATATTCTGGCCGGTGAACAGATGACGAAACAAATTTACACAAGAGAGAGAGAGAGAGAGAGAGAGAGTAATTTGACTATAAACATATAAACAAACCTATATCCAGGAGAGATATTTTCTCTTTGAACTTTTTACCCTCCCCTTTTGTTAACAGAGGACTGTGCGGTGTCGGTGGTGGGGTTTGAACCGTTTGATCATGTGACATCCCTCGCCCCGTAAGTCCAAAAGATTCATTACCTAAAATGCGACTAGTAAATCATTCCTTTTGTTTTTAATCCATTAAATATATATGTACAAATGTTTTATCAAACAAAAAATTGCTCTTTCTTTCTTCTTTTTTTTGGGGGGGGGGGGGGTACACAAAAAAAAGTATAATATAAATCATCTACTAGATTATTTATAAAGCAGGAGCACGTGCATGTTAACGTCAGACATATAATACGTTACAGGGATCCGCTGCTTCAAATAATCCTAAAATTTCGTGTCTTACTGCAATAAATCCCATGCAAAAAATCCAGTTTATCAATTCTTCATGTTATAATTTCTGAAATCTTAGTCAGTAAAACAAGTCAACAAAAAATTAGTATTCCCATGTTTTGTATGCCATGATTGCCATCTGTGATTTATTTTAAAGGCCTTTTCTAAGTCGATATTTATATAATTATTTCTTGTCTAAAGTAGTTCATTGTCACAGTTATATCTAACTATTACACATTATACTTATTTCATTTAAAAAAAAATAATGCATATAATGACACATAATTTATTTTGCCATATGAAATACGAGTAACTGTTTAGCACCCCCCCCCCACACACACACAAGAAAGAAAGAAAGAAAGAAGTAACAACAAATAATTGAAATACCTTGGCGCTCAAGTGAGGGTACACATATTTGTGGTGGGGGTCACAATGTAGATTTAGCTTTTTATTGCAAATTTAACGACTGTCAATATGGACTCTTTTATGCTTGGGTGACATAAACAAAAGCAAAAGGGCCAATATAAGTCACAATCAAATTTATACGAGAGATTATGACCATAAACATTATTACACAGTTCTAAGAAAAATACTTATTATTATTATAATAAGAAATAAAGATGCTAGAATGTAAACACTAAAATTTTGACGACACACGACGGACACTAAAACGGATCACAAAAGCTCACCATGAACGTTGCTCAGGAGAGCTAAAAATTAAATGAACTTACTTGATGCACTCGATCTAGGCGACTCGGACATGGTTTTCTTAAAATCCATTCGCTGATAAAACAAGAACAAAAACACGCCGCCATTAGTAAAGTGTACCTAATTTAACATTTCATCTCATTTAAATTCATTTTGACGCATTGGCAAACGGAGCTACCTCAGGTCAGATTTTCCTCTGTAATTGTAGCTAAGCTTTTAAGGTCTGCATGACAAAGGAATTAAAATCCATTGTTTCATATATAACATTCAAAGTATAGTAAACTAGTATTCATCAAGTCACAAAACTGTACATGAATATTCATTAGGTAAAGAGTTAACAATATGCTAAAATGTACATGTATTACTATTGTTTTCTTTAATTCATAATGACATAAAGATGAACCGATTATAACCAATAGATGTTTAATCCTTTCCCTCATAGAAGATACCATGAAAAGACCTATAAGAACAACATAAAACCAGATCAGCCTGCGAGTAACTCGCAGGCTGATCAGGTTTTATGCTGTTCGCTGCTCCTCAGTGGTCTGGAAATGAGGATTTTACAATCAAATTTGGTAAGGTTTGAGTTTGACTTTCTGCAGATCAGGCTTTATGTGGTACCTATTGAGTGCGTCAAAATGAGTCTATATGAGGGAAAGGGTTAAACTGGCAGCTTCCACTCACTATTGGATGATTTAATACTCATATGTTTCATACCACAAATAATTGCGTTTGATTTCACATCTGACATCCAAATCTGACACTTCATTGGTTGAATAAGAAGGTCTGTACTCTAATTATTAAATTATTACTCTTCGCTTACACTCATATTATTATGGAACAGAATTCGGGCAAAAAATACATTTTGCCTTTTGACATGTTTATTGTTTCATTTGTCTAAGTGACTAGCATCATTTTGACTGGTACAATACGGTGTAATCGTCGTCTGCGTTATTTGTTGTTGTTGTTTTTTACATTAAACATTCATTACTCACTCACATCATAATTAACTACTGAAAATACATCTGCTTTTATTTCCATTTCATCACCGTATAGCACTGTGTATAGCTGGACAGTCCAGTTTCGTATTAAAATGGAGTTTATTTCGTCGGTTTAACGAATCGATGAATGACACGTGTAGCTAAGCAAAATAACACATGTACGCAAGCAGAATGACAAATGTCAAAATGTGCACCTAGCATCATGACGTTGGAGGGCGCTCTGCCGGTTTGACTTGGAGCGAGTTCAGTTTACTTACTAGAGTTAACTGGAGTTACCAGAGTTGCAAATAAAACGTGCGGGGTTTTACCATACGAACTCTGTAGGGTTACGCGAGTTCAATCCAGAGAGGTAAGTAGGTAGACTAGAAAGCAATATGGCAGACGGAAAGCATCTAGGCAAATTTATAGAAAATTATAAATATCTATGATATCCTGTCTTTAAATAAGCATGTAAGCTGGCAGCTACTTTATTCAAGCCCAAGCTCGAAAAAAGTCATAAATAAAAGATCTATTGTTTTAATCATATGTCTATTTACAAATTACGTCACAAGGGGTAAGCCTCATACGGTCAGTTGATTACTAACTAGAGTATATTTATTACGTCATCAATACGAGTTTACTCGAGTAGTGTTTGTTTGTTGGGTTTAACGTCCCACCGACAGTATTTTTAAGTCATTTGGAGACGATGTTTACTTGAGATAGATATAGTGCTGCCACATAGCAGTATCACGCCGTGGATATGTGGCATTATACCACACCCAGTCACATTATCCTGACACCGGGCCAGCCAGTCCTGCATCTACCCTTAAATGGTGAGCGCCAAGCAAGGGAGCTTTAACAGTACCTTTTTTTCTTTTTTTTCTTTTTTTTTGCGACTTTGGTATGTTGCGACCAGGGATCGAACCCACGACCTCCCGCACCCGAGGCGGACGCTCTATAACTCGAGTAGAACTATAGTTGGTCACCTGAACTTGCTGTCGATAGTTCGGAGTAGTATATACAGAAATTTCGTCCACCACAGAAAAGGTGGCGTTTGCACTAGCTTTGCAGCCAGTGCCATAAAGTTCGTATTAATGTCACTATAAATCATGTAGAAAAATATTTTCACGATCTATATATTGAATAAACGGGTTGTGAGTTCAAGCCCGGCGGCTACCTACCATGTTTTGTATGTGAGATTTTTACGGAGGATATGAGTCTAGTACTGGTCCTTCCTAAGAGCAATAATAGGTTAACTGCCCGCCTACTGCAACAACCTCCAGGCGTTGTCATTAGCCCCCATTACAATAACAAGAGGGTCGTGGGACAGGAATCTTGTCAAAACTGAAAAAAAAATCTACCAAATTTCCCTCAGATGCCCCTCAGAATGCATCTCCGTCCTCCTAGAAAAAATATTTCCCAAGGGGCTATGCCCCCCTACACACACGCACACACACACACACACACACCTAAAAACCAAGGGGATATGCTCCCCACCCCCTCCTAAAAATTACCCTAAGTGAAAATAAAACTATTTAAAAAGTCAAACTGCTATACCTTTATTATATTTCAACTCCTGTTATGATCATATTACTTTCCCAGAGTTCCGAGTATTCAGTTTCCTCCCCTGAGTAAAAACGAAACGCAGGATTTTGATTCTACGAATTAACTTCTCTTTGATTATTCTGCCCCAAAAGAGGCAGTTTAGACAGTTTAACGTAAAACAAATGTCACATTGATAGTTGCTTAACAAAACTTTAAAATATAACAGCATCAAATTATGACACACCAAATCATTAACTAATGCAAGATACACAAGAGCATTAGTCATTAGACAGCATTGATAAACGCACTAAACATAATACAGCATATCACTTGTCAGTATGGCAAAGGCAGAATGTCACGTGTAAACATGGACTTGTAAGACGGTGAGATGCAATTTTTGCCCTAATTCTGTTCCATATATTATCACTTCTCAGATAATGACTCTGTTGTGATATTATACCGTTTATCGCAATGGTCATCAGAACTAAACCAAATTCAAGAAAACAAATGATAATTATTTAATTAATTGGCTCTAACGTTACTTGTAGAAAAGGAAGATAATACACGGTCAAATAGAAAAAAAAGGTTAAGGCCGCATTTCACCCAGGTTTGCTTTTTTTTTTCAGTCTGCCCGATCTGCAACAAATTTTTTCTCGATTAATCTTTTTTTTGATCGGCCCAATTGTCGTCCTGAATCGCATACAATCATTCCCTTTTTTGACCCGATTGAGTCCTTACCAATGGTCTATGGCGGATGGACGATTCACGGACGTTCTTCGCGCGCTCGACACGTTTCCGGGACGCAAGTATACGAAAGTACCCGCAAGTACACGACCCCTTGGAAGAGAGCGGACGAGTCTTTACGAAAGCCCCAGAGGACGGGCGAGACAATAGGACCTTCGGGGAACCATAGGACTATGAAAACGACCACGGGCCGACGGTTTTTAATCGGCTACTTTTATTTAACATATTTAAAATAGTAGCCGACCATTTTTACGATACACGACCCTTGGAAGACAGAGGCGTTGGTCCCATATCAATACACGAATGTAAAGGGTAGTTCTCGCAGGCTCCCGAAAATTTTCGCAAAATTGCGGCCGATCAAGCAAAAAAGGATTCATTTGGGTATATATACTCCTTGGTGAAATAGCCCTATATAATAAAAAAGCAGTACCTTCTGTCTGTAAGATGGAAGCTCTGATATAGGGGACACTGCTGGTTCTGAATTTCGGCGTCCTTTGCGCTTGAAGAACTTGGGCAGGAAACTCATTTTATGCTAAAAGAATGGAAACGGAAAATACATTGAATAACAATGCATGGGCTATAGCTTTACTGATTATATACAGCTGCCTTAATTGAACTTGAATTGTTTGCGATCAAAAATTAACATGAATAATATTATTATTTATTGATATTGTGAGGGTTTTTTTTGTTTGTTTTTTATAATAATGCGATATTCGTTAACGTAAATATATTAAAATAACTCTAATTTTCGAACAAACATTTTGCTAATTTGTGATGATCTGTTATGAGTTTGTGTTTATTAATAAAAACTAAAAACAAAACGTCACGTTTAAAACACCCAGAATCGTCTTTACATGTATATCAAAGATACGAGTATTTCAACTCTTAAACTGATTTGCATAGCGTTGCAATGTTGTGTTCAACCTTTTTATGGGGAGCGTCATCGGTTGTGACGTCACTTGGCGGAAGTGGGTACACATAGTCAGGACTGGTGTACTCCCCACCTGTAAAATGGCCGTCAACATTCATAATTAACATAAAATACATGTTAGGTTACACAGTTATATACAAAAGAAAGGTTTAAGATCTATTCTATCAGAGGAGTTTGATAGATAGGTGATATAGTAAAAGAAGCAACGTATATAAACACACAGGGAATGCAACGCCTTTTCGCCTCCCAACACACGTTTAGCTGAATTAAACGAACGGAATAATAAATCATAACAATCTAGTGAGCCTTCTCGATAAAGAAAATTAAAATGCATCCATAACATCCGGTGATATGTTAAATCATACCATTGTTCGAGAATAATTCAACAATTTGTGCTCATTTTCCTGAGCAGACAGTTTGTTTTCGAAGCCATTCGCTGACGTCACACAATTTCAGCTCCGGAGTAATTCAGTATCTCTATATATAGATTGCGGTATAATTATTAAAATATTTTATTTCGTAATAAAATTGTTTGTTCTATTGCATCATATAAATTTAGAGTAATGTTTATCTGAATCATTTATATATCGTTGACCTAATAATTAAATATTAAATAGAAAATATACCCCCGCCCCACCGAAACCCAGTCTAACCACTCAACCATCGGAACCGCACAAAATGAAGTCACGTCTGTGGTGCCATTGTCTGGGATAAGGCTGCCATATCATGGGAAACAATTTTTGAAGTGATATTCTTTTCATGGTTAAAAAGGCGTGTCTTTTTAGATATGCAACTATTTGCTGACAGATGAATACAGCATATCCGTGAATGTTATTATAATAAACATGGATCTTAGTTTAAATGCCCAGAAGCTTAGTAATACATGTACTTTAAAATGCACTGAGGTATTCTGATGTTTTAAGATGACAAATACTTTTCTTACTCTGTTTTTTCGGATCTATGTTATGATAATCTGTTACTTCGTCATCTAAAGAACAAAAACACAATACATATATGAGTTTTTTTCCTTGTTAAATGTGTATTATTTCTTACGATAAGTAATTCAAATTGGGAATTATGTAATTAAGCATGTTTTTATGATGCTTAACAAAAAATAACATGCTGATATCTAATAATATATATTTGTTACGGGTGAATTTTGAATTGCAACTCAGCGGTACATTTTAAGTACTGTGGTTTAGTGGTAAAACAGCTGGTTCTGGCAGCACCAAAGGGCGTGGGTTCGAAATCCATTAAATTAAAAGTATTTTCGAATGATCTTACTAAGTGCAAAGTACTTGTCCAACACAGAGTTTACAAGATCAAGTGTTTGCTTTAATTATTACAATAGCTTTCAAAATGAGCTTTTAGGGAAAAGGAAAGAAAAAAAAGAAAACTATACATACTTTTTACGAAAACGAGCGGAGTTTCAACACGAGCATCTTCCTCACTACGACCATCGTTATCTTCATCAAACGTAACTTTTGGAAGACATATATAATCAAATTTCATCATCATCATCATCATCATCATCTTCTTCTTCTTTTATGACTTTTTACAATAATCATCATCATCATCATCCATTGTGAATTTTCACAATCATCATCATCATCATCATCCATTGTGAATTTTCACAATCATCATCATCATCATCATCATTATCAACCCACCACCAGTTACGTCACGCTAAGCTATTTTAACCACTGTCACCAAGTAATTCACGTGACGATAGGTAATCAGGCGTGACTCTTAAAGCAATACTCTCATTATTTGTATGAAATATTTTTATTTGATTTTATTATTTACCTTTTTCCTCATTACGAATGTTATTTAAATGAAACAAAACTGTACTGATATGAAATGCTCGAATTTAAAATCAAAATAACAAGAAAAATACCCGTTAAGCCCGGCCAAATGCTTTTAACTTAAAAAGGGAAGTAACTGCCACGAGGTGTCTACAGCCGCAGATTCTTTTGTCCTTCTTTACTTTATATTAAACTATATATGTATTTTATAATTTAATATACAGTACAGACATAAAACAAAACCCTAAAACTAAGACAAGAGATTCGTGCTCACCAGAAAACCGTCAGCCTAAACAAAATCAAAGCTCTGGACGACAACAAAGAAAACAATAAACGATAAGTCATGCACTTTATACAATTATTAAACTGCAACTGAAAAGAAAAATATGAGCAACTCGTAAATGTATAGTTATGATCAAGCCTTATTTGTCTTATCCTCTTTTTTTCGGATGACAAGTGTTTGTTGTATTGATATGTGAGAAAGACACTGTAAAAGTATAAATTGAATAAACATCCTCAGCCATTATAGGAAATGTGAAGATCATTTTGAATATTCCATCATTTTTTGTGTACATGTTTAAAGAACCTCTGCCAAGCTCACTTCTTTTAGGGCAATGCGTTTTGTGAGGTGTTTGAGGAACAGAATAAGAAAAAAAAGTTGTTTGTTTCCACTGACATCTCCGGAACAAATAGGGTCGGTAGGTCGGCTAAACTTTTTTTTTTTATTTTTAACCCTTTTCCCATTTTTACCTTATATCCTTTTAGAGGAATTGACGAAAAACGGCGTTTTGCAGCCGTAATAGCCCGAATGCTACGAAACAAAAAAAAGTTAGGGTCGGTACCAAAAAATAAAAAATAAAAAAATAAAAAATAATAATAATAATAATAATAACTAGAAGTCGTTTGTTTAAGATACAAACGAAGCGGCTTTCCGTTTGCTTATTTCAAAGGTATTAAATATATAAGTTAATACAAAAAAAAAAATGGAATAATGATGCATAATAATGTATGATTTAATACGTAAATCATCTTTATCTTAAATATATACTTACGATTATGTTCAAAAATAAGCTTTAAATCTTTTTTTTTTTTCATTTTCTTCTTCTTAAGAAGATATTGAGAAAGCATAAATATGGATCTTATTTGATTATGACCCTTTTTAAAAAAAAAAAAAAATTTTTTTTTTAACTTTAAAATCGATTACTTTGTACCTTTAAATTGATTGAGTTTTACATTTGCAAAATTAGAGGGAAACAAAGGCAGAGGTGTAAGCAAAATAATGAAAATAATTTCTTATTTCTATGTAATTAACGTTATAAAAGTCTAGAAACTTTCAACTATTCTTTTGCTTTGTATATTTGCTTATTTTTACAGATTTAGGAAAAGAAACCGTTAAACATTTAGAAAACATAAACAATCGATAGGAAGATATACATGTATTTGTCATTTTCTTCAGGTTTTCAGAAAGCAGTGATAGCAAATGCAATAAGATATCCGTAAAGGTTTTCTGGCTCTAGTATAATTATACTAATTCATCGTAAATGCGACTCATTTACTCAAAAACGTATCACAATTCACTATTAAACGCAGGCATTCATTCCTGCAAAAGAACAATCGGATCTTGCTCAACCAACCCAATGACCACTTACATGTCTTTCTGCAAATTAATAGATTTCCATGAATAAGCCCTTTTACGAAAAACATGAATAAGTCATGTTTGAAAACGTAATCACTTGAAATTTTCTGGACTTTTCGCGCATGTTAAGGTACGGCATTATTACTTATTTAAAGTTAATATATACAATCTTTTGATCTTTTTAATATATTTTGCTTACAAATCAATGTTGTCATAAACAAGTTACAAAACATAAATTCTATAAGGTATGCTTAAGATTGGCATCTGGAGCGCGAATACGTATTAAAGAATATTTTTTATATTTTGACGACGTCAAAATCAAGTGACTAAAGAAAAATATCTTTTTTGCAAGGACATGTTCAGCTAACGTTCTATTAATCCAGAAAAAAAGTATCTTCGAGAATGCGAACAGGTTTGTTTTCACATTTTCAAGTAGGCATTCCATCAAACATGAATAACTGCCATGTTTGATGACGTAATCACTTGAAATTTTCAAGACCTTATGAACGTACTAAGTTTCGACATTTTTGAAAAGTTTAAGTTCATTGGTCTAATTGGCGATTTTATATGATTTTTCAAAATAATTATAGTTTAAGTATGCATGACGTCATAATCACGTGACAAAACAAACATTTCTTGCAGTATGCATCACTTCAATTTTAACTCTATCAATTCTGAAGATATAATTAAGATTGACTTTAAATTCATGATATCGGAGCGAAAGAAATCTTTAAAGAGACATGTTTTTTTGTCTTTTGATGACGTCATAACCACATGACTAAAGAGAAATTCATTCAGAAAATAGAACGTAAACTTCTATGCCGATGTGCTGTCCAATTTTAATGCTTGTAACGCATCAGGGGGCTTTGTAACATTTAAATTTAATTTTTGACCAAAGTTCGAAACTCGGTATTGCCATAAAATCTTAATCTTTTCGAATTTGGCAATTTGAATGCCAAGCTGGACATCTACATCCTAAAATACATCTTTTGTAAAAATATCAAGATAATCGGACCTATATTGAAGGCTCTAGAGCGCGAACAAACTTTTGAAGCTGACGTCTAATCTGACGTCATATGACGCCAATGAAAATTGAAAATGATTGAATGTATAAAAAGATACTTTTTTATCGCTGCAATTTCAATTTCATTAAAATTGACTCAAAATGTATGATGCCAGAGGGAGAGAAATCTTTGAAAAAATAGGATTTTGTCCATTAAATGACGTCATAACCACGTGACTTAAAAGGAAATCTTTCAGAGAAAAGAAAGTAGACCTCTGGGCCAATAAGCTGTCCAATTTTCATGCTTCTATCTCATCAGTAGCCTTTGTAACATTAAATAATAGTTTTAGGACCAAAGTTCGAAACTCGGTTTTGCCATAAATTCTTAATTTTTTCGAATTTAAAAATTTGAAAGATAAGGTGCACATCTACATCATAATATACATCTTCTGTGAAAATATCAAGATAAAATATAAAAAAATAAAGGCTCTAGAGCGCGAACAAACTTTTGAAGCTGACGTCAAGTCTGACGTCAATTGACGTCATTGAAAATTAAAAATTATTGAATTTAAAAATTTATAAGTTTTTGTCGAGGCAATTTAATTTTCATGTTGCTTAGACACTGACAACTTACCGAAATTAACTCTTAGATTTGGTTGGAAAAAAAGGAATAATAATAATAATAATAACTAGAAGTCGTTTGTTTAAGATACAAACGAAGCGGCTTTCCGTTTGCTTATTTCAAAGGTGTTGAATATATAAGTTAAAACAAAGAAATGGAATAATGTTGGCTAATATTGTTTAATTCAATACGTAAATCATCATTATCATAAATACATACTTATGTTCAAAATTAAGCTTTATTTTATTTATTTTTTTTCATTTTCATCTTCTTAGGAAGATATTGAGAAAGCATATATATGGACCTTATTTGATTACGCAACAGTTTACTATCATGCAGAAAAAAATACTAATACAATCCTCAAGTTTTTTTTCTTACGTAAGCCAATCAATTTTAAAAGGTTTTTTATTCTTTATTTAATATCTTTTTCTTCGTAAGCATATTACTTAACAAATATTCATTGCAATTTGACCCACAATTGAAATTTTAAAAAAGAAAAAAAATACTTTGAAATCCATGACTTTCAACCTTTAAATTGATTGAGTTTTACATTTGCAAAATTAGATAGAAACAAAGGCAGAGGTGTTAGCAAAATTATAAAAATACTTTCTTATTTCTATGTATTTAACGTTATAAACGTCTTGAAACTTTCAACTATTCATTTGCTTTATATATTTGCTTATTTTTTACAGATTAATAAAAAGAAACCGTTAAACATTTAGAAAACATAAAAAATTAATAGGTAGATCTACATGTATTTGTCATTTTCTTAAGGTTTGCAGAAAGCCGTCAAAGCAAATGCAATAAGTAATCCATATAGGTTTTCTGGCTCTAGTATAATTTTACTAATTCATCGTAAATGCGACTCTATTAGAAAAAAATGTACCACAATTCACTATTCAACGCAGGCACTCTTTCCTGCAAAAGAACAATCGGATCTTGCTCAACCAACCCAATGACCGCTTTCATTTCTTTCTTCAAATTAATATATTTTCATGAATTAGCCCTATAAAGAAAAACATGAATAGGTCATGTTTGATAACGTACTCACTTGAACTTTTCTGCGCATGTCACGGCACGGCAATATTACTTATTTAAAGTTAATATGTCCACTCTTATGGTTTCTTTTAAATGTATTTTGCTTACAAATCAATGTTGTCATAAACAAGTGACACGACATAAATTCCTTAAGGTATGCTTTAGATTGCCACAATACTCATGACGCTGAAGCGCGAATACGTATTTAAATGAATGATTTTAATATTTCAACCACGGCAAAATCAAGTGACTAAAGAAAAGTATCTGTTTTGGAAGGACATGATTAGCTAACATTCTATTAATCCAGAAAAAAAATGTATTCGAGAATGTGAACAGGTTTGTTTTCACATTTTCAAGTAAGCGTTCCATCAAACATGAATATCTGCCATGTTTGATGACGTAATAACTTTAAATTTTCGTACCCTTATGAACGTACTAATTTTCGACATTTTTGAAAAGTTTAAGTTCATTGATCTAATTGGCGATTTTATATGAATTTTTAAAATAATTCTTGTTTTAGTATTCATGACGTCATAACCACGTGACAAATCAAACATGCAGTATGCATCACTTCAATTTTAACTCTATCAATTCTCAAGATTTCAATTAAGACTGATTCAAAATTCATGATACCAGAGCAAGAGAATTTTTTTTTTAAGACGTCATAACCACGTGACGTAAAAGAAAATCATTCAGAAAAAAGAATGTAAACCTCCATGCCGATATGCTATCCAATGTTCATGCTTCTAACGCATCAGGGGGCTTTGTAACATTAAAATGTAATTTAAGGACCAAAGTTCGAATCTCAGTTTTGCCATGAAATCTTTATATTTTCAAATTTGGAAATTTGAATGCCACGGTGCAAATCTACATCCTAAAATACATCTTCTGTGAAAATATCAATATAATCGGACCGAAATTGAAGGCTCTAGAGCGCGAACAAAATTTTGAAGGTGACGTCAAATCTGACGTCATTTAACGTCATTGAAAATTAAAAATAAATGAATTTATAAATTTAAAGATTTTAATCGCTACAATACAATTTTCGAAAAGATTGAGTCAAAAGTCTTGATACCAGACGGAAATAAATTTTTTAAAAAGTTGCTTTTTGTCGTTTTTATGACGTCATAATCACGTGACTTAAGAAAAAATCCTTTCAGAAATAGAAAGAAGACCTCTAGGCCGATATGCTGTCCAATTTTCATGCTTCTAACGCATCAGGGGGCTTTTTAACATTAAAATCTAATTTTAGGACCTAAGTTCGAATCTTGGTTTTGCCATGGTATCTTTATATTTTCGAATTTGGAAATTTGAATGCCACGGTGCAAATCTACATCCTAAAATACATCATCTGTGAAAATATCATAAAAATCGGACCAGAATTGAAGCCTTTAGAGCGCGAACAAATTTTTAAAGCTGACGTCAAATCTGACGTCATTTGACGTCATTGAAAATTAAAAATAAAGGAATTTATAAATTTAAAGATTTTAATCGCTACAATACAATTTTCAAAAAGATTGAGTGAAAAGTCATGATATAAGAGCGAAATAAATTTTTAAAAAAGTTGCTTTTTGTCGTTTTTATGACGTCATAATCACGTGACTTAAGAAAAAATCCTTTAAGAAATAGAAAGAAGACCTCTATGCCGATA
>CM037777.1:2899050-2949050 GCA_021229015.1 Solen grandis
ATTTCTATATTAGCCTATGTAAAATCAGGTGACCCCAATGGTGGGGCCAAATTTGACCCCAGGGCCATGATTTGAACAAACTAAATATAGATCCACTAGACAATGCATGATTTATGATTTGAACAAACTTGGTAGAGGTCTATTAGCCCATGTCACATATCAATTATCTAAACTCCAGGCTTTGTGATTTCTGAGAAGAAGATTTTTCAGGTTTTTCCTATATTAGTCTATGTTAAATCAAGTGACCCCTGGGGCGGGGCCAAATTTGACCCCAGGGTCATGATTTGAACAAACTTGGTTGTGATCTACTAGACAATGCTGCACACCAAATATCTAAACCCCAGGCCTTGTGGTTTCTGAGAAGAAGATTTTTCAAGTTTTTCCTATATTAGTCTATGTTAAATCAAGTGACTCCTGGGGTGGGGCCAATTTTGACCCCAGGGTCATAATTTGAATAATCTTGGTAGAGAGTCATAAGATCATGCTACATACCAAATATCTAAACTCCAGGCCTTGTGGTTTCTGAGAAGAAGATTTTTTCAAGTTTTTCCTATATTAGCCTATGTAAAATCAGGTGACCCCTGGGGCGGGGCCAAATTTGACCCCTGGGCCATGATTTGAACGAACTTGGTAGTGATCTACTAGACAATGCTGCACACCATAATATCTAAACCCCAGGCCTTGTGGTTTCTGAGAAGAAGATTTTTTCAAGTTTTTCCTATATTAGTCTTTGTTAAATCAAGTGACCCCTGGGGCGGGGCCAAATTTGACCCCAGGGTCATGATTTGAACAAACTTGGTGGATAAGCATGCTACATACCAAATATCTAAACCCAGGCCTTGTGGTTTCTGAGAAGAAGATTTTTCAAGTTTTTCCTATATTAGCCTATGTTAAATCAAGTGACTCCTGGGGTGGGGCCAATTTTGACCCCAGGGTCATAATTTGAATAATCTTGGTAGAGAGTCATAAGATCATGCTACATACCAAATATCTAAACTCCAGGCCTTGTGGTTTCTGAGAAGAAGATTTTTTCAAGTTTTTCCTATATTAGCCTATGTAAAATCAGGTGACCCCTGGGGCGGGGCCAAATTTGACCCCTGGGCCATGATTTGAACGAACTTGGTAGTGATCTACTAGACAATGCTGCACACCAAATATCTAAACCCCAGGCCTTGTGGTTTCTGAGAAGAAGATTTTTCAAATTTTTCCTATATTAGCCTATGTTAAATCAAGTGACCCCTGGGGTGGGGTCAATTTTGACCCCAGGGCCATAATTTGAACAATCTTGGTAGAGAGTCATAAGATCATGCTACATACCAAAAATCAAAAGGCTAGGCCTTGTGGTTTCAGAGAAGAAGATTTTTAAAATTTTCATTTTTAAAATCTATTTTTAGCTCCTGTGACCTAGAGTTTTGACCAATCAAAATAATTTTAACAACTTTGGTAAAGGGGCCCATAATGAACATTCCTGTGAAGTTTTATCAAAATCCAGTGAGTAGTTTAGAAGGAGATGTTGTTTAAAGAAATTGTTGAAGACGCACGCACGCATGACGGACGACGGACAAAAGGCGATCACAAAAGCTCACCATGAGCACGTTGTGCTCAGGTGAGCTAAAAACAGAAATGTCTGTATCTGTCACAACTTAAAGGCCCATTACTCTACCTGGAGAAATTTATATTAATCGGACAGAAAAGCAAAATATGTGCTACATATTTGATAAGAGATGTAATCTGTACATAGTCGTTGAAGACAACATTAATACAATGCATATATAAGAAAGAATATTTTAGTTAAGATCATTCAATTGTTCACAAAAACACCTAATTTGCATATAATCGTCATTTTTCTGATGTTTTTCAAAGACCTTTCGTATGTCTCCATTAATGAATCATGAGTTCTTAAGTTGATGACGTCAAAGATAAACAAATTGTGATTCAGCGTCATTTTCAATGCTTTTAACTGTTATTTTACAGCAGATAATTGCATACCATTAATTTTGTGTTAACTACAATTTTCTTTTTCATGAAAATTGTATCATTATGAAATACAACAGGCCTTTAATATTGTCATCATAATTGAAATACATTATCAATATGTGTGATGGTAGTTACAGGTTATACTGAAGGGCAGCTCATATGAGACAACTACACTGTGATATCATGCCATAGACACGTGACACAATATCATATCCACCAGAACCATTTCTTACGTCACTTTGGTATGTCGCAGCCGGGGATTAAACCTACAACCCCCACAATTCAGGGGCAGACGCTCTACTCACTCAGCCACAAGGACTGATAAACTCTCATATAGTGATGGCCAATATGAAGGATAAATACCAATAACAAAACCTTGAAGCTAACTCCTCCAGGTCTACCCTCAAATAATCCTCATTAAATTAATAATGAATGAATATCCCCAAGCCGATATCTAGTTTTTACCTATTTTAACAAAAGCTATCACAAGCATAATCTGACAGGAGGGTATTCACTTTGCATCACAATTTGGATGCAAATAGAGTAAACTGCTATCAAGATGATGCGCAAAAATTAAAACCTTCATCTGTCAGACTGCAATCTGAACATGGGAAGAAATTCCAATCGTAGATAAGTGATTGTGTTTTCTTAAATTGATTGCCGGCTTCAAGCGACCATACATCGGAAGACACACAGTGACTATTAAGAGGCTTGTAAATGTGTTTCGAAGCAATAAGAGAAGGATATATTGAATTTGTTATGTGAAAGATAGAATTTCCAATAGTCAGTCCAATGACAACAGAAAGGAGGTGGTTGTAATAACAGTGCCTGATAAATATCTTTGTCTACAAGCGGCAGGGTGGAGGGACCACAATTTGCATGCTGCCTACTGACATCAAATGCAATTCTATCTGTTCTTCGGGAGGGAACTCTCTAAGTCATAACTGAGCTCAGACAACAAGATGTGTTCTATATTCCTTGGGTAGCTCATTTAAATACTGTCAAATACTTCCATTTAGAGTTTCCATTCTACAAGATATCTGAGTGTTGCACTTTTTTATGTTTGTTATTTTATATGCAATGTCCAACATATTGTAATCAAAATGAGTTGATTATTTAGGATAATCCTAATACTATGAAAAAAGGAAAATTGTTTAAGAAACAGCAATCTTTTCTTTGATCAGATTCTTATGGTGTTACATTTCTATCTAGAAACAGATATTGGTAATTCAATTATACACGACAAAACACGCTAAAGAAATAAGTCATCAGTAGTTAACCCTTTCCCTCATATAGACTCATTTTGACGCACTCAATAGGTACCACATAAAGCCTCATCTGCAGAAAACCACAGTTAAACAGTAACTCGCAGGCTGATCTGGTTTTATGCTGTTCGCGTAAGTCTTTTCATGGTTTCCTCTATGAGGGAAAGGGTTAAAAAAGCAGATGCAAATATGAGACAAAAATTCTGAATCCTGACTCATTATTAACAGTAGCTTCCCAATCTTATGTAACTCTTGGACCCCAAAAATACCATTCTTTAACCCTTTTCCTCATATAGACTCATTTTGAGGCACTCAATAGGTACCACATAAAGCCTGATCTGCAGAAAACCACAGTTAAACCTTACCAAATTTAATTGTAAAATCCTTATTACCAGACCACTGAGGAGCAGCGAACAGCATAAAACCTGATCAGCCTGCGAGTTACTCGCAGGCTGATCTGGTTTTATGCTGTTCGCATAGGTCTTTTCATGGATTCCTCTATGAGGGAAAGGGTTAAAAACAAAATGCAATCGATGTTTACATATTCAAAAGTTAATAAAACAATATATGTCAAACAAGTTGACATATACTGTAATCACATACCCATTTCTCCCAGAGTTCTGCACTGAGATGTTCCGCTGTCTTAGCCTCCTCAAACACAAGTAATGTCCGCTGTAGTCTCTGAAATATGAACAACAAGATTACAAAATCATTTAAATCATTGTTTAAAATTTACAACATGTTGGACTAATAAAATCTGACTTTTATCAGACATCAGTCTGGACAGTATATACAACAATACACAAGGACTTTACAAAAAGCTCCAGAGGACACAAATGCCCCCACCTGTCGCATTTTCCAAAACATAGGCCAACTCCTAAGGGTGCAAGTCATGTCCTGAGTAATATATCCATGAAGTTTAAAAGTCTGTAGCACAAATAACTTCAGTTTAACTGTGTCACAGTTTTGGCATGGATGGATGGACAAAGGCAAATCTATATGCCTCACTTTTTGGTGGAGGGCATAAAAATGCAATTGCAAATGAATAATCTATTGCACAACAATAATCTTTTCTAACAAATTTATTAGAAAATAACATCATTTTTTTTATATCCAACAAAAACAACAACCATAGCAACATAAGAGAAGTGTTCAAACATCTGGCAAATTTGGCATCATCAACAGTGATCCGATAAAAATACCCAGGTGAACAAGTTCATGCTCTGAATAATATATTCATTAAGTTTCAAGTCTTTAGTACAGAATTTTTCAGAGTTACATATATCACAAGCATAGAAGTCCATATTTTTCAAAAACAAAGGGACACAACTCTGTCAACTTCAAAAATGGTTTGATGAAAAGACCCAGGTGTGCATATTCATGTCCTGAATAATATATCCATGACATTTCAAGTCTGTAGTACAAATACTTGCAGAGTTACTCGCATCACAAGCATACAATTCCATATTTTTTCAAAAACAAAGGCCCATAACTCTGTCAGCTTTAATGACAGTTTGATGAAAATACCCAGGTGCGCATGTCCATGTCCTGAATAATATATCCATGAAGTTTTAAGTCTGTAGTACAAAAACCTTCGGAGTTTCTGGACAGACGAATGTACAGATGTACATACAGATGTATGTACGTACAGGCAAAGGCAAATCTATGACTTGACTATTTGAGTTTACTGTGACAGTCCAGCTAATTACAGGTGGAGGAAGACCCCGAATGCATGGAGACAGCCGGGTAGAACCACCGACCTACCACAAGCCAGCTGGAAGGCTTCTTCACGGCAAATCTATATCCCCCATCCCCCTATTTTTGGTGGGGGCATAAAAAACACACACTTTTTTTTTTAGTAATAATAACCTTGGATTATTAGCTGCAGATTTAAAAAGTGCATGTAAAACATTTTCTTTATTTATTTCAAACTAGACACAAATAATAAGAGTGTTTTTGATAAAAAAAATTAGATGTAAAAGAAAAATACATTTTAAGCAACAGTGACCTTGACCCTTAAGGTAAAGGTATGGCAACCACATGCAAAACACTCTCAAAGTGTGAGAAACTTCATCAAAATCTTCCTCATATAAAGTCAATACATGTGCAGGATATGCCTGAACATAAACCAGACAAAAAAAAAAATATTTTGCCACAATGACCTTGACCTTGGATATAGCAAATATTTAAGCTGCAAGGATATGCCTTAATGGTATTAAAAAACAAAAAGGCCTTGAAGATGCTAACCTGAGAAAAACTGCCTTCATTGCTTGTACAAGTTACTATAATATAGCTAAGTTGTACTGAATGCATAATCTATGAGATTATTTCAATTCCACAAACCAGTCAGTACCTGTGGTAAAAATATGAAGTTGAACTTAACTAAGAGATTATTGCTATTAACATTTTCATGAAACTTCAAAATGATTGCTTAAGAAATTATGATACTAGAGTGTAAACAGTGAAATCCAGCATTTTTATTAATCAAAGGGTAATAACTCCTTACCTAATTAATTAATATCAACCATAGCCAAACATGGCCAAAATTATGGTTATAAACATTATCATGAAGTTTGATAATGATTGCTTAAGAAATGAAGATCTTTGAGTGCAAACAAAGTGAAATCTGGCAGTTTTTAATACAAAAAGGGCCCTAATTCCTTACCTTATGACAGATATCAGCCATAATCAAACTTGGCCTTATTGTCATAAAGTTTAAGAATGATTGCTAAAAATGAAGATGCTTGAGTGCAAACAAATTTGGCAATTTTTAATATTAAAAAGGCCATAGCTCCTGACCTAATTGGCTGATATCAGCCATAACAGAGCTTAGCCAAAAAATTATGGCAATAAACATTGTCATAAAGTTTGAAGATAATTGCTTCAGAAATGAAAATGCAAGAGTGCAAACAAAGTGAAATCTAGCAATTTTTAATATTAATAGGGCCATAACTCCTGACCTATTTATCTGATATCAGCCATAGTTGGACTTGGCAAAAAGAATATGGCTTTTAACATTATCATTAAGTTTGAAAATGATTGCTTAAGAAATGAAGATGCTATAGTACAAACAAAGTGAACTCAGAATTTTTTTTTTATATTAAAAGGGCCATAGCTCCTTACCTAACAAGCTAATAATCAGCCATAATACAACTTGGGTGAGATATTACGGGTATAAATATTGTCATTAAGTATGAAGATGATTGTTTAAGAAATGAAGATGCTAGAGTGCAAACAAAGTGAAATTTGATATTTTCTTAATTTCGAAAGGGCAATAACTCCTGATTGGCTCATTTCAGCCATAATCAAACTTGGTGGAGAACATTGTCATAGAGTTTGAAGATGGATTGCTTAAGAAATTAGGGTGCCAAAGTGCAAACAAAATAATTATGGACATTCATTGATCCTTAGATAGCTCAACCTGAGCACATGTGCACATGTGAGCTAAACATTGTTAGAAGTTTCACCAAAATCAGTCCATGTTTGTTTAGGACAGTTACTATGGTCTCCAAAACATATTAAATAAATGATATAAATGTATTGTGATGGACAAAAAGAAAGAAAGGCGAAAACATTATCAACAAAAAAACATTGATATACGATAATTATAAACATTCAGTCACCGAGGGCAGTCCAAATGGCTTTATGCAAATATCTCACACCCCCTCCAGATATATTCAATAAATATGCAAATGAAGAGTAACACCTTTAGGTAAAATACAATCTCCTCTCCCCAATCTTCTCCATTGCTTAATCTTTAAATCATGACCATACTGTGTTCCTAGGTTCAAACGCCCATAGCAATTCTTGCCAGTCAGCAAGACACCATCTAATCAGGCTTCCATTTTGTTTGGTTGGTTGGTTTAACGTCCAAAGGACAATAGTCAGTCATTAAGGGACATTCGTCTACATGGGAGAGATAAAGTGCTGCCTCATGGAGCATCATACCATAACCAAATGGCATAATACCACATCTAGTACTGGGCCAATCATAAAAGGCAAAAATGACAAGCATAACGAAACAAAGTCTGCCTCAAAGAAAATGAAATACATTTTAGTAACCACACTTTAAACTAGGTTAACATGTTTTTATTTCAATCCAATTTTTTTTTTTTTTAAATATCAAGGGCTGACCACAAAACTGTTCCATCTTCTTCTATTTCCATATGCATTTAGAACAGTTTAATGGATAACCCTAAATACATTGTATATTATCATGGCAGTCTGATAAGCTGTCGTGAAATGTACCTAAACCTGCATAGGTACAAGGGGTGTCCACAAAGTCACAGAAAAGTGTTCACATTTCTTTATTACAGGAACATAATATCTGAAATTTCTGACCAGTAAAATTTCATACAAAAGCAGTTAAATTTTCAACATTTTACGTGAATCACTTGCATACACACAGTTCAGTTGTACATCATAGTGTACAGTCCATTTACGATAATTCGGAATGTGATTTTTCGTTTTGATGGCATTATTCGAATAAATGTCACGGTCCTGTCAAGTTTTCCTATATATCTCATATAAAATAAATGCAATGATTTGTTTTACAATTACTCGGATAAATGCAGCAATTCAAACTTTAATACAGATCTGACAAGCAATCAAGCTGTTGATCAATGACACAATAGTTTGGACGCTGTGTCACTGTCATTTACACGCGTGCGTATTTTTCACATCTATGTTTACAGAAGATAATTAATTGGCGGTCATTTCAATTAAGGTGATGCAAACCATTGAAAATCATGTGTTGACACGTGTCACTTGATTGTCAAGAGTGTTAACAAACAACCTAAGTGAATTTTTATTTAACTATAAATATCAGTGTCAGTGTTCGAACCTCACTTCACTTTTGCGTATGCTCTTCAAGAGTAATATCACGCGCTATCAATAACAACGATTCGTAGATTTTCAAATTCATTTGTAAGTCACGATTTATTATTCCGAGTAATTCAGTGAAGGGCAATGACACTGTTGACAATTTTGTGTTTTAATTTGTGATTTATGACACTTATGCAGAATAAAGTAAAACAAAACTAACCGTGTTCGATATTTTATATACATGTACATAATACGCCAACTGATTTTCATGACGTGTATTTCTTACAAATACACAAAATGTTCACTGGTTGGTAAACACGGTAATTCGGATGACACGATTTTTTTAACATTTCAGTCAGTCCGCAGACCGAATTATGGTAAATGGACTGTAGTTTCATAAGCCTGCCATCTCAAATAAAGAAATGAAAACACTTTTCCATGAACATTTTGAACACCCCTTGTATTTAAGAGAGGAAACAACTGGCAGAAAACAGAAATAGTATCATCATTTTTATTTATTGTGTTTTATTGAAATGAATGATCTGTTTATCATACACTTCTATTCATTCATCATATACCAATTATCAGAACGAGTGGTGGCACTTTTATTTATTCCCCTAGTGAAATTCTTGATCAATCAATTAATGAAATAAATTCTATGACATCAAATACGCCGGGGAATTTTTCACATTATTGCTTCATTCTCTTCTTTTCAGTTTCTTTGCCTGGAGCTGTTTTCTCCCTCATTACTACTGGTTCAGCTACATTCAACATGAAGTGAAGAGTTACCTTACGGTAATATTTCATTAATGGAGTAATATACAATGTATTTATATTGCACAAAAAAAAAGTTGTTGTTTTTCTTCTCAATGACAACATTTGAATACTTTTGAGGTTTTTGCAAAATGGACCTGAATAGAAAACTTAATGAATACTAATAGGGACACTGACAATAGTGTCACAACAATGCTTCCACTTCTTTTCTTTGAAAAGTGGCCCTAGACCACTCACTTTAATACCAGCAGTTGAAATAAGATAATATACATTATAATAGTATAATCAAGACGGCCTTTGTTTTTCAAGAAGTCAACTGAATTTTAGCAATGATGGTAGAGAGCCATGAGGTGATCATTTGTGCCAATGAAATTAGACTCTTGCCATTGGTTTCAGAGAAGATTTTTTTCACATTAAATAAAGTATGCAACCAGAGCTCTGCATAGATCAAGTTAATACAGATTCTGTAGAGTTTAACTTTTTTAGAAATGATGCTATCACTAAAATGTGATCATTTTCACGTACAAAAAAATAACATTTTGCCATCAATTTTAGGGAAGGAAACTAACCCATTACCTGGAGCCCTCAATTATTTCTCCAGAATTAAATTTAAATTGAGCGACTTTTATGAAAGACAACAAAGGTAGTTTTTATACATTTCTGCTCTGCAGTTTCAGAGGAATGTCATTTAAAGTAAAATGTTAATGTTGATTGGCAACTGATATAGGGTGGTCACTATAGCTCACACTTGGCACACTATGCTCAGGAGAGCTAAAAATGGAAAATAATTTCCAATCCTCTTTCCAAACGTAAATTGTTTCCCTGTATTCAAGATTATCCATCACATACAGATTCACAAATTCCTAGATCTTTGAAGATTTAAATGCCTTAGAAACCCTGAAGGCTCAAACTTCGAGTCAAATTGTAAGTAAGAAAATCTGCCATCAAATTGGTTGCCACTTCAGGAGAGGTAATATCTCTGTAGATCTTAAGCCAAGAATACAATCTTAAATTACCATACTTTAGCATACTCAATATCCATTATCTTGGTCCTTAGAACCAACTTAATCCAATTTTAATGCTATTTACAATAAGCAGATGCTTCTGAATTGAAAAAGAGGAAGTGATTTAAATTTCGGAGAACGTTTTGCTTCTGAAGTATGGGGCTGCTTTTTTTCATCATGATTATTTCGATGTACTAGAGGAACTAACTTTCCATCTTGTAATGACAGCAACAGAGGCATCATTATGTTACATGAATATTCATGAGGTATTACACAATTTGTATTCCAGCATTTTCCAAAATACATGTACTTGATTATAAATAGAGACACAAACCATGACCCTCTTCTCCTGGGTGAACCAGTGATAAGCAATTTTTAATCAGAAGAGTTTTAAAGTCTCTCCCCCCACTCCCCACCCACATGTCCCCAAGGAACTGATGACAAATAGTGATCAGTATAAAACAAGGCTGGATTTCAACCAACAATATTTAGAGTTAAGTAGTACTTACATACTTAGGGATGATTTTCATGAATCTTCTAACTATAATAAAAGGTTATTGAGATAAAAATGTATACAAACTAGATGTGGGTGTTCCTCGGAACACTTGTGTCGCCTGCATTTAAGCATGTTTGATGAAAGAATTGACTAGAAAATCGATCTTTTGACAAATTATTGATAAAGCATAATCTATTTTGTGAGGTACAAAATAACACCAAATCACACACACACACACATATATATATATATTTTTTTTTTGGGGGGCGGGGGGGGGGGGGGGGGGGAGAAATAAAATATTCAAACAGTGCAATATGTAATAATTTTCCCGAGCACTTTCGACTATACAGTCTTCATCAGAGGAGTGTCAGAATGACTATGAATTCAAAACATTAACTGTAAGAAAAATTATGACGTCATTAAGCACTTATGACGTTAATTATATATATGTTGCAAGTTTGTAGTCATCATTATCATTATTGAGTTATCATTCTTGTGTACTGCACTCAGACCAATGAGATCTATCTACTATAAATGTTTAAGGCAACACTTCAAATACTTTACAAGTTATGCACCACACAAGAATTAAATCCAAAAAAATAAACAAAGGGAAATAACTCCAAAAATACAACAGTTATCATTCTTGCACAATGCACTCCATGAGATCTTTCCACCTGTGAGGTTTCAAAGTAATACCTCAAATACTTTTCGTGTTATGCTCCAGACAAAAATGAAGTCTGAGTATCAACAAAGGGCAATAACTCAAGGAAAAAGAGAAACAGAGTTATCATTCATGTGCACTGCACTCAGACCATTGAGATCTATGAAATTTCAAGTCAACACCTCAAATACGTTTCGAGTTATGCCCCAGACAAAAATTAAGTCTGAAAATCAACAAAGGGAAATAACTCAGAAAATAAAACAGAGTTATCATTCTTATGCACTGCACTACAAATCCATGAGATCTTTCCATCTATGAAGTTTCAAAGCAATATCTCAAATACTTTTTGAGTTATGGTCCGGACAAAAATAAAATCTCAGAATCAACAAAGGGTAATAACTCAGAAAATACGAAAGTCAGAGTTATCATTCTTGTGCACTGCACTCCACCTCAATGTGATCTATCCATGTTTTAAGTTTCAAGGTGATACCTCAAATACTTTTCGAGTTATGCTCCGGACAAGAAAGTGTGACGCCGACGACGCCGACGACGACGACGACGCCGACGACGCCGACGACGACGACGACGACGACGACGACGACGGACAAAGTGATCCCTATGTGTCTGCCATGCTATGCAGGCGACACAAAAATTATCTAAATTTGTCAACCCATTCATGAGTTGTTGAATGGAAAAAGCCAACAGACCGATGGACAAGCTCATATACCCCTCCTGCCCCTCAATTTTTTGTGGGGGTATAAAAGACAAATCACAAGAAACAAATCAGCTGAAGTCTTTTGTCTTACAGGTTGATCAGGTTTAAACTATCTTTCATTAAATGTCAAAATGTACTTTTGAACCACAGGATTGTGCAATTGTTTGCTTCCACTGAATTCAATCCTCCAATTCTCAAAGAAATTACCATCAGTTACAATGTCATTTCCTTCTTGGACACAAGCCATATCTTTTGTGTCCTGAAAGAAATCTGCCGAACAACAATCTCTGTGAAGAAATCTTGCAATATCCATTCTGAAACTAATATGTGAATGTACTGCCTTTACTTTTATCAATCAGCAATCTTTTCTCTGCTGGAAAATTGCTGCAACAAAGTTAGAATATTCAACAACTTCAAGAAACAACAACGAAAAAACTTCTTCTATTGATATTCTTCAAGCCGTTAAAAGAACTGGCCAAAAACATATACATACCACAGTTTAAAAATGATATGTTGATGATTTAATATAAATGCAAATGAGAAAGGAAATTTGAAAATTTTCCACTTGATCTTCTAGATACTATCTATTTTATAAAAATGAATTTATTATTCTACATGCTATTTGGAATTTCAATATCTCTGAGTAGACAAGAGATATATGTAACAAATGCTTTTCAACAGATATCAGCCAATTACATACGAGAATGCAGACTGGTCCAAACGTCATCAAAAAATAAAGTGGTTTTGTGCTTTTTATTCATGAGACGTCACGGGGGAACCTTATAAAAGCATGCTTATATATCAATTTTCTTTCAATACTTTATTCAAATTATACACCTGGAAATATTTCCTTGATTACAAGGATGGGCCTATCTGCTTATTTAAAAAGAAATCTGGCGTGTTTCTCTTGCTGTCAAATGAATGAAAATATATTCTTTGTTTCTGTGAGCATTTCCATCAGCATCGACAACCTTAAACGCATCTCACTGATGTTCATCCTCTATTTAATTCAAATAAATATGCATATTCATATTTCACTGTTGTTTACTGTCAAAATTATTCAATTCCTATCATCAGCTGTTGATTACACTCAGTATAATTCAATGATATGCAAATTTTATGATGTAACAACATGGCATCAAACATATTTTATGAGTACAACTGCTCTAATAGCGCCATTACAAAATATTTTAATATGTTGCTATATTGCAACCCATTTAATAAAGTGAGAACAATGTAAAATATTAAAAACATAAATAATTCAAGGGCCATAATTTTAGACAACTGATCTTTCCCGAGATTGCTGGCACAAGAGTCAAATCAAAAATTATCTTTTTATGATTAAAATGTTTTATCCAAAGAAACTCATCTGAATTAAGTTACCAAATATCAACATCTTATAATTACTTGAATTATACAATGAACAAAAAAAAACAAATGCAGTCACAGGAGTATAAACAATTTGAAATCTGGCCTTCCTTCAGAATTAAGTTTAATAATTATTAAGCAGTTTGTCTATTTGCTCTTACAATAATGTAGTCTGGAGTTCCTTCCCATTTTTACTATGTAAAATGAAATTATTTTAATTATGCAGGGAACCAGACTAACAATATTGTAGTCTGGAGTTCCTTCCCCTTTTTACTATGTAAAATGAAATTATTATAATTATGCAGGGAACCAGACTAACAATATTGTAGCTCAGAATTTATACAGTCTGCATTAGGGCTGAAACAAGTGCACGGGTAACTGTGGGTTGGGTAAAAATTGCGGGTCCTGGGGTACAAAATTATTACCCTTTACCTAATGTCAGCCTTTTGTGTTATGATACCTCATAAACATTTTTTTTTAACATTATTCCACACCGTGGCCAACTTGTAATGACATCCTTTGAAGTAATTCCACATGCTATCAAGAAGTTATCTTCCCATAAGTCCAAGAGAAAGATATATTTTTGGCATACAAAGTCCAAATCATTAAACATTTATTGAAACAACTTCAATAATTAGTTAGGCTGTAAAGTGTTTTTTATACAATGACAACATCTACAGGGTAAGAGTATGACTAGTACCTAGGTAAAAAAATTGACTCATTTCAGCCCAAGTCTACATGGAAAAGAACTAGAAATTTGTCCAGAGGACACAGATGCCCTCATCTGTTGCATTTTCCAAAACAAAGGCCATCACCCAGGTGTGCAAGTCACATCCTGAGTAATATATCCATGAAATTTAAAATCTGAGCACAAATACCCTCAGAGTTACCTATGTCACAGTTTAGGGATGGACAGACGTACAAAGGCAAATCTATATGCCTTACTTTATGGTTTGGGGCATAAAAATGCACTGGCAAATGAAGAAGAAAGCACATTTATAATCTTTTCTAACAAATCTATAAGAAAATAACATCATTGTTTGTATATTCTAACAATAACAACAACCATAGCAACACAAGACAAGAGCTGTCAGAGGACAGCACGCTCGACTATTCAAAATGCTTGTTGGTAAATCAAATGAAATCTATTACAATTCTTGCCCTTCACATGCCCTGTACATAATAATAGTCAAAAATGATATACCTTGATAGTCTGATACCCCTTAATATATTTATGATGTCTAAAATCCATCCCATGCCTAGTTAATGAGACATAATAAAAGCACAATAACACTGTGCATGCAAAATTTAAACCAAAAATCCAAGTTAGAAAAGGGCCATAATTTGCATCAGTCCTAAAGTTATCCTCCTGTTTTCTGATGCCCTTGAAGACACTCCTTAACTTTCTAGACAATTCCACAAGCAATTTCTGAGATATAAGCTGGATAGTAGCTTGAATGCAAAAATTTAACCAAAATTCTAAGTTAAAAGGGGGTCATAATTTTTAATTTATTCCATCAAGTGTTATCTAACATGAAAGTATGATACCCCTAAATGTATTTAAGATGTTTCAAATCAATCACCTGCCTGGATACTGAGATATTAACATGAAAGTATCTTGCATGCAAACTTTAACCAAAATTTCTAAGTTAAAAAGGGGCCATAATTTATAATATATTCCATCAAAAGTTATCTACCATGAAAGTATGATACCCCTAAACATATTAAAGATGTTTCAAATCAATCCCATGCCTGGATACTGAAATATTAGCATGAAAGTACATTGCATGCAAAACTTTAACCAAAATTTCTAAGTTAAAAAGGGGCAATAATTTGAAACATATTCTATCAAGAGTTACCTACCATGAAAGTATGATGCCCCTAAACATATTAAAGATGTTTCAAATCAATCATGCTGATACTGAATATAGCATGAAGTACTTGCATGCAAAACTTTAACAAAAATTTCTAAGTTAAAAAGTGGCAATAATTTGTAACATATTCTATCAAGAGTTATCTACCATAAAAGTATGATACCCCTAAACATATTAAAGATGTTTCAAATCAATTGCATGCTTGATACTGAGATATAAGCATGAGAGTATCTTGCATGCAAAACTTTAACCAAAATTTCAAAGTTAAAAAGGGGCCATAATTTGTAATATATTCCATCAAGAGTTATCTACTTTGGTTGTATGATGCCCCTAAACATATTCATAAACTTTCAAGTCAATACCATGAATGGTTATTGAGATATAAACTAGATAGTAGCTTGCACGCAAAACTTTAACCAAATTTTCTATTGCATGCAAAACTTTAACCAAAATGTCTAAGTTAAAAAAAGGCCATAATTCATATTAAATTCAGTCAAGAGTTATCTATCTTGGTTGTCTGATGCCCTTGAACATATTTATAAACTTTCAAGTCAATACCATAAATGGTTATTGAGATATAAGGTTGATAATAACTTGCACGCAAAACTTGAACCAAAAGCTGCAATGCCAACGCCGACGCCAGGGTGACTACAATAGCTCTCATATTCTTCGAATAGTCGAGCTAACAAGTGCTCAAACATCTGGCATTTCAAATCGAGTGCAAATCCACATATTTCACATAAATGTCATTGAAGCATTTTACAAGAATACTTCTTTTATCGATGGATAGTTTTATTAAACAACTAGACAAGGGAAAAAAATGGTAAGTACCTGCCATACTTTTGGAGCTGAGGGCTCCATAAAAGTAAAATTCCATATTTTTCCTAAACAAAGGCCCAGAGTTCTGTCAATGTCAACAGTGATCCGATAAAAATACCCAGGTGCACAAGTTCATGTCCTGAATAATATATTCATGAAGTTTCAAGTCTGTTGTACAAATACTTTCAGATTTTAATGTGCGTCACAAGCATAAAATTTCATAATTTTCAAAAACAAAGGCCCATTACTCTGTCAACTTAAACGAAGGTTCGATAAAAATGCCCAGGTGCGCATGTTACTGTCCTGAATAATATATCCATGAAGTTTCAAGTCTGAAGTAAAAATACTTTTGGAGTTATGCGCATCTCAAAGTTTGGGACAGACAGACAAAGGCAAATCTATATGACCCCCCACCCCCACTCCCATTTTTGGTGGGGGCATAATACTTTCAGAGTTACATGCGTCACAAGCATAATTTTTTTTTTTTTTTTTTAAAGGCCCATAACTCTGTCAACTTCAAGGGCGATTCAATGAAAATACCCAGGTGCACAAGTTCATGTTCTGAATAATATATCCATGAAATTTCAAGTCTGTAGTACAAATACCTTAGAGTTATGCGCATGACAAAGTTTCGGGATGGCAGACGAATGTACAGACAGACAAAGGCAAATCTATATCCCCCCACTCCCCCCATTTTTGGTGGGGACATAAAACCCCATAGTTTCATATATCCTTAAAAGTTAAGTAAATTAATATTCGCAAAGTCATTAATCTCTACATGAATAATCATGAGGTAAAGGGTTAAGATAAGTTTCCATGCACAGAATGAAAATCTTTCGAGAAAGAAATGTTTTGATGGAAAGGTCAGAATTACATGACCTATTCAATTTGGGAAACTTAGAGTGAATGAATAGTTCATTAAGCAGTTTGAAAGAGCTGTGCACGAAATTTCATTTCCTATGTGACTTTCTGTTTGCTTTTCTCATGTCCTGACAGATCAATACCATGTAATCATTGGTTAGTGTGAGAAGGGAATCCCCGTCTGCCATAAACAACAACTGTCTATAGTCGTTCTTCGACAGTCATCGTTCCTCCGCCTCTAAACACCGATAGCTTCCCTTCTCAGGGCTGTAATTCTCAGACACTTGCAATTAACACAAAGTTACAGTGTACATCTGAAGAACAGCTGAGCTGTAGTGGACGAGGCAATGGCTGAGGTATGCTGAGATCGAATGTCTAAATTTGAATTCAAAATGAATGTTTTCCCTTAATCCTGTTTTACTATCTCTTTCAAACTTTACCCAAGGGATTCATGGTTTGAAATATTTGTCAGACATTGTATTAACCTCCAATCTCAACAACATTTTCTTCCTGTTGTATGATGGGTTTAAAAAATTGGTTATCAGCTTAGGCTTTTAAAACTGACTCCCAGGTTTCAAACATTTACATTATAACTCAAATATTGTAGTTTGATTCATATTGAATCTGATGATAATAAAAAAAAAATTATTTTGAAAATCAAACTTATACATTAGTTTTTATTGTTAAGAGAAATTGGTTCTGTAACACCCTTATCTTTAAACAAAATAAATGCTGATATGCTATTAATAGCATGTCCCTGTAGAGTGGTCTTTCAAAACTTATGGTTTACGCCACATAATAGCCATCAATTCCATTAAAGCCATGTATGTAATTTCACAATATAAGCTTTTAAAATGTCAAACAATGGATATCTTAGGGGCAAATTGACCTGTTATGACATATGCAGACGTTCTTTTATTACCTACCCTTGATAATTTTGTTGTCATGGGTTACCTACCTTGAAACCTAAAAAAACTGACTTCCTCCATTTTCCTGTGGTAAAGTTTAGATTTTTTTCACAAAATTTGAAACAGAATCATATAATACATCTTTCCTACTCCGTGAGTTTTTCACAAAAATCAAATTCAGTTTTTTATATTCATAGAAATCGTATATTTCCCATAGACTTCAATGTTTAACTTAAAAACAGATTCTCTCTCCCACAAGTAATAAAACTTAGAAAAACTCTCAGTAAACATTTTTATTTTTGAATAAAACAATTCACTAATTGTCATAATATCAATGAATGAATTTAATTAACCATCAACAAGGAAAAGTTAAAAGAGAGATGACCAAAGCGACAAGAGTAAAATAAACAGCAATATATGTGGAAATCAGATTGTTTCATCCTTATTCTTTCATCCATACAACAAACATGCAAAACACTGCCCGTAATGTTGCTACCTAATCCTTTCTATTGTTGATATTTTGGAGTTTACCATTTGCTGTGACAATATTTTGCCAATTTTTGCTGAGGCGTGACGGAAGAAGTGTGATGGAAAGACAGACAGACAGACAAACAGACAGACGATGAAAAGTGACCTCTGCTTACAGCAGGTGACACAAAAAGGGATATCAAGCATGAACAAAAGAAAAAAAATTACATCATAATTGCAAGCAGATAAAAAAGAAAACTTGGTGAATTGGAAGAAACAAAAATCTTTAATAAAAGAGAAATAGTGTAATCTAGATGTTTATGTACCAGTATTTACTTTTACTAATTATCTCGTTTGCGCTGCAATTTTTTTGCCTTTTTTCCTCCTCTTCACTTTCCCTGAGGGCAAATCCATTTTGCAGCTCAATCCAATCAGCCGATGAGGTAACAGTTTAACACTGCTTCTCCCATCACTGAGATCCAATTACTGTGCAGACTTGAACACTTGCCGTTACCGCAGTAACCTAATTGTCATCAAACGGGGGCTCATATAAGAGAGCCTGAAGACTTGTCATGAATGCAAAAATTAGTCAATTTGTCCACTTAGAGCCCATTTCTGTGTTACCAAGTGTAATTATAATCTGGGTGCTTGGAGAGTAGGGTTTTCTGTAGATTAACAAACTCGCTTAACTAAGCAGAAGTTCAGAGAACTATTTGGTTGAAAACTTAATACAAGAGAAGCTTCAATTCAGTTCATGGCTGCTTTATTGTAAATGTTTATTTATTGCCGTGGATTTCATCCCTATACAGTGTTGTAGATTTTTTAATACAATCATATTTCCTATTGGATTTATTAAATATATATTTTTTTTCTTCTGATGCAGGTGCCAACTGTTAGTTATCTCACTTTAATTAGATATTTTTTATTTCATCTGTTGTATACCTTCAGGAAGTACAAGGTTGGGCCAACTTGAAACCTGGTTTAATTACTCACCCCAGTTGGTCCTTTTGCCGACTGACTATTCCAAGGCGGTAATTGTGTTTCTCAATTTCATGTTATGTTTTTTGTCAATTACATGCACCTCCAGTTAGTTCCTATTTAATATATGTTGAATTTCTCATAAGACATTTTGTCCTTACTTGTTAAAGTTAACCAAACAATTTTGAAGTAATCAACTGGATAAAAAATCAATATACAATAAATTTCAAGTGGGGGATAAAAATTTAATTTTTACGTTTTGATGTGAATTCTTTTATTCAAAAGAAATTGATCATAATAGCAGATCTGTTTGACAGGCAGGGGGTCTCCAATAAGCATGATATTATATCAATAATGAAGTGCCAAGAAATGAAGTGAGACAGATATATCAAAGGCAAAACAAGACTGGAAAAAAAATAAGTGGATTTTATTTTCATTCATGACAAGTGTGTTTTAAAGTCAAGCATGTTTTGCTAAGGTATTCCAATAAATATTGTATCCTCTTCATTTTCATTGGTCAAATCGCAGTCAAACGTAGACCCTATAAATTTCTATAAAGGATCAGTAGAAATCCATAAAGGGTCAGTGGAAACAAAATGATATTTAAAATGAAGAAAATCATGAATATATGACTAGGAAAAGTGGTAAATGGCTAGCACCCCAACCCTATGATCATTAAGGACCCATATTTCTATATTGGGTGGAAAAGTGGTAAATGGCTAGCGCCCCAACCCTATGATCATTAAGGACCCATATTTCTATATTGGGTCATAACCAAACTCGATAATTAATATGGAGCTGCATTCAATGACCTGCATCCAGATCCTATCTCCATCACTCTTTGTACAGTATACCAAATTAACCCATTTTAATGCTATCGGAACTTTTAGAATTTTCCATCATTCGACATAGGTTGAAAAACAAACTTCTGATTAAAATTCGGTCATCTAAGGAATCAACTATCAATAATGCATATGACAAATGGGTTCATCTGAAAAACTGAAATGTTTCTGATACATCTGACAACTTGACATTCAAAATGTGAGTTTTATATACTATAGCATTGTATGTAATATAGCATTGTGAATACTAAAGGAATGATTGTTTATTTTGGATTTTTTTTTTAAACTTAACATTTGATTAAAATGCCCTTTTCTACATATAAAGTACATATTCAATGGTGTTGTATAATGAAAATAATAAACAAGAGGGCCATGAAGGCCCTGGAATTGCTCACCTGAGAACCAGGTATTAGTAGGTGGAAAAGAAACAGCAAATATCTTACGATATTAATGAAAATGGGCTCTGCCCCCTGCCAGCCATATTTTTAGACGGATTTAAATAATTTGAACTATCTTGGTAGAGAGTGACCCAAGGAACATCTGTGCCAAAAAACTTTGAAATCCATCCAGAACTTTTAGACAAGAAGATTTTTCAAATTTTTACTATATGCATAAAAGGCTCTGCCTCACTGGCCGCCATGTTTTTTGACTGATCCCAATAAGTATTTCAATGTTGGTAGAGAGTGACTTCAGGAACATCTGTGCAAAAAAAACTTTGGAATCCAGCCAGTACTTTTGGACAAGAAGATTTTTCAAATTTGTTCCTTATACATATAAGGAAAATGGCAAAAATGGAAATATAATTTTTACCATTCAATTCTATCCAATCAATACCTTTGTATATGTTCTACTCAATCTTTCACAATTATTCCACCAAATAATTAATATGTGAATACTCTTAGTTCATAGAAAATTCGCTATAATTTGCATGACAGAACTCATTGTTCAAGTTCAAATTCCCCATGCTGTTCAATAGTATATCTATCAAGATAAAGAGCTGCAAATACATAATTCTACAAAAACACAGGTCTGTGCAGTTGGCCTAGAGATTAACCCAACAATAATATCCATTCATTTCAGTAAAGACCTAAGAATGAGCTAATGCATGACAGCCAGCAATTATGGGATCAGAGCTGGAATTAGGAGTCTATTTTGAGATGATTGGCCATGAGAAAAGTTTTAAAATCTTTGATAACTTCAGTCAAATAACTATGACGTTGATCAACTAATTGGTGCAATTTGAATCATGATTTATTGAGGAATATTTTTTATGGATTTGTATAGAAAGCTTTAACACCACTTGCCCTTTAAAGGCTAAGCCTTAATTGGCCTGTCTGGATTAGGGCTTTCACATTTATCATTTTTTATAAAATAGAAAACTTCAAAAACATAATTTTATTTTCAGACCAAGTTTTTTGTTTGTCATTTTATGTACTAGATAAGTCTTCAAATAGTCTTTTTGTGTAATATAACATGATCATAAGTTAAATGTTTCAAAATTTATTGGTGGGTAAATTTTTAACATCCCATCAACAATATCACGGTCAATCTGGGATTTTGTTTATGTGATAGACTGCATTATAGTGTTGTCTTACTGTGGCATCATATCACAGATTAGACATTCATTATCCTGACACTGTTTCAATTAAACCGTATCAAACAATTGAAGTCTTTTTTTTGTTTTTTGTTTAACATCCTACTGACAGTGTTTCAGTCATTTAAAGATGATGTCTACTTGAAACAGATATTTAGTACTGTCACACTGTGGTATCACACCAAAGACATGAGGCATGATACCATACTCAGTCACATTATCAGTGGCATAGCTTCTATTAGGTTCTGTAGATCCAGGCCTACAAGATGATCAAGAAAATGACATTTTCAAAAGCCCCAAAATTGCAATTGGGATATTTTGGAATGCCGCATTTTTCTCTGTTTAATCTCTAATTGATCTTAGATCTTGAGGGTCAAGGTCATTTGAAGGTCAAGGTCACCTGGTGGCTAGAGCTTACCAAGGTACATGCACTTGTGAAGTTTGGACGCTGTAGGGGGAATGACTTTTGTGTTATGGTCAAGGTTAGTTTTGTGACAAACAGACAGACCAAAAAAACATTATGCCCCCCTCCTCCCCCCATCTATCATGTGGTGGCATAAAAATCTCCCCTGATTATCCTGACACTGGGCTATCCAGTCCTGGACAACCCTTATATGCTGAGAGCCAAGCAATCGCTTATTGCCATTCTAGAAAATAAAATTCCTTAGATACAACATAAATCAGATTTTTCTATCTTTAAACCTTTATAATATGAAGCTCTCAGGGAAATAACCATAGCAACCACTAAACAATTTTTATGTCAAGAGGGTAACAATTTAAAACCTGTTTGGACTATAGTACCTGCTTTCAGTCTGATCTAGATTTTTTTTGTTGGTTTTTTGTTTTTAAATAGTCTAACAACATGCATATAAAGGGGATGGAGTTAAAAAAGAAGCATAAAATAAATAGTAATACTAAATGATAAGATCATGATTCTTAAAAATGATTTAGAGAGTGTGTTTGTGTGCGTGTGTGTAACTACATTAAAATTAAATTGACCTTTTATCAACAGTAAAAGGATTTAACTAAATGCAAACACTTAAACCTCCCACTTTTCCCAGTTATGAACCTCCCCGTGTAATTATGTTTTATAAAAAACATAATGCCTTTGTTTCGATACTTCTTAAGAAATGAAATTTTATTTCTTAACTCTTACAATTCTGTGGGCAATTGTGACTGCCTTTCTGACCAGTTCATACCAAGGTAAGTCTGCACAGCTATTAAGCATGTGCTATTAAGTTAATAAATTTTCAGCAAGCACCCCTATAAACAACTAATGATACAGTCCAAAATGAGGAAAGGACAAGTCCAATTTAGATATTTAGCATGGTAAGGGTTAATCAAAAGCTTTTTTCTTCATTTCATTGTGGTATACATTCAAATGATAGGAGAGATTTAGTTTTTGTTTGTTCAACTTTCCCATTTTCACTGAAATAATATGAATACATTATTCAGGCCATGCAATAACACTTATAAATTGAAAATCCAGCACAAGTGAAACTTCTTCACCCTAAGCTCAATATCCATTCTGTTACTGGCAGGACAATCACTTGAAATCAGCCATTCATTTCTAGAGGTGAATGAGGTAGTGTCTGTCAGTAGACAAATTACCCAGAAACCACCTGAATCTATCAGTGTACGAATTACCCAGAAACCACCTGAATCTGTCAGTGTACAAATTACCCAGGAGGGACCTGAAGCCCCCTCTTGCCATTTTAAAAAAACAGAGTGTTTAGACAGAACCAACACTGAGGTTTGGCAATTCAGACTGTCTAATCCAACTTTTGTCCGACTTAACAGACCAATCAAAATGTGTAAAAGAGAAAAAGATATCAGTCCTGCATGAATGAATAATATCATTTCATTGGTTAATATGATGAAATTGTATAGTAAAAGTTATGTGACAATAATGAAGTACATTGTGAAAGTTTCTGTGTATTTATGTCCATCAAAAATGAAAAAAAAAAAGAAACATGTCAAATGAACTGAAACCAGGTTTTCAACAGTTGCCCCAGGCAACCAAACTACCATTTATTTACAGCCCTGACGTAGAAGCAAACATAATTATGACATCACACAAATTGACATCATAAAAGATCCTTTTCACCATAACACTCATGTTTACAAGTCTTTCTTTTCTTTTTTTTTTTTTTGAGCCATGCAGTATGTATTTTCTTCAAGAATGTTGGTGACAACATAACTCATTGATGACAACATAATATGCATGATGACATCAAAAGTACAGGGAAAGATTTGTTTTCAGAGAAAACTGATGTCTTCCCCCAACCTCTTCCCCTCACACACACATATACACTGAGGCACACAGTGATATATGCAAATAGTTAAAGGGCTGACTATATGTGTGTGACACTTCCTCTCATCAATTTCTTTCCATAACTGGAACATAAGAAGAGTTATCTTGCAGTCAAGAAATTGTGAAAAGGGGAAATAACTAAAAACAAGAGGACCATGATGGCCCTAAATCGCTCACCTGAGATAAATAGGTTGACCCAAGGAACATCTGTACCAATTTATTTTACAAGAGGCCAAGATGGCCCTAGATCGCTCACCTGAGAAAAGTATCATTCATTGCCTGTACAAAACAGATTGCTTCAGAATTAAGATGATGAGGTGAAACAATGTTCAGGAATTTTCTGACCCCATCCACAAAAGATATCATCATGACAAACATTCTGCCAAAGTTTGAGGATGATTGGACCAAAAATGTTGCCCTCAGAGTATAAACAAGATTTTTCTAAGATTTGACCTACTGACCTACATTTCTATCCAGCCCCACCCATTTTCAAACTGGTTCGAGATATCATCATGACAAACAATCTGACCAAGTTTGAGGAAGATTGCATCAAAACTGTGGCCTTTAGTGTGTAAACAAGATTTTTCTAAGATTTGACCTATTGACCTACATTTCTATCCAGCCCCACCCATTTTCAAACTGGTTCGAGATATCATCATGACAAACAATCTGACCAAGTTTGAGGAAGATTGCATCAAAACTGTGGCCTTTAGTGTGTAAACAAGATTTTTCTAAGATTTGACCTATTGACCTACTTTTCGGTCCGGCCCTGCCCATTTTCGAAAGGGCTCAAGATATCATCAAGACAAACATTCTGACCACGTTTGAGGAAGATTGGATTAAAATTGTAGCCTCTAGTGTGTAAATAAGATTTTTCTAAGATTTGACCTACTGACCTACTTTTTGATCCAACCTGACCCATTTTAGAAAGGGTTCAAGATATCATCAAGACAAACATTCTGACCAAGTTTGAGGAAGATTGGATCAAAATTGTGGCCTCTAGTGTGTAAACAAGATTTTTCTAAGATTTGACCTACTGACCTACTTTTTGATCCAACCTGACCCATTTTCGAAAGGGTTCAAGATATCATCAAGACAAACATTCTGACCAAGTTTGAGGAAGATTGGATCAAAACTGTGGCCTCTAGTGTGTAAACATCAAAATTGTTGATGGACGACAAGATTTTTCTAAGATTTGACCTACTGACCTACTTTTTGATCCAACCTGACCCATTTTCGAAAGGGTTCAAGATATCATCAAGACAAACATTCTGACCAAGTTTGAGGAAGATTGGATCAAAACTGTGGCCTCTAGTGTGTAAACATCAAAATTGTTGACGGACGACGGACGACGGCCGACGGACAATCAAGTATCCCAAAAGCTCACCCTGAGCTATGCTCAGGTGAGCTAAAAATCTGGCCAGTAGTTTTGAAGAAGATGATTTTTAAAGTTTTCATATTTTTTTTTCTTTTTGTTGCCATGGCAACCAGAGTTCTATATGGATCAAGTTTATTTTAGGAACTTTTGTGAAGGTTAACCCAAGGATCATTCCTGCCAAATTTAATCAAATTCTGTCCAGTGGTTTCAGAGGAAATGTTGATTAAAGTTTTCCCTATATACATATAAGGCAAATAAGCCCCGCCCCTGGCGGCCATATTTTTTACGGATCGGAATTTTTTTTAGCAACTTTGGTAGAGGTTGACCCAAGGAACATCTGTACCAATTTATTTTAAAATCTGGCCAGTAGTTTTGAAGAAGATGATTTTTAAAGTTTTCATTTTTTTTTCTTTTTGTTGCCATGGCAACCGAAGTTCTACATGGATCAAGTTTATTTTAGCAACTTTTGTGAAGGTTGACCCAAGGATCATCCCTGCCAAGTTTAATCAAATTCTGTCCAGTGGTTTCAGAGGAGATGTTGTTTAAAGGTTTCTCTATATACATATAAGGCAAATAAGCCCCGCCCCTGGCAGCCATGTTTTTTTACGGATTGGAATATTTTTAGCAACTTTGGTAGAGGTTGACCCAAGGAACATCTGTACCAATTTATTTTAAAATCTGGCCAGTAGTTTTGAAGAAGATGATTTTTGAAGTTTTCTTTTTTTTTTCTTTTTGTTGTCATGGCAACCAGAGTTCTACATGGATCAAGTTTATTTTAGCAACTTTTATGAAGATTGACCCAAGGATAATCCCTGCCAAGTTTAATCAAATTTTGTCCAGTGGTTTCAGAGGAGATGTTGTTTAAAGGTTTTTCTATATACATATAAGGCAAATAAGCCCCGCCCCTGGCGGCCATGTTTTTTTACGGATCGGAATAATTTTAGCAACTTTGGTACAGGTTGACCCAAGGAACATCTGTACCAAATTATTTTGAAATCTGGCCAGTAGTTTTGAAGGAGATGATTTTTAAAGTTTTCAAATTATTTTTCTTGTTGTTGCCATGGCAACCAGAGTTCTTCATGGATCAACTTTATTTTAGCAACTTTTGTAGAGCCTCACCCAAGGAACATTCCTGCCAAGTTTCATTAAATTCTGTCCAGCGGTTTCAGAGGAGATGTCGTTTAAAGCAAATTGTTGACGACAGACGACGCATGACGACGGACGCCGGACGAAGGGCACTCACAAAAGCTCACCTTGAGCACTTTGTGCTCAGGTGAGCTAAAAATACTAACGCCAGAGTTATGAACCTGGTGCATGACACTTTCTCTCATAATTTCTTTCTATAAATGAAATTTAACTTCAATAGCATGAGTCGAACTGGAGTTATCTTAAGGACACAAAATTGTATAAAAGTGGAAAAACTCCAACAAGAAACATTGGAAATGGATTATGTTCTAGTGTACTGCAATTCTTGTCCATAATGTCTACCCACTTATGAAGCTTCAAGGTTATATGTCTCATAGTAAGCTTTGATACTTTGTGACAAAAATTAAGTTTGAAATCTAAGAAAGGCAATAACTCCAAAAATATGATGCACAGAGTTATGGTTCTTTGTACTGCACTTCTCATATAAATATGGGGGAGACATAATTAAGTCAGGCACTGCAATTCTATAAAGGTTTTCGTGAACAGTTATGTACCTTGACAAAGAGGAAGTTATTTGAAGAAAGCAAAAACCATTTTTAATAACAATGACCTAGACCCTATTGACCTGAAATTCAATCCCAAACCTTCCTCTTCCCATAAGGTATCTATCTACTAAAAATACTCACTCCTAAAAAGTTTTGGAAAAAAAAAGGAATCTACCTGCCAAGAATGAAAACTATATCTCAATTCTAACAGAAGATATTTGATGGAAACAACCTGTTTGATGCAAAATTATTTTTAGTTATGGTGACCTTGACCCTACTGACCTGAAAACCAATCCCAACCTTCCTCTTCCCTTAAGATATCTTAAGAATTCTATCTACTTAACATATGATCATCACACCTCACTCCTAAAAGAAATTAAATATGTAAACAAAAATCTATTTTTAGCAACAGTAACCTTGACCTTGACCCTAGTGAAAATCAATCCCAGCCTTCCTCTTCCCATAAAGGTATCTTAAAAAAAAAAAGAAATATCACTTACGGTCACAAATTGGATGTCAGGGTTTTTTTTGTAGTAAGAGGGCCTTAACTCCTGATCTAATTGGCCAATATCAGCCATAAACTCAAACTAGGCCAAAAGATTATGGCTATAAACATTGTCATGAAGTTTAAAGATGACTGCTTAAGATATGATGATGCTAGAGTGTTAAACTAATTATGGACAACGGATATTCAACAATCAATCTTATTAAGCCCATCCTGAACAAAATGTCACGTCTCTGGATGAGCTAAATAGATACTGTGTACACGGTCAGATTAGGCACAGCTACGTATAAGGCGCATCCTAATTTTAAGGATAACTTATTTGAAAAAAAAAATTAACTTAACGTATTATATATGGCGAAATTTTGTTTTGAAATTCGTGCCGTTGTACATTTTGACAGACTGAAAGCTATCTGTACGTCACCCTGGCTAATCTTACGGTAAACTGTTTTATTAACACATGGCATAAGATTAACGTTAGACCGTTACGTGGAGGGGTAGTATAAAGGTGACACATTTTCATAACATGACATTACTCAACCGTGTCCCCACATTCTAAATAACACTGGGGACCATTGTCACCTGTCAAAATTCTCCCAACTAACAAACATTACGTAACAATTGCAAATTTCTCTGTACATCATGAGGTCCCGTAAAATAAACTTATTTATTTTGAAAATGGCTTCCAACAAGTTGTTTCAGTTTCCCACGATCATTTTATCAAGAAATATACCAGTAGGATAACTAATAAGAACAAAAGCAATAACCTGGTATTGTTTATTATGTTTCATATATAGACTTTATAGCATATTATCGTATTCAATGGCTTTCAGTATATCCATTTTCTGAGATCATATAACCGGTTAATTTCACTTCTCGGTGATTGAAAAAAGAAACCAGAAAAGCTGTATATCATCATATAAGGCGCACCCCCTCTATAAACTTGATTTATCTGGAAAAACAGTGCACCAAATCTGACAGTATACGGTAAACACTAGAATGCATGATGTAAAGGGACATGACAAGAAAAAACAAGAGGGCCATGATGGCCCTTAATCGCTCACCTGAGAAATATTGCTTTCAATGGTTTATAATATGAACATACTTAAAGTGGGACCAATTTTGACACAGGGCCATGATTAAAAACAAACTTTGGTAAGGTCATTATTTTAACAACTTTTGTAGTAGTTCACAAGACAATTTTACATACCAAATATCCAAGCTCTAAGCCTTGCAGTATTTCAGGAGATGATTTTTCTATTTTTCCTATGTAAAATCAAGTGACCCCTAGGGCAGGGCCAATTTTCACCCAAGGGCCATGATTTGAACAACTTAAGTAGAGATCCACCAGACAATACTACATACCCAATATCTTAACACCAGGCCATGTGGTTTCTGATGAGAAGATTTTTCTAGGTTTTCCCTATATAAGCCTATGTAAAATAAAGTGACCCCTGGGGCAGGGCAAATTTTGACCCTAGGGCCATGATTTGAACAATTTTTGTAAAGGTTTATAAGACAATTCTACACGCTGTAGGCCTTACAGTTTTGCAGGAGAAGATTTTCTAAGATTGCATTTTAAAATCTATTTTTAGCTCCTGTGACCTACTTTTTCAACCAATCATAATAATTTGTACAATTTTGTTAGAGGACATCATAAGGATGATTCCTGTGAAATTTTGTCAAAATCCCTTCAGCAGATTAGGAGGAGATGTTGTTTAATGGAAAAAGTTGTCGCAAAACGCACCCACGCACGGACAGATGGATGGACGACAGACGCCGGACAAAAGGCAATCATAAAAGCTCAACATGAGCACGTTGTGCTCAGGTGAACTAATTATCTAAGCTCTAGGCCTTATGGATTCATAAAAGAAGATTTTTAAGATTTTCCTATATAACTCTATGTAAAACAATAACCCCTGGTGCCGGGTCATTTATCACCATAGGGCTATGATTTGAACAATCTTGGTAATGAACCATTAGATGATGCTACATACCAAATATCTTAGCTCTAGGCCTTATGGTTTCATAGGAGAAGATTTTTAAAGTTTTTCACTATATAAACCTATGAAAAATAAAATGACCCTTGGGGCGGGGCCAATTTTGACCCCAGGGTCATGATCTGAACAACTTTTGTAGATGTTCATAAGACAATTCTACATACCAATTATTAAAGCTCTAGGCCTTACAGTTTTGCAGGAGAAGATTTTCTAAGATTGCATTTTAAAAATCTATTTTTAGCTCCTGTGACCTACTTATTCACCCAATCAAAATAATTTGAACAACTTTGATAGAGGTCATGATAAGGATGATTCCTGTGAAGTTTGGTCAAAATCCATCCAGTGGTTTAGGAGGAGAAGTTGTTTAAAGGAAAAGTTGACGCAAGACGCACGCACGCACGGACGGATGGACGCCGGACGCCGGACAAAAGGCGATCACAAAAGCTCACCATGAGCACATTGTGCTCAGGTGAGCTAAAAACAAAAAAAACTGAAAACCAATTGCTCAGGTCAACAAAAGTTGCTTACCTTGATCTTAAGTTGCTTAGAATTCTGGTCTTGCTGTAGGAGCTCAAGGCAGCCATGAATGTACAGACTCCAGATTTCATCTGAAATAAAGCAAAATCATTAAAAAAATGGCCCCCCCATCAATTAACTCTCTCCTCCATATTAATAGCTTTTTCAGATGCCAGATAAACGGTCAATGTTATAAAACCATGTTAAAATTTGGCAAGCAATTTGGAAAGCTATAAAACTTTATAGTTTCTGGTCTAACCGTAAAACAGTCTTTTTCTTGCTCCTTTTATGCCCTTTATAATATTAAATGAAATCATATTTCCCAAATGAATGTCTGTTGCAGTTGTTTTTTCAGAATGAATAAACCAAGAAACTGTCATAAAAAATGTGTTTCATTGTATCTCTAGAATAATTTTAGTTACCTTCAAACTTTGTGATCAATAAACACTCCTATAAAATGTCATGATTATACATGATGACTGACTACTTCCCAGTATCTAAGAGTTGTTTGAGTTAAATCCAAATGAACCTACACAATAAATAAAGCCTCTATGTGAATTTCATCTCTGACAGATCTCTAGAAATGCAGCAATTATGAGAATGATACCATTAAAAAAAGTCACAAGTTGTATCTTTTTCATTTTGTCAACATAAAATTAACATACGAGGGAGGCTTCATTAGGTTTGAGGATTTTCTTCATATCTCCTCTATTTTGGTGTATCAAAATTGTAATAGTATCAAATCTTTCTTCTGATTTAAACACAAAATCTCTTCCTTCCCTCGTTTGTGCATTTTTGTGATGTCACAGTACTTCATTTATTGGATAATTTTACCAATAATGGAAAAACCTATATATATTTATATACATTCTTCATGCACTTTGACATGTTTATTAATCAAATCATACAATGATATAGAAACAATTCTAAACTTTTAAATAAAAAATTGTGCCACAAAGTAATTGATATAAACATGTAATAAATGTAAGACTTGCAAGAGACTAGAGGTCCAAGGGCCGTAATTCTGTCAAAATTTTGTAATGGGGAGCAAAAAGCAATCTTGATCTGTTACTTAAACCTATATATACTACTCAAAGTTTGCTAAGCACCATCAGCTATTTTCCCGTAGCGTTGCATGCTTAGACAAGCGACTTTAAAGGCATGCTACATTAAATTTTACATTAAAACAAATCTTGCTTTTATGCAGAAGTATTGTTTATGTACCAAACTTACTACCAGTTACAAGAAATAAGCCTTTCGGATCCTCAATACTGGGAAATAATCATAATTAGAAAGTGCGAATTTTGAGAAAACACCTTAAAATTTAAAGTCAGCTAAATTCAGAACTTTGATCTTCAAATATTTCTGTTTTCTAAATGGAATACTTTTAAGGATATTTGTGACGATGTTGGCCTGTTCATGGTCATTTTTTTCTGTATTGATCACAAGATTTAACTTCCATTTATAAAATGCCATTTCTTGCAAAAAAAACACACTTTTGTGAATTTTGCAAATAATAACAGGAATTGGCTAAATCGTTGTAACTCATTTTTGAGTCTCTTTTCTATCAATTTGACAAAAACTATGCGTAAAATTGATTGTCAGCTATCGCTTTCCTTTCAGGTACATAGCATTACATTCAGCATGTGTTTTCATGTGACTCTATGGGAAAATAGCGGGTGGTGCTTAGCAAACTTTGAGTAGTATATCAACAAGAGCACTGTATGCAGATGCCAACGCTTCTCTGTTTTTGTCTTATTTAGAAAACAGATAAATGAACACAAGTGTTTAAAGTTTCTTTTTTAAAAAAGAAAAGGCAGATAAATTTGGTCAAATGGACTTAAGAGTTCTGACCCTTGATGAGAATGTAGCCTTTATGATGAAGAAGAAGAATGTGGTGTTTGATGACAGTGGTATTAATAGTTTAAAAGTTTTTGCCAAGGTTAAAGCTTTTTATGATGACAACACTGAAGACAACGACACCAATGATAATACCTCAACTTTTTTCTTTGAAATAAGCTGAGCTAAAAGAGATCTGTTTTTATAAATTTGTCAAAAAAAGTCTGGAAAACTTGTAAATGTCCAGCCACTAAAAAATATCAATCTGCTGACATCCTGTAACTAAGCAGGGTTCCTTGTTATAAATGTTGGTATCCACACACCACACCAGGAATCACTTAAAGGATAATTATAGTCTGGTACAGGAGATTGGAGATGCTAGACAGATTCATCTGGTACAGGTATATTCACCAAAAACTTCAGAACCAATTACGGCTCAGCAATATTTAAACATTCTCCTTTTGTAGTAATGGCTAGCAATCATTATCTGATTATTATGGCCGTATTTCTAGACCTTGCTGTCAAGGATAAACCATTTGTGGGTCCAGTTTTTAGACAGCAGCTTGCCGTCTTTAGTAGCTAGAAACGCTTACCAGGCATCGCTGACCTTGCTAATTTACATATTTTCCATGACAAGTTAAACTGTACCTCTCTGCGCTTAGTGCAGATCCACGCAATGTGATTCTGCACTAACGAATATGAATGGAATATGTTACGCAGACCTTTTATTCATAACCGTTACTGCTATTCATGTGCTGTTGTTTGTAAACGTGTTATTTTTCTCTATACACATCCATTTTAAGCGTGAACAATATATCCATGACACTTATAAATCAGAATAGCAACCCATTTTACATACTTGTGGATCTACTCCTGTAAAAAGAAAAAATGTAGCGCTTCAAATGTATGTATTTAGCCTGAAGTAGTTCATGCGTAATTTTGCATGAAAGCGAGTTAGGTTTCTCCCAGAGCATTTCTTAACTTTGAAATAGAAACAAACATTCAAGTATCTAAAACATCAAGTACCTTGTCAAGTTCTACACATAAGTAACAGTAGAGAGTGTATATAAATCGGGTCCTAGGGAATGACCTACTCCTGAAGTTCATAGTTACAGTCAGGTTAATGACCCTAATTCCGGATTGTTTTGTAACAAACAGAGTGCTTATTTGATTGTCTTACTACCGACTATAGTTGCAGGAGAGTGTGTGGAGTTTTTGCATCAGGTGACTTTTGCCTCTATTGTATTAATCATTAAGGATCACAGCTTTTTTCCTGTTAATCTGGCTGACATCTCTTAGCGCATTGAGCACTTTGATTGCTGAAGAGACAGCATCAAAAGAGACAGAGGTTGGATACAAGGGAGTCTGGGTGCAATACCCTAGCTCATTTTGCTAAATAGACCCCTTGGTTCTTTTACGTGCCCAGTGAATAGCACCAATACAGGAGAGACAAGTTCCTGGGTAAAACCAGTACTGAGTACTCTGAGTTCAAATAACAACCCCATTTTGCCAAATGCCAGTCAATGAAGAATATGGTACCACTTCTATATGTCTTTTGTTTGACATGGTGACTGGATGAAGTGCCCCAGCTGGAATTCAAACCCCAGACCTACCAAACGCAAAGCAGACACTCTACCACTTAGCTATTGTGCCAGTAGATAACCAAAGAAAGAGCCCAAAAACCCATCGCTTTTATATCATGATTCTAAACAAGCAACGCAATACATTTCGACGAGATTCAGAGAGAGGCTAAAGTCTGCAGAGTAGCTGTCCAGAACTGTGGAACCAAGCAATAAATCAGGGTGAAGTCAGAAACATCCATCAATTATTCTTGAGCGTTTTTCTGTCCACATGGACATTGGAGGAACTCTCAACACTGTCGATCTTTCCTATTGTTTCTTGATTAATTGTAGAATTAATTCCCGAAATATTGACAATCTGAGGCGCTGCCTTACACACACAAAGCAATTAATTACCGAAATGTCACTCCATTTCACCCAATTCTACCATAATGATGAACGAAAGGCTTATAAATACAGAGCTAAAGATTCTTAGTTAAAACATCTGACTCCGAAACTGAGAACATTTTTCATTCCAATCCTGAACACGCATTTAAAGGTTACATTACAAGTGTACTTAATTGTAATGCAAATGATTAAAAAAGGAGGAATAACATTATGTACTTAAATTGAAAACTTTCTTTCCAAACTGCTACATGTACCATTTTACATAAAACATTAGAATTAACTCAATTATTTTTTTCACTAAAGCAGTTTTTAGCTATTTATATTTTTTACATCATCATCAAAGTTTCTTTGACAGCATGATTAATAACTACAGACTAAATATCTCCGACAAAACAAAACCTGTAGACCTTATTCCACTTAATCTTACAACGAATCAAATAAATCAAATCAATTTGACAGTTTGTTTGTTGGGTTTAACGTCCCACCAATAGTATCTCATCATTTGGAGACGATGTCTACTTGAGACAGATATAGTGCTGCCACACTGTAGTATCAAGCCCTAGACATGTGGCATGATACCACACCCAGTCACAAAATCCTGACACCAGGCCAACCAGTCTTGAAACTACCCTAATATCCTGAGCGCCAAGCAAGGATGCTATAACAATTCCTTTTTTTAAAATTTTGGTATGTTAACCCACGACCTCCAGCTCTCGAGGCAGACGCTCTAACCACTCGGCCATCGAGGATGGTGTCAATTTGACAGTTAGACATTGTAACTTTCACAAAACCAAAGTAAACCTTCAGCTGCAAACCTATGCAACAATCCTGTTGGGGGCAAACCCTTTGTGCCATCAGGTCATGACCCTGGCAGGTCATTATTGCAAACCCCTGGCTATCATGGGGTGGCAGCTGTCAACAGATTAAGTCCAGGTATCAATGTCCATTTAGCTGACCATATCACTGTCAATGGCCTCTCTTCTATCGATTTGTACTTAAATATTTCAAGACAATTGCTCTTAACTGGTATTTGAATCTTAGCCTTCCATAATGTAACACAAAGCTTCTGAGTAGAGAAGAGGACTGTGCTAGTGGTGGGGTCTGTCTGTGCATGGGATTGGTCTGACTGTGCCAGTGGTAGGGTATGTTTGTGCCAGTAGGGCAGAAGGGTAGGGACCGATCATGTATGGTCTTGGTCTGATTGTGACATTGGTGGGGTCTTATATAGTGAATAAACTTGGTCTGGTTATGACAGTGGTAGGGTCTGTTTGTGCCATTTGCAGAGTCAGATTGCACATGGGCTTGGTCTGATCATGCCAGTGGTAAGGTCTGACTATGCCAGTGGTAGGGTCTGATTGTGCATGGGCTTGGTCTGATTTTCCAGAGTGCTGAGTCTATTGTGATAGCTGGGAGGTCTGATTTCACTGGTGGGGTCTGATTGTATGGGGCATGGTCTGATTGTGCCAAAGGTATGGTCTGGTGCTGCAGTTGTATGATCTGATGTTAAAATGATATAGACTGAATGGTTCAGTAGTATACTCTGATGCTACAGTGGTATGACCTCAATGCTCTGAAAATCAAGTACTACTATCTGATGTTAAGATGACATGAAATGGATGGTACAGTGACAAATAGTTAGAGGCCTCAATGGTACTGTTTGAACTAAAGATGCAACAGGAAGTGGTATGGACTGATACTTTGCCCCCAGAACTACAGATTAACCTCAAAATTATACCTTGTCAGTAGTGAATGTACCTGATCTAAAAAGGCATGAAAATATAAGACAACTGATTACTTCATGCTAACGTTTAGTTATGACACTAAATTTGATTATATTATTGCAAACATAGTAATACTCGTATACTCATGTAATAAAAACAGTTTTTGTATACAATCAAATCATATTGTTCTATACACAGACTGGGTCTTTTTGCTTCAATGAAGGAATAGACTTGTACGCAATCTGACTTATACAGATTTGATTCTTCCAATGAAAACTCTGGACACAGACTATTAGATGTGAGACATAGTCTGCCATTTTATATAAATATCTAAACATAGACTTGATTTTTGTACAAAAACATCTACAGTCTCAGTAGATAATTGAATCTTATGTATTTGCAATGAAACATTCACGCAGTCTCAGTTTTTTGTTGTTGTTTTTTTTGGTTTTTTTTGCTGAAAAAATATATCTTTATCAGTTGTAATATCAAACTCTTTACCAGAATAAAACCTGATCACCCTGAAAATTATTTGTCACTCATTATATATAAGCAGCATTGGGATGTGAAGGCAACACTGTAAAATTTATCTGGGCGGAGTTTAGTTGCTAGTCTGATATGCTTCAAATGACTTAATATAGAGATATTGCAGACTGATACCTTTACTTCCTCCAGTACTGGAGAATTGAAACAAGCAGCAGATGCTCCCTAATCCCAGATGACTTGTTAATCTGGGCCATGTTGACTTTAAAACAATAATTAACAAATTAGGTCTATGGATTGAGATAATTTATTATGACATTTGTGTGATAATGGAGTGCACTGTAATGGATTTGTGCACTAAAATCATGGATTTTCAATGTAGTAAAGGAAGGAAGTCAACATTTTGTAACTTGATGCTTGACCTGTATTTCAAAAAACATTGCAAACTGTGATTTTTCTAAATTCAAAAGTAACAAATTGTGTATAGTTTGGTACACTTAGAATGCTTTCATAATTTAACACATAAGAAGATGATAAATTTTTTGAAATTATAATATATATATATATATATATATATATATATATATATATATATATATATATATATATATATATATATATATACACTTAGCCTAAATTTGCTCTCAACCTTGGATTAAATAGAACCTAAATGTCTTGATACAGCCCACATCAGATTGTTAGACTGCCTGAACATGACCACAGTTGTTTACAGCGACAGCTAGACACAGTCCAGATTGTCATCCTCTCATTTATTTCTGAAATATCTGGTCAACCAGTCTGCAAGGCCAGACTGGGACTCAATCGGACCAAAAATGGACAGTCTGTGAGTACCGCTAAAACATCCATTGGAACTTCCAGACAAGGGCAAAAGATCAGTAAAACAATCTTGCCTTGAGATAGGCTTACTGGACCCTTTAATGGGCAATTATTGGACGGAGATCTAGAGTCCCTCTCTCTCTGATACATGGTTACTGTCTCATCATTACAGACGGGCCAAAGGGTATCAAACAAGACTGTATTAAAACTTCTTCAAATGAAACTATATAGGATCTGACTTCTTAATGAAAGTGATTAATACCTGCTCCAAACACACACACTCAACACTGATTGAAACTCACATGATATCAGTTCCCGATTTTTTAAATTTTTTTTTAATTAATAGTGACTTTTAATGCTCCCTGATCGATAGATCAGGGGCATATTGTTTTTGGTCTGTCTGTTTTTTTTTGTCTGTTTGTCACAAATTTTTAACCTTGACCATAGCACATAAGTCCTCCCACCTACAGCCTTCAAACTTCATGCACCTTGATGAGCTCTTCCAGCCAGGTGACCTTGACTCCCAAGGTCTAAATTTAAGTTCCCTTCGAGACATGCTATTTGAATACATCTTTTTTTTTTTTTTTTTTTGTTATCACTGCATAGCAATTGATATAAAGTGTAGGTCGGTGGTTCTACCCGGATGCCTCCGAGCATTCGGGGTCTTCCTCCACCTGTTGTTGTTGTCGTTGTATTGAGGTTTACCGTCACTGCGATAGTATTTCAATCATATAGCAATGTCCAGCTAATTACAGGTGGAGGAAGACCCCGAGTACACAGAGGTACCTGGGTAGAACCACCGACCTACCGCAAGCCAGCTGGAAGGCTTCCTCACATGAAAAATCCGAGGTCCCTACACCGGGATTCGAACCCACAGCGGTGAGGGGCTGAGAGATTTGTATTCCACAACTGTAACCACTCGGCCACGGCGGCCCCTCCTCCACCTGTAATTAGCTGGACGTCGCTATATGACTGAAATACTGTCGAAGCGAAGGTAAACTCAAATAGTCAAGTCAATATAGAGAAGTCATTTTCTGCAGCCTTGCCGCTTGTTTGCATTCATGGCTTTCTTAAACACGATTTGGTACTTCCACCCAATAAAGTGCACTCTTTGATTACTTCTATTGCTGATATATCATTTTCACTCAACTGTTGTTTTTTTTGGTCATGCAGCACATAAATATATAGCCTGTGATTTCAAGAAGGTACTGCTTTAACCCTTTCCCTCATAGAGGACACCATAAAAAGACCAATGCGAACAGCATAAAACCAGATCAGTCTGCGAGTAACTTGCAGGCTGATCAGGTTTTATGCTGTTCGCTGCTCCTCAGTGGTCTGGAAATGAGGATTTTGTAATTAAATTTGGTAAGGTTTAACTGTGGTTTTCTGCAGATCAGGCTTTATGTGATACCTATTGAGGGCGTCAAAATGAGTCTATAAGATAGTTAAAAATTTAATACACCTATAATCCAATTTACACCTAGCTAATATACATGTACATGTATTACTATTGATTATGATCATCTGAATATTACGAAAATCTACAAAAAATGTGACTGACAAGCCTAACAGAAATACCCAAACAGAATATTGTGAAAAAACAAGAGTGATCTCTGGAACATGTGTGTCACCTGCTGAAGCATGTTGGAAAAAGTGAGGGACAGACAGATGGACTGAAGGACAGACAGACAAATAGTGATCCCTATGTGTCACCTCTGCTTACAGCAGACACAAAAAATTATAGATTGTGACCCTTTAACACTGTATTTTTGCTGCCCTTTACCTTAGCTCCTTTTCATTGTTGAGCAAAGAACCTTATAATTTGGCTAGTGGCAACAATAAATAATTCCTCAGGTGCAAACAAGTAAAAAAGAGAGAAAAATCTACCTTCTGACAGTGAGAAAGTTTAGTGTTAGAGAGATGTAACTTCTTAGTTCTATCATACGAGATATTTCTCACCTTGCCTTTAAAGAGATGAAACATGAGGGTCTCATTAACACATGGATGCTCTTTTTAAACCTTGATGTCTATGGTTTTCTTTATTCCGGTTTTCATTATTCCGTAGGCCTTTCCGGGCTTAATATGGACCTCTCGGATGAAATTCTAGACATAGTGTGAGCATCTCCCTTCTTATGATAATGAAAACAGTTGTTATTACAGTAAATTGGTGGGCATTAAAATAATTTATTTACAACCCGACTATTGTCCGTTTAGCATCAATATGGTATCCAACAAATTGCCTGATAATATTTCACTTAATTATACTGCTACTGACAGCGTCTGACTCTTCTTGGATCAAATAATTACCCCAGTGTTGTTTACCTTTTCAGGTGAAAAAATAATGTGAAAATTGGTCATAATTGTTAAGTGCGAGACACTGAAATACAAGTCTGCAGCGTAAAGGTAAGGAGGGTATTATCTTGTATTAGCATAATTCCCAGGTATTAGCATAAGTCAAGGTGAAGGTGAGTGTATAATCCATCCTCATCAGTAAACCACATGATATCTTTCAGGATTTGAGTGTACAAGGAAAATCATTTAAAACTTAAAGATAGGTATTTTCAGACAAATCTTAAAATCTTGTGAAATGCTGTAATATACAAAAGCTTATCTATTTGTAATAATTAAAGCTTAGTATTTTTAAGACAATTATCAATATCTAGTGAAATGCAGTTAAATAAGAAAAAATCTATCTACTTTTATTTGTGATATTCATGTAAGAGATATGCATTTATGATAGAAATTCTTTTTAGCCTTTCCAAGAAATGCTGACATGATTAAATTAGACAAAAAATATAAATTAGCTTTTGCTGGATTATACTGTATATTAACCCTTTCCCTCATAGAGGACACCATGAAAAGACCTATGCGAACAGCATAAAACCAGATCAGCCTGCAAGTTACTCGCAGGCTGATCAGGTTTTATGCTGTTCGCTGCTCCTCAGTGGTCTGGAAATGAGGATTTTGTAATTAAATTTGGTAAGGTTTAACTGTGGTTTTCTGCAGATCAGGCTTTATGTGGTACCTAATGAGTGCGTCAAAATGAGTTAAAGGGTTAAATCCGCTTGTTCACAGTCAATAAATATATATTTTTTTACTTATTTACTCTCCCTTGTTTATGTTGGTGAAGTCTTTGTTTCCTGACAAATATTTTCAGCAAGTGTAGGTCACACTGCATGAAAAAAATGCTTATTTTTGTTAACACACTTCGGGAATTTCAGGTTAAATAAAGAATACATATCCCTGAAGCAGGTGCTTGCTGTATTACGCAACATATTCCACAACATGGTGTCTTACCAGTGATGGGTAGGGGATCTGTAAGTGTTATTAATGTTTATAGCCTGTAAAGTGAGCACATGTGCAAAGAGTGAATATCATCAGTCATGTGATGGTACACAGAAAAAGGAATTCTAAATACAGGTTTTATAATTATAAATATTCGTAACACAATTGCATGTGATAGAAAAACACTTATTTTTTTCACAGTCACAGATTTTTGCATTTGGAGACAATGTGTCTGCAGATGGGCATTAATAGAGGTAATAAGTAAAAACAAATTTCTAAGTTAATGATCATCTGTGAATGAACTGCTTATAAGCATGTGTGTTTTTCTTGCAGGGTTTAATATCCCACTGATAATATTTCACTTATTTGGGAGCTTCTGTCTCTACGAGAGAGCCATTTCATGTCGTAGACAATTAACATGATGCCACACCCAGTCATACTATCTCAAAACTCAGGCCCAATCAGTCATGGAACAACCTCAATATGCTGAGCTCCAGACACAAAGGAGATACGAGGGTTGTTCAAAAATAAATAGGACTGAGCCTCCTGTATTTAAATTTTCCGTTAGATGTTTAATATTTTCATATATACGACAATCGGAAATTGTTTCCTACCTTTATATTATATTTTTATAATGTTGTATGATTGTGCGCACGCGTATTTCGGTATTTAATAACCATGGTAACGCGCACCCGGCGCAGTCCATTAAGTTCACTCCATATGCAACATTGTTTTATAAATATCTTAAAATCTTGCCGTCTGCCGCAAGTAATATTCCGCCAAAAGGTTTCGTTGCATTTATGTGACGTCATGTACACATTTGACGTCACTGGGACGTTAGATTCCAAATAAAAACAAAATTTGGATACGACTGGTGACAACGTTCAAAACACGAAGATCACGTCAAATGAAAAGTTAGAAATTCGCGCTATCGTCAAGTTTTGTCATCAAATGGGCGATACACCATCTTCAACGTTTGAAAAAATCAAGTTAACGAAGGGCGAGCACAGTGTTAGCAGGTCTCTTGTTTTTAGCTGGCACAAACGATTTAAAGGTGGCGAAAACGACATAACCGACAGGGAAGGACGAGGGAGAAAGAAGAAAATTGATGGAACGTTGGTGACGTCATTTGCAGAAACGCTGCGGAACGACCGACGTTTTACAGTGCGAGAGCTGTCGGACATGTTCGATGTCAGAGTGGGAACGGCCCATTCAATTCTTTCTAAAGAGTTGAACATGAGAAAGTTATTTTTTCTTAAAACACACTATTTTATGTTTATAAGGCGTGTTTTAAATTCGTGATTGATTGCTCTACATAGCTTTTATTATCGTCTAAACTTGTGTTTAGCACAACTTTTATATAGAGTCTAGTTGAAATAGTAAATATCTGTTTATTTGTAATGTTCTCATTAATGTTTAAAAGCGGTAAATATCACCACGATTCCACATCTTCCCTACTCACCGGACTTGGCGCCCTTCAACTTCTCTATATTTCCGACCATCAAGGACCAGCTGAAGGGACATCGTTTCTCATCTCTTCAAGAAATGAGGACAGCAACAATCAACATCAAGCAACAGTTCAGCACTGATTGGTACCATAACATATACAGACAGTGAGTTCACCGTCACCGTAGATGCATCGCGCAAGCGGGAGAGTATTTCGAGAAAGAATAACGTCGCTGAACATGTGAAATTCCGTGCGACGTCGTGAACGTCATGTGCTTTGCTGTTATGGTGCGCCGGGTTGCGTACTCCTTGCTTATTGTTATTATCATAGAATTGTTATTTGTTATTATATTTTATTGATTGTTTCGCTGTATGTACACAACATGTTCCGATTTATGTTATTTGTAAATCACGCATGTATATGAAACGATGTGAACGTTATTGTCACAGTCCTATTTATTTTTTAACAACCCTCGTATACCTTAAACAACTTTGTATTAATATATTCTCACATCTAGAATATCAAGTAAACAAATTAATTGAAAAGTCTGTGTAGTTCAGGCATAAACAATTTACTGTTTCCATAACAGCCGGCTGCTTCATACACTGTTCAAAATGCAGTTACAGTTAATCAGGCATTCTTTCTAGACACAAAATCTATCATAAGGACATAGGGCTGGCACTGAACTGGAAAATCCAGCAACCTTTGGAAGACATTTTATATCACAGACGAACAGCAATCACGTGTGAGAAGAACCTTTGTCGCCTATATCTTTACAGTTCAGACACTCTAGTGTAAAATACCGTACTAATCCTTTTCACGTACCCACCCGGATGGACCTCTCCATTGTTTATATTCAGATATTTCAAATTGACTTATAGGCTATCCAATAGCTAAAATGGAAAGTTAAGTAGTCAATCTGGTTTACACAAAATAACACGTCACATTGTTTGTGAGCAGATGACCAGGCCATGAATAGGTCAAAGGTGGGGCTTAAATTTGTTTGCTAAGAACTGGAAAAGTGGATGGATGCCCCTGGCATAATATCCATACCAAATTACTGTTTTATTTTCTTTTTTCATACCTGAATGTTTTTGGAAGTGGTTTTACTTTTTTACTTGAAACATCTACTATTGAGGCCATCATTTAAAAATATACCTGTTTGCTTTGCTTCTACCCAGAACATTTTAAGAAGGTAGGTATTCACGATTTTTTAATACTATTTTTTTTTTTTTTTTAAAGTCTGACAACGCAAAGCTAAATGGCCCTCAAATAAAGGGTTGAACATATCATTAAGCTTACTTGGGTCCTTATTTGCTTCATCAAACATTGTACTGTTTTATGTGTTTGAATGAAAACTGCTTTGAAAATGGCATGAAAACAGGGGAAGGAACAAAATTGACAGAAAGAGCAAAATCGATCAACTAAAAAAAGGAAATGCTGGCCTTGGGCTGAATTTCTTTTCACTTTGTGGAGTTGGTTGGACCACGACAAACAAACATATTTTTAATGATGGCCTGACTCATAACATAATTCAAGACCTGACAACAATTATAATCATTGTTAATTTCTTAAACTTGCAAACAAAATTCAAGTTACTTCAAAATCAACTCATAATTTACAAAACTCATTCACCTTTAGCCGGTATGTAAGTGCTAAATTCAAGCCCTGGTTTAATCATTTCTTCCTATACACACACAAACTCAAAAACTGGATTCAATAATCAACAGCTAAACTTGCAACCTAAAATAAGGATTTTTTTATCATTAGAAAATCTTTGGTCCTGGAAAACAAAGTTCTTCAAGATTCAATAAGAGCCAAATCTGTTTGCCTCCACAATATAATGAAGATATTGATTAGCAATTTTTCCTCTTAGCAATGGTCATTAAATTAACACCACAATTAACAAAATTATGGTCAATAACTTGTTAATTATTTACCATGCAATGCCCAGTGGCAAAACAATAACAACGATCATTTGTCTAGAAATTTCTGCACCAATGTAAACCTAACAATTGCAGATTACCCAGTGCGGGGCATTATTGGATTCCTGATGAATTATGGGAGTTGCCTCGAAAATGTATAATCGTTGAGGAACTTAATAGTGAGGACAGTGCCATAGATTACTTGATAGCGTCTTCAAATGGAAAATAAAATACAAATCATAACATCCCTGATGTCTTCAGGATGACTATCACGATTATTTGTGTTCTTTTTCTAATTACATTCTCTAAGATTTGTTTTGAAATGGTGCAATATTTTACATTTTGTTTGATTTTTCACTGGAAGTATTTACTGCATTTTGTTTGATTTTTCAGTGGAAGTATTTACTGGCTTTGTCAGATACAAGAAAATCTTGCTGAATTTTAATCAGTGTGCGATTCGAATGAGATGTCATTGAATTGCACTTCAGTAAATACAAATATCATCTAAATGTCAAAAGATATTGACCCTGTATTACACATTTTGACTAAAAGATTCCACCAGAATACTAGTTGCCAAGGGTGACATGATCACACGGCCGAAGGTGTACCTTTCACCACTAAGTGTGACCTTGAGATTATAAACCCAACTCTTTAGTGTGACACATCATCTCATTGAGGCCAATCTTACTGCCAAATCATTTGAGAAGCCTTTGATCCAGAGATAATTTAAGGTAAATCAAGCACTATAATCTTCACTTCTAAGTGTGACCTTGACCTTGGAATTATGGACCCAACTCTAATGCCAAACACTTTGTCTTATTTAGGAAAAAACATTTCTGCCAAGTTATCTGAAAATGGTGCAATCATCAAAGTTACAGCCCAGACATGCAAATCCAGACGACCTGACAAACAAACACTGTGAGGACATTTTTATCTATATTGAGCTACCATTCGTCAAAAATCAGATCAGCTTGTAAATAACTCAAGGGCTGATAATGTTTTATGCTGCTTACTAGTCATCCATGCCTCTAAAATAGCCATGGTCCTGTGGTAATGTACACAACTGTGGATCCAAAGGTTGCCAGTTCAAATCCTGTTTGGGGGGCAAAGTATTTATCATGGCCTTCCCTGGTGCAAAGTACTGGTTCAATCCAGAAACAAGGAATTATGTAGTATAAGGATTTGTTTCTAATTTAATAAGTTAAACATCAAGAATTCTAATAAGTGTTTGCAGTCTGTACTTGGCAAATCTGAGTGATTCAAGTTTGAGACTCCATATGTAAAATATGCTGTGTGACAAATCTGAATACATTTCATGATACAATCCAATGAAAATAAGTACAAGAAACTTCTTTAACCCTTTCCCTCATATAGACTCATTTTGACGCACTCATTAGGTACCACATAAAGCCTGATCTGCAGAAAACCACAGTTAAACCTTACCAAATTTAATTACAAAATCCTCATTTCCAGACCACTGAGGAGCAGCGAACAGCATAAAACCTGATCAGCCTGCGAGTTACTCGCAGGCTGAACTGGTTTTATGCTGTTCGCATAGGTCTTTTCATGGTGTCCTCTATGAGGGAAAGGGTTAACCGGAAAACAAATATATGCTCTTATCTCTTCCAAACATCATGCTGTTATTTATAAACTTTCACACTGAACTCTTGCCACCCTTCTCCAAAGTCATAATACATCTTCTGTGCTTCTTTCTCTTTTTGTACAATCAAAATGTTCAAAACATTTCAAAGATAAGATACTTTTTGTTTTAGATTTAAATATCATTTTTTGCACTTTGGCAGGTGCTGTAAAAAGGATTTACCAAGAGGGTACTTAGTTTATAGATAATGAATACATCGAAGATATGTTTATCATTTTCTGTGCTTATTTTGTGGCATGTTTTCAAAACAGTTCCAGTCTTAAATTAAGTAAAATTTCAGAAGGCTATATTTAATTCCTGGCCTAAGACTCTAAACATTCATGCTGTGTAATGCAAGATATTTCTTGAGTGAAATATTGGAGTGTATTGTTACAGCTGTAGCTGAGACAGATTTCATAGGGATTGAGACGGACAACGAAGTCTGATCTTCGGCCTACGAATCACCCATGATCCCTTGTCCCGTCTAATTATTCTTATGTCTAGATCCCCCACTGTATTTACAGCGGCTATTTCACACTCACTTCCAAAAGGCCTCATCCCAAGGGCTGGTATCTTAATCTCCTCGACAGGATTGCAATTCTCTGGACAATAGAGAAATATATCAAAGGACTGAAATGTTCACACACTAATCAGAGTAGATCCATTACAGCATGGAAGCCAATATAAGGTGGTCCAACACTAAACAAAACTTTTTTATTTCAGAATTTGTTTATTTGACTTAAGGTGCATCCTTTCAGTTGAAATGGGGTCAATTAATGAAGAAAACATGACATTGAAGGTAATATGCAAGTTTATGGACTGATCAGTCTGACTAATGAAGGTATATAGACTAAAGTGAAGCTGAGGTCCATGTACCTTCCAAGCTCCAACTGACCAGTACATAAACTTGCGCATTGCACATAATGCCATGTAGTATCGTTATATTATACCAAATCTTTATATTAAATATTTCATTTTGATTTAAGAAGCTTTTTCATATAAAGAATCATGAAATCTCCATGTCACGAAAAAAATGCTATGCAATGACGTCATCCCGTCCATATATCACCATATTGTCCTCAGTGCTGGTCAATATAACAATATATCCCGTCCATATATCATGGTACCATATTGTCCTCAGTGCTGGTCAATATAACAGTATATCCCGTCCATATATCACCATATTGTCCTCAGTGCTGGTCAATATAACATTATATCATAATGACGCTACATTTAAGTATGATAAATTTATGCAAATATGGTATTGTATGATACAATATAGTTCCTTGACTCCAAATATATAGTGTAACAAAATATATGTAGCTGCACTTCATCTATGTATACAATATTGGGACACCCCAAACTCATATTTTTCATGGAATTAAGTACTAGTAATCCAAGTCAATGCAGTAAAATACAATGGAACACATCAGCAGCAACATCTGGAGTCACAGAAAAGTGCTGCTACTGAGAGGTGTTGCTGAATAGAGGTTTCACTGGTGCCCTGGTACATGTGAAACTAATGGGAGGAAATAAAACTGTAGCCTTTGCTCAAAGGTGTCCTTTTAGGAGATTTTACTGTTCATGAATCTGATTTAAGAACCATCTTGGAACCATGAGATAGCAAGAAAATGATAACATAGCTGGAGATGTTTCAAACGGAGTTGCTCTCTGTTTCATAGCATGTTTGTTGAGTGAACATTGTTATCTGGTTTGGGATCATCACATGATCTGACATTAAGACGAAGAGTTCACAGTGCTGGGAAATGAATCAATTGTATTCTCTCTTATTTTGTGTTTTAAGCATTCATTCATCCTCCTTCTTTTCTTCCTCAAAGGGTGAAAAAATATAAAAAATGTTTTGAGAAGATTAAAACAAAATTAAAATATGGGAAAAGGCAAAGGAGAAGGTATGATTGGGCTATTGGTAGCAAACATTCAGGGTCTTGAGGTTGTTAGTTTGAACCCAACTGAGGGCAAACAAAATTTCAAAGTACTGGTCCAACCTAGGAACTGTCAAGACGGATGAGCTTAAGTTGTAAAACTGATATAAACTGAACAAGTTGTGTTTGAAAAACACATTGCCCCTGCCCCAACCAAACACTCTTTGGCACCACTCAAATTGGTTACATGTCAAATAATTGATGTCAGGTGAAAGGCATTCCTAAGTGAAGTAAGTATTTTAAATATCAAGTTTTTATTCCAATGTCATAATTATAGTTATAGAGAAATGCTCTGGACAAAAAATAATCATTTAAAAAAATAAAGGGAGATAATGATAATAAACAACAGGAAGAGGTCTGGTTTCTAGTCACTGCACTTCTACTTGCTATCTTTTTATATTTGAAGTTTCAAATCAATGCCTTGAATAGTTCTTTAGTTATATGTACTGTACAAAATTGAATTAAAAAAGAGAGATAATTCAAAATTTGACAAGGCAGAGTTATGAATCTTGGTTACTGCATTGCTCCTACTAGCCATCATTTTACATTTCAAGTCCTTACCTTGTATTGTATTGTATTGAGTTTTTCTCCAAAAACAAAAATATTAAAAAATAAAGGAAGTTAATTAAAATGTAGGACCAGGTAGAGTTATGGTTCTTTGTTACTACACCTCTACTAGTAGTTTCAAGTCAATACCTTGTATAGTCATCAAGAATAAAGTAAATGTTTTATGTTCCAGAAAGAAAGTCATTATAAAATCAAATCAAGGGAGTTAATTTGAAATTTGGTCCAGGTAAAGTTATGGTTCTTGGTCACTGCACTAACCAATCTCCCCATCAATTTATATTTAAAGTTTGATGTCATCACCTTGTATAGTTTACAAGTTCTCAATAAAAATTGGAGAAAAAAAGGTAGGTAATTCAAAACTGGACCAGGGAGAGTTATGGTTCTTGGTCACTGCACTTCTCCTAGTTGCATGTTATTCATATATGAAGTTTCAAGTGAATAACTTGTAAAGTTTTCAAGTTACGGCCAATAATAAAGTTGCTGACAAAACAAAAAAACAAACCATCAAACAAAAAGGGCAAAAACAATATGCCCCCAAACACAGATTTCAGGGGCATAAAAAAGTTCAAGTTCAATGAAAAGAAAAAGAAGAATGATAAACAGAGAGAAAAAACGTCACAAGAACATACTTTCTTTAAACACATACAGCACATAAGTTTGCTTAATACATGGCAAATCTAAAGTATCTTTATTAAAATACTGCAAGTGTTGACATATGTCACAAATAAACCCACTCATTACAGGACTGCATCTCTGGGCAGGTCAGAGACAATAGCTGCCTCAGAAGACCCCATCAAACACACACAAAGTGAACCTACACTGCTAGAAGAGATAAGGCGGTTTGCTAATAACCCAGTCGTCAGAGACTCTCCTTTATCTCCTGATCCCACTGGTGACATGCCGATTAATACTACCTGTGTTTATACTTCTGTCATCGAATGCAGGATTTCTTATCGTTGCCTAAGAAAGAACAATACATGCCAGTGTTTAGGTGGAAAAAAGGTTGCTCTGTTGATATCTTTAAATAAATGAAGAATAGGATATTTGACAAACTTTAACCTACAAGGTGTTTTTTAATTTCTCTGAAAGGACAGAATTAACCTAACATGGGAATCTGCATCTTTTGAATGCTAGCAAGTTACCAACTGATCTTACAAATAGCTGACCTGCACCAATTATATTCTTAAGCTTTACTCCAATTTCTGTGAAGACTGTTCTGGTATGAACTTTTGTCATTAGGCAGTTCCTTTTTTTCTTAGACAAATCTTCCCAATCAGGACTACCTCGAATTATCCTTGGAAAATCCTAATCCATGCCTGATGGAATCACACAGAGTAAATAGCAAATGATTCAATGTAGTTGGTATTATTTAAACTTTGACCCAGAGATAAACAATTCCTCCATACTTATAACCATATAATCAAAGATTACCTTTACCAGTTATTATCAAAGGGTAATGTTAAAACATACTGTCGTAGAAACAATTGTGAACACCTTTTCTGGTATTAAACAACAAAATATCCACAGAAAGAAATTGAACTGCTCTCAAAACCTCAATTCCTGTTCACACTTTATTACTGTAGAAAACAAGATCCGACTAAAATAATATTTCAGTCTGACATTGACTCCATGACTGCCATGGTTCTGTGAAAAAATAAACCATATAAAACCTAATCAGCCTGTAATTTAATAATCCAAGTGTCACACGGAGTCACTAACTCTATGTCTCAAACAGCTTAAACAGAACCACATGGGTTTCTTCAAATCCTGCATAGCAGGAGCAATGCAAACCCTCAACAACCGTTATTCTCTCCTCTTTGTTTGAAGAATTTTTACCACAATAAAAAATAAAAAGCAATAACAATGAGAATATTTTCCACATGTGGCTGTTGATTTTTATCCAACTATTTGAATAAACCTCAAATGCATACAACCATGTACAATCATGATTTGGAAATATTTAACAGCAAACAAGACTTCCTCAGAATTTTGAATTCTTTCATTTTAGAATTCTTTTATCAATACTGAATATTTTTGTAAAAGATGACGAATGTGTTTAAAAGATAATGGAAAATTATAATCATGACAAATACAGAGAGATTAAAACAGTAATGATTCATAAAGACATACAAATCCGTTGTTCCTAGTCCCATTATTACTAATAACATGCCAGTAAACTCAGCCCATGTGTCACTTTTAATATTTACAAACATTTTCTCCCTTATTCAAAGAGGATAAACATTAGAGAGAGAGAGAGAGAGAGAGAGAGAGAGACAGAGAGAAGTACAAACTCCAAACAGCGGTAGGTATTACAAATTTATTTGCTCCAACTGGTTTCAATAATAAATATTCTTCATAAAGATATTAACCTTTGACAGTTAAAATGTTTGCATTGTTTACATCCTGAAATAAATAAGGACTTAAAATTTAGCTCTAATATAGTGTTTCAATAAAATCATGAGAAATAATTTCGGTACAAACTGCCATACAGAAGGTAGAATTTAGCTAGTGTTTTATC
>CM037777.1:2949150-2973901 GCA_021229015.1 Solen grandis
TAATACTATGAGTGACTTAAAAAATTAATTGCGATATCATCGGTTTTCGCAATTCAATCTCATTCTTTTCAAACATTGCAATTCACGAATTGTATTACAAAAGCAAATAAATTTCTATGCGTGTGTTGATACTTAAAAATACAAAATTGCTGCTTTTATGTAAAAAGGTGCATAATATGTGATTTATTCAAAGATATAAGCTTTAATCGGACTTCGGTACAAAATTTGTTACAAAGTTTGAAGATGATTGCAAAAGAAATGTTTTCATATACCCACACAAGTCTGCAAAGTCTATGCAAGGTTCGAACATTTAACCTTCTATAGCCAGTAGAAAAAATCAGGTTTTTGGTCCTTAGATTTATCAAATTTATCAGGCTTTCAACAAGAATATCAACTTTCTTAGTTATAACAACAAGAGTGGTCAGAAGACAACATAGCTTGCCGTAACAACACTTTTTGTCTAAGATTTAAGTTTTTGAAAAGTAGGTCAAACTCCAAGGTCAAGGTCACAAGCCAAAAGTCATAGTTCCAAATGATAGATCTTGAATTGGGCTATCTACATGTAAAATATCTAAGCTCTATCTCTTAGAATATAAAAAAATATAAGCCAGGTTAAAGGTTTGTTCACGGACGACAACGACGAAAATGACACCGGGGGTTTGACATTAGCTCTCCGGACTTTCTTCCCAGATATCAAGCAAAGTGCCCCTTAGCGGAATATGATAAACAAAATTTATTTACATATTGCAATTTAGGTCTTAGAAATGCAGTAAATTAAGATGGCTGATATCTGCAATTTCTTATTTTCGTGTACTAGCCCTTAAAGGTGAAAGGGGAAATAACGCAATCATGTGTCTTTATGTCTTGAAAAAAGAAAACGTGCCATATTGTTGTTATTTCGACTTTGGACAAAGACACGAAATCACAAAATATGCCACCTGAAATAAACTTTTGAGGTAACATACTGATTTAAGATTTTTTGATAAAGGATCAGACTTTGGACTGTTGTAATTTGATCTAATGAAGTCCGATCTTCAAAAACTAAACACCAATGGAAAGATCTCTTCACAAACTAAAACTTTTGTTCATATATTTTCTATAAAACATTTTTAGGTTTGAAGCTATTTTGTGCCGATAAAAATAACAATAATCGGTATTATGACCTTGACCTTTGCATATTTTCATCGTTATTTACTATGAGTTTATTTGTATTATTTAAATGCATAAACAGTGAAAAAATGATAAGAGTGAACAAAAAAAAGTCAGTCCTGCAAAAAAGAGGAAACATTCGGCTTTACAATTGTTTGATAAAAGGATTAAATTTTGTACTGTGGTAATTTGATCAAATGAAGTCCGATCTTCAAAAACTAAACACCAATGGAAAGATCTCTTCACAAACTAAAACTTTTGTTCATATACTTTTTTTAAAATATTTTTAGATTTGGAGCTATTTTGTGCCAATAAAATAACAATATTTGGTATATGACCTTGACCTTTGCATATTATGCTTGATTTTCTTCCTATGACTTTATTTGTTTTATTAAAATGGATAAACAGTGAAATAATGATGAAGATTGAACAAAAAGTAAAGTCAGGAGCAGCAAAAAAGAGGAAACATATGGATATACAAATGTTTGATAAGAGGATCAAACTTTGGACTGTGGTCATTTGATCAAATGAAGTCCGATCTTCAAAAACTAAACACCAATGGAAAGATCTCTTCATAGACTAAAACTTTTGTTCATATACTTTCTATAAAATATTTTTAGATTTGGAGCTATTTTGTGCCGATAAAAATAATAATAATTGGTATATGACCTTGACCTTTACATATTATGCTTGATTTTTTTTCTTTGATTTTATTTGTTTTATAAAAATGCATAAACAGAGAAATAACGATGAAGATTGAACAAAAAATAAAGTCAGGAACAGCAAAAAAGTGGAAACATATGGATATACAATTGTTTGATAAGAGGATCAAACTTTGGACTGTGGTCATTTGATCAAATAAAGTCCGATCTTCAAAAACTAAACATTAATGGATAGATCTCTTCACCTACTAAAACTTTTGTTCATATACTTTCTATAAAATATTTTTAGATTTGGAGCTATTTTATGCCGATATAAATAATAATTATTGGTATATGACCTTGACCTTTGCATATTATAGGTGATTTTTTTTCTATGATTTTATTTGTTTTATAAAAATGCATTAACAGTGAAAAAATGATGAAGATTGAATAAAAAATAAAATCAGGAGCTGCAAATAACCTTAAAGTCATGCTTTTAAAATGTTGATTTTTCGAAAATATTGGTTATGTTTGACCGCGAACTGTGGACAAATCATGCATTTCTCAAAATTGCCACACCATATATTTTGTGCGTATATGTCTTGCAAATCATATGCAACAAACAAAATTCCCCTCTCTCATCTCTGAATAAAATGGGGACTTTTTCGTAGACCTACCCTCATTTCACCGTTTTTTCGAGATTCGAACATTCAACCTCCTGTAGCACGAAAGTTTTATATACGCAATTTTTTTGTAACTATCATATTTTATTAAGTTTCTAAGAAGGAACACAATGCAAAAAACCGCATTTGAATCGGACCTCAAATAACAGAGTTATTAGCCCTTAGTAACTTTTACAAAACGCCCCCTAGCGGCAAAACTAAGACAAAAATGAAAATTTTCTCAACGTTAGGATCAAATTCAGATCATAGGACAAAAGTGGTAAAAAAAATCAGAAATGTGACTTTTTTCTATCATGGTGATATGCCGTTCACAAAAAAAGGTTAGAAAAATAATAATAAAAAAAAAAAAAATAAAACAGAAGAAGAACAATAGGTTTTCGCAAGCGATGCGAAAACCTAACTAGAACCGCAAGCGGTATCTCGGTTTTCGCTTTTAACCTAATCAACTTGAACACTTTATTTCAACTCAGCCACAATTTTCAATATTAAACAGAACGAAAAGGTTTTAATGACCTACTCTCATTTGCACAGTTTTTTTTTTTTTCAATTTTATAACATTCAAACTCTTCTAGCGCAAATATTTTCCCATACCCTGTCCCTTGAAATCCATCATATTCTGTGGTGCTGTCAACAAGGAACAAAATGCTGAAAACCGCATTTCAATCAGACTTTAACATTTTGAGTTATAAGCAAAAGAGTGATTTTAAGCAAAACGCCCTCTAGCGGCAAAATTAGAAATAAAATTGCAAAAACAGCAAATAGTTCAAACAAGTATATAAGTCGCACTAATCGAACATTCTTTGTCTTATATATCACAACTTGAGGCATAAAAACTGATTAACAATTATTCCAAAAAAGGATCAAACTTTGGACTGCCGTAAAATGAACAAATCAAGTCAGATCTTCAAAAACTAAACATCACTGGAAAGAGCTCCTCAAGAACTAAAACCTTTGTTTATATACTCTCAATGAAATATTTTTAGATTTGGAGCACTTTGTGGCCGAATAAAAACACAATTATCGTAATATGACATAGACATGTTCAATGTTTTTTTAACTTTTAATTGTGAGGCCCTTTCAAACATAACAAAACATAACGTGTGAAAATTTCATGACGAATAAACAAAAAAAATAGGAGCGACAAAAAACATGTTTTTGGAATTTTAATTTTTCATAAATTTAAGTGAAGTTTGATCGTTTCTAGTGGACAAACCACGCATTTCTTGAATTCGCCACCCCATATATTTTGTGTGTATACGTCTTTCAAAAGGTATGCCGAAAACGGAATTCTTCTATCTGATCTCTAACAAAAACGGATAGGTTTTTCGTAGACCTACCCTCATTTGCACAGTTTTTTTTTGTTTTTTTTTTTGCGAGGTTCGAACATTCAACCTTCCGTAGCTCAAAAGCTTTCAGCCACACGGACCCTCGAATCCTATCATATGTTATTAGGCTATCAACAGGGAACAGAATGCAAAAAACCGCATTCGAATCGGACTTCAACTTTTTGAGTTATAAGCAAAAGAATGATTTCAAGAAAAGCGCCCCCTAGCGGCAAAATGAGAAAGAAAATTGATTAAAATTTTACTGTTAGGTACCTAGCAAAGCAGCAAATAGTTCAATCAAGTATACTAGTCGCACAAGTCAAAACTTTTTTTTCTTATATATCACAATTTGAAGCATAAAACCTAATTTACAATTATTCCAAAAAAGGATCAACATTTAGACTGCCGTTATATGACCAAATCAAGTCCGATCTTCTAAAACTAAACATCACTGGAAAGAACTCTTTAAGAACTAAAACTTTTGTTCATATACTCTCAATGAAATATTTTTAGTTTTGGAGCTATTTGTGGCCGAATAAAAACACAATAATCGTAATATGACCTTGACCTTTTCAATGTTTTGTTAACTTTTTAATTGTGAGGCCCTTTCAAACTTAACAAACCATAACGTGTAAAAATTTCATGACGAATAAACAAAACATAAAGTCAGGAGCGACAAAAAAAACATGTTTTTGGAATTATGATTTTTCCTAAATTTAAGTGAAGTTTGACCGTTTCTAGTGGACAAACCACGCATTTCTTGAATTCACCACCCCATATATTTTGTGTGTATATGTCTTTCAAATGTTATACCGAAGACGGAATTCTTCTATCTGATCTCTAACAAAAACGGATAGGTTTTTCGTAGACCTACCCTCATTTGAACATTTTTTTTTTGTTTTGTTTTTTTGCAAGGTTTGAACATTCAACCTTCCGTAGCTCAAAAGCTTTCAGCCACACGGACCCTCGAATCCTATCATATGTTATTAGGCTATCAACAGGGAACAGAATGCAAAAAAAAACGCATTCGAATCGGACTTCAACTTTTTGAGTTATAAGCAAAAGACTGATTTCAAGAAAAGCGCCCCCTAGCGGCAAAATGAGAAAGGAAATTGATTAAAATTTTACTGTCAGGTACCTAGCAAAGCAGCAAATAGTTCAATCAAGTATACTAGTCGTACAAGTCAAACTTTTTATTCTTATGTATCAGAATTTGAAGCATAAAACCTGATTCACAATTATTCAAAAAAGGGATCAAACTTTGGACTGCCGTATAATGACCAAATCAAGTCCGATCTTCAAAATCTAAACATCATTAGAAAGAACTTTTCTAAAACTAAATCTTTTGTTCATATATTGTTTATGAATTGTATTTTGATTTTGAGCTATTTCAAGCCGAATTGATATACAATTATCCTAATATGACCTTGACCTTTACAATACATTTTTACTTTTTATATTATGTGACACTTAAGAACATAGTTTTACATTAAATGTGAAAATTTCATAGAAATTGAACTAAAAATAAAGTCAGGAGCTGCAAAAAATCTTAACAGTCATGCTTTGAAAATGTTGATTTTTCGAAAATATTGGTTAAGTTTGACCGCATACTGTGGACAAACCATGCATTTCCCGAATTCGCCACCCCATATATTTTGTGCGTATATGTCTTGCAAATCATATGCAACAAACAAAATTCTTTTATCTCAATTCCAATAAAAATGGGCACTTTTTTCGTAGACCTACTCTCATTTTCACTGTTTTTTTGCGAAGTTCGAACATTCAACCTTCCGTAGTCAAAAATTTTTATACACGCAGATTTTTGAAACCTATCATATTTGATTAGGGTTTTGACAAGGAACACAATGCAAAAAACCACATCTGAATCGGACCTCAAATAACAGAGTTATTTACATTTGTTGATTTTTTTCAAAGCGCCCCCTAGCGGCAAAAATAAGACAAAAATGAAAATTTTCTCAACGTTAGTATCAAGGTCAGATAAATATAAGGAACTGGTAAAAATTTCATAATTGTGGCTTTTTTCTATCATGGTGATATGCCGTTCACAAAAAAAGGGTTAGAAAAATAATAATAACTAGAATCGCAATTAGAATTGCGATATCATCGGTTTTCGCAATTCAGTCTCATTCTTTTCAAACATTGCAATTCACGAATTGTATTACAAAAGCAAATGAATTTCTATGCGTGTGTTGATACTTAAGAGTACAAAATTGCTGCTTTTATGTAAAAAGGTGCATAATCTGTGATTTATTCAAAGATATAAGCTTTAATCGGACTTCGGTACAAAATTTGTTACAAAGTTTGAAGATGATTGCAAAAGAAATGTTTTTCATATACCCACACAAGTCTGCAAAGTCTATGCAAGGTTCGAACATTCAACCTTCTATAGCCAGTAGAAAAAATCAGGTTTTTGGTCCTTAGATTTATCAAATTTATCAGGCTTTCAACAAGAATATCAACTTTCTTACCTATTACAACAAGAGTGGTCAGAAGACAACATAGCTTACCGTAACAGCACTTTTTGTCTAAGATTTAAGTTTTTGAAAAGTAAGTCAAACTCCAAGGTCAAGGTCACAAGCCAAAAGTCATAGTTCCAAATGATAGATCTTGAATTGGGCTATCTACATGTAAAATATCTAAGCTCTATCTCTTAGAATATAAAAAAATATAAGCCAGGTTAAAGGTTTGTTCACGGACGACAACGACGAAAATGACACCGGGGGTTTGACATTAGCTCTCCGGACTTTCTTCCCAGATATCAAGCAAAGTGCCCCTTAGCGGAATATGATAAACAAAATTTATTTACATATTGCAATTTAGGTCTTAGAAATGCAGTAAATTAAGATGGCTGATATCTGCCATTTCTTATTTTCGTGTACTAGCCCTTAAAGGTGAAAGGGGAAATAACGCAATCATGTGTCTTTATGTCTTGGCCAAAAAAGGCGAAAGAAAGAAAACGTGCCATATTGTTGTTATTTCGACTTTGGACAAAGACACGAAATCACAAAATATGCCACCTGAAATAAACTTTTGAGGTAACATACTGATTTAAGATTTTTTGATAAAGGATCAGACTTTGGACTGTTGTAATTTGATCTAATGAAGTCCGATCTTCAAAAACTAAACACCAATGGAAAGATCTCTTCACAAACTAAAACTTTTGTTCATATATTTTCTATAAAACATTTTTAGGTTTGAAGCTATTTTGTGCCGATAAAAATAACAATAATCGGTATTATGACCTTGACCTTTGCATATTTTCATCGTTATTTACTATGAGCTTATTTGTATTATTTAAATGCATAAACAGTGAAAAAATGATAAGAGTGAACAAAAAAAAGTCAGTCCTGCAAAAAAGAGGAAACATTCGGCTTTACAATTGTTTGATAAAAGGATTAAATTTTGTACTGTGGTAATTTGATCAAATGAAGTCCGATCTTCAAAAACTAAACACCAATGGAAAGATCTCTTCACAAACTAAAACTTTTGTTCATATACTTTTTTTAAAATATTTTTAGATTTGGAGCTATTTTGTGCCAATATAAATAATAATAATTGGTATATGACCTTGACCTTTGCATATTATGCTTGATTTTCTTCCTATGACTTTATTTGTTTTATTAAAATGGATAAACAGTGAAATAATGATGAAGATTGAACAAAAAGTAAAGTCAGGAGCAGCAAAAAAGAGGAAACATATGGATATACAAATGTTTGATAAGAGGATCAAACTTTGGACTGTGGTCATTTGATCAAATGAAGTCCGATCTTCAAAAACTAAACACCAATGGAAAGATCTCTTCATAGACTAAAACTTTTGTTCATATACTTTCTATAAAATATTTTTAGATTTGGAGCTATTTTGTGCCGATAAAAATAATAATAATTGGTATATGACCTTGACCTTTACATATTATGCTTGATTTTTTTTCTTTGATTTTATTTGTTTTATAAAAATGCATTAACAGTGAAAAAATGATGAAGATTGAATAAAAAATAAAATCAGGAGCTGCAAATAACCTTAAAGTCATGCTTTTAAAATGTTGATTTTTCGAAAATATTGGTTATGTTTGACCGCGAACTGTGGACAAATCATGCATTTCTCAAAATTGCCACACCATATATTTTGTGCGTATATGTCTTGCAAATCATATGCAACAAACAAAATTCCCCTCTCTCATCTCTGAATAAAATGGGGACTTTTTTCGTAGACCTACCCTCATTTCACCGTTTTTTCGAGATTCGAACATTCAACCTCCTGTAGCACGAAAGTTTTATATACGCAATTTTTTTGTAACTATCATATTTTATTAAGTTTCTAAGAAGGAACACAATGCAAAAAACCGCATTTGAATCGGACCTCAAATAACAGAGTTATTAGCCCTTAGTAACTTTTACAAAACGCCCCCTAGCGGCAAAACTAAGACAAAAATGAAAATTTTCTCAACGTTAGGATCAAATTCAGATCATAGGACAAAAGTGGTAAAAAAATCAGAAATGTGACTTTTTTCTATCATGGTGATATGCCGTTCACAAAAAAAGGTTAGAAAAATAATAATAAAAAAAAAAAAAAATAAAACAGAAGAAGAACAATAGGTTTTCGCAAGCGATGCGAAAACCTAACTAGAACCGCAAGCGGTATCTCGGTTTTCGCTTTTAACCTAATCAACTTGAACACTTTATTTCAACTCAGCCACAATTTTCAATATTAAACAGAACGAAAAGGTTTTAATGACCTACTCTCATTTGCACAGTTTTTTTTTTTTCAATTTTATAACATTCAAACTCTTCTAGCGCAAATATTTTCCCATACCCTGTCCCTTGAAATCCATCATATTCTGTGGTGCTGTCAACAAGGAACAAAATGCTGAAAACCGCATTTCAATCAGACTTTAACATTTTGAGTTATAAGCAAAAGAGTGATTTTAAGCAAAACGCCCTCTAGCGGCAAAATTAGAAATAAAATTGCAAAAACAGCAAATAGTTCAAACAAGTATATAAGTCGCACTAATCGAACATTCTTTTCTTATATATCACAACTTGAGGCATAAAAACTGATTAACAATTATTCCAAAAAAGGATCAAACTTTGGACTGCCGTAAAATGAACAAATCAAGTCAGATCTTCAAAAACTAAACATCACTGGAAAGAGCTCCTCAAGAACTAAAACCTTTGTTTATATACTCTCAATGAAATATTTTTAGATTTGGAGCACTTTGTGGCCGAATAAAAACACAATTATCGTAATATGACATAGACATGTTCAATGTTTTTTTAACTTTTAATTGTGAGGCCCTTTCAAACATAACAAAACATAACGTGTGAAAATTTCATGACGAATAAACAAAAAAATAGGAGCGACAAAAAACATGTTTTTGGAATTTTAATTTTTCATAAATTTAAGTGAAGTTTGATCGTTTCTAGTGGACAAACCACGCATTTCTTGAATTCGCCACCCCATATATTTTGTGTGTATACGTCTTTCAAAAGGTATGCCGAAAACGGAATTCTTCTATCTGATCTCTATCAAAAACGGATAGGTTTTTCGTAGACCTACCCTCATTTGAACATTTTTTTTTGTTTTGTTTTTTTGCAAGGTTTGAACATTCAACCTTCCGTAGCTCAAAAGCTTTCAGCCACACGGACCCTCGAATCCTATCATATGTTATTAGGCTATCAACAGGGAACAGAATGCAAAAAAAAACGCATTCGAATCGGACTTCAACTTTTTGAGTTATAAGCAAAAGACTGATTTCAAGAAAAGCGCCCCCTAGCGGCAAAATGAGAAAGGAAATTGATTAAAATTTTACTGTCAGGTACCTAGCAAAGCAGCAAATAGTTCAATCAAGTATACTAGTCGTACAAGTCAAACTTTTTATTCTTATGTATCAGAATTTGAAGCATAAAACCTGATTCACAATTATTCAAAAAAGGGATCAAACTTTGGACTGCCGTATAATGACCAAATCAAGTCCGATCTTCAAAATCTAAACATCATTAGAAAGAACTTTTCTAAAACTAAATCTTTTGTTCATATATTGTTTATGAATTGTATTTTGATTTTGAGCTATTTCAAGCCGAATTGATATACAATTATCCTAATATGACCTTGACCTTTACAATACATTTTTACTTTTTATATTATGTGACACTTAAGAACATAGTTTTACATTAAATGTGAAAATTTCATAGAAATTGAACTAAAAATAAAGTCAGGAGCTGCAAAAAATCTTAACAGTCATGCTTTGAAAATGTTGATTTTTCGAAAATATTGGTTAAGTTTGACCGCATACTGTGGACAAACCATGCATTTCCCGAATTCGCCACCCCATATATTTTGTGCGTATATGTCTTGCAAATCATATGCAACAAACAAAATTCTTTTATCTCAATTCCAATAAAAATGGGCACTTTTTTCGTAGACCTACTCTCATTTTCACTGTTTTTTGCGAAGTTCGAACATTCAACCTTCCGTAGTCAAAAATTTTTATACACGCAGATTTTTGAAACCTATCATATTTGATTAGGGTTTTGACAAGGAACACAATGCAAAAAACCACATCTGAATCGGACCTCAAATAACAGAGTTATTTACATTTGTTGATTTTTTTCAAAGCGCCCCCTAGCGGCAAAAATAAGACAAAAATGAAAATTTTCTCAACGTTAGTATCAAGGTCAGATAAATATAAGGAACTGGTAAAAATTTCATAATTGTGGCTTTTTTCTATCATGGTGATATGCCGTTCACAAAAAAAGGGTTAGAAAAATAATAATAACTAGAATCGCAATTAGAATTGCGATATCATCGGTTTTCGCAATTCAGTCTCATTCTTTTCAAACATTGCAATTCACGAATTGTATTACAAAAGCAAATGAATTTCTATGCGTGTGTTGATATTAAGAGTACAAAATTGCTGCTTTTATAAAAAGGTGCATAATCTGTGATTTATTCAAAGATATAAGCTTTAATCGGACTTCGGTACAAAATTTGTTACAAAGTTTGAAGATGATTGCAAAAGAAATGTTTTTCATATACCCACACAAGTCTGCAAAGTCTATGCAAGGTTCGAACATTCAACCTTCTATAGCCAGTAGAAAAAATCAGGTTTTTGGTCCTTAGATTTATCAAATTTATCAGGCTTTCAACAAGAATATCAACTTTCTTACCTATTACAACAAGAGTGGTCAGAAGACAACATAGCTTACCGTAACAGCACTTTTTGTCTAAGATTTAAGTTTTTGAAAAGTAAGTCAAACTCCAAGGTCAAGGTCACAAGCCAAAAGTCATAGTTCCAAATGATAGATCTTGAATTGGGCTGTCTTCATGTAAAATATCTAAGCTCTATCTCTTAAAATATAAAAGATATAAGCCAGGTTAAAGGTTTGTTCACGGACGACAACGACGAAAATGGCGCCGGGGGTTTGACATTAGCTCTCCGGACTTTCTTCCCAGATATCAAGCAAAGTTCCCCTTAGCGGAATATGATAAACAAAATTTATTTACATATTGCAATTTAGGTCTTAGAAATGCAGTAAATTAAGATGGCTGATATCTGCCATTTCTTATTTTCGTGTACTAGCCCTTAAAGGTGAAAGGGGAAATAACGCAATCATGTGTCTTTATGTCTTGGCCAAAAAAGGCGAAAGAAAGAAAACGTGCCATATTGTTGTTATTTCGACTTTGGACAAAGACACGAAATCACGAAATATGCCACCTGAAATAAACTTTTGAGGTAACATACTGATTTAAGATTTTTTGATAAAGGATCAAACTTTGGACAGTTGTAATTTGATCTAATGAGGTCCGATCTTCAAAAACTAAACACCAATGGAAAGATCTCTTCACAAACTAAAACTTTTGTTCATATACTTTCTATAAAACATTTTTAGATTTGAAGCTATTTTGTGCCGATAAAAATAACAATAATCGGTATTATGACCTTGACCTTTGCATATTTTCATCGTTATTTACTATGAGTTTATTTGTATTATTTAAATGCATAAACAGTAAAAAAATGATAAGAATGAACAAAAAAAGTCAGTGCTGCAAAAAAGAGGAAACATTCGGATTTACAATTGTTTGATAAAAGCATTAAACTTTGAACTGTGGTCATTTGATCAAATGAAGTCCGATCTTCAAAAACTAAATACCAATAGAAAGATCTCTTCACAAACTAAAACTTTTGTTCATATACTTTTTTTAAAATATTTTTAGATTTGGAGCTATTTTATGCCGATTAAAAATAACAATAATTGGTATATGACCTTGACTTTTGCATATTATGCTTGATTTTTTTCTGTGATTTTATTTGTTTTATAAAAATGCATAAACAGTGAAAAAATGATGAAGATTGAACAAAAAATAAAGTCAGGAGCAGCAAAAAAGAGGAAACATATGGATATACAATTATTTGATAAGAGGATCAAAATTTGGACTGTGGTCATTTGATCTAATGAAGTCCGATCTTCCAAAACTAAACACCAATGGATAGACCTCTTCACAGACTAAAACTTTTGTTCATATACTTTCTATAAAATATTTTTAGATTTGGAGCTATTTTATGCCGATAAAAATAATAAAAATTGGTATATGACCTTAACCTTTGCATATTATGCTTGATTTTTTTTCTATGATTTTATTTGTTTTATAAAAATGCATAAACAGTAAAATAATGATGAAGATTGAACAAAAAATAAAGTCAGGAGCAGCAAAAAAGAGGAAACATATGGATATACAATTGTTTGATAAGAGGATCAAAATTTGGACTGTGGTAATTTGATCAAATGAAGTCCGATCTTCAAAAACTAAACACCAATGGAAAGATCTCTTCACAGACTAAAACTTTTGTTCATATACTTTCTAAAAAATATTTTTAGATTTGGAGCTATTTTATGCCGATAAGAATAATAATTATTGGTATATGACCTTGACCTTTGCATATTATGCTTGATTTTCTTTCTATGAATTTATTTGTTTTATAAAAATGCATAAACAGTGAAATAATGATGAAGATTGAACAAAAATTAAAGTCAGGAGCAGCAAAAAAGAGGAAACATATGGATATACAATTGTTTGATAAGAGGATCAAAGTTTGGACTGTGGTCATTTGATCAAATGAAGTCCGATCTTCAAAAACTAAACACCAATGGAAAGATCTCTTCACAGACTAAAACTTTTGTTCATATACTTTCTATAAAATATTTTTAGATTTGTAGCTATTTTATGCCGATATAAATAATAATTATTGGTATATGACCTTGACCTTTGCATATTAATGGTGATTTTTTTTATATGATTTTATTTGTTTTATAAAAATGCATTTACAGTGAACAAATGATGAAGATTGAATAAAAAATAAAATCAGGAGCTGTAAATAACCTTAAAAGTCATGCTTTTAAAATGTTGATTTTTCGAAAATATTGGTTATGTTTGACCGCGTACTGTGGACAAACCATGCATTTCTCAAAATTGCCACACCATATATTTTGTGCGTATATGTCTTGCGAATCATATGCAACAAATAAAATGCCCCTCTCTCATCTCTGAATAAAATGGGGACTTTTTTCGTAGACCTACCCTCATTTCACCGTTTTTTCGAGATTCGAACGTTCAACCTCCTGTAGCACGAAAGTTTTATATACGCAAATTTTTTGGAACTATCATATTTTATTAAGTTTCTAACAAGGAACACAATGCAAAAAACCGCATTTGAATCGGACCTCAAATAACAGAGTTATTAGCACTTAGTAACTTTTACAAAACGCCCCCTAGCGGCAAAACTAAGACAAAAATGAAAATTTTCTCAACGTTAGGATCAAATTCAGATCATAGGACAAAACTGGTAAAAAAATCAGAAATGTGATTTTTTTCTATCATGGTGATATGCCGTTCACAAAAAAAGGTTAGAAAAATAATAATAAAAAACTAGAACCGCAAGCGGTATCTTGGTTTTCGCTTTTAACCTAATCAACTTGAACACTTTATTTCAACTCAGCCATAATTTTGAATATGAAACAGAACGAAAAGGTATTTAAAGACCTACTCTCATTTGCACAGTTTTTTTTTTGTTTTTTTGTTTTTTTGCACTGTTAGAACATTCAAACTCTTCTAGCGCAAATATTTTCCCATACCCTGTCCCTTGAAATCCATCACATTCTGTGGTGCAGTCAACAAGGAACAAAATGCTGAAAACCGCATTTCAATCAGACTTTAACATTTTGAGTTATAAGCAAAAGAGTGATTCTAAGCAAAACACCCTCTAGCGGCAAAATTAGAAACAAAATTGCCAAAACAGCAAATAGTTCAAACAAGTATATTAGTCGCACTAGTCAAACTTTTTATTCTTATGTATCAGAATTTGAAGCATAAAACCTGATTTACAATTATTCCAAAAAAGGATCAAACTTTGGACTGCCGTATAATGACCAAAACAAGTCTGATCTTCAAAAACTAAGCATCACTGGAAAGAGCTCTTGAAGAACTAAAACTTTTGTTCATATACTCTCAATGAAATATTTTTAGTTTTGGAGCTATTTGTGGCCGAATAAAAACACAATAATCGTAATATGACCTTGACCTTTTCAATGTTTTTTAACTTTTTAATTGTGAGGCCCTTTCAAACATAACAATACATATCGTGTGAAAATTTCATGAAGAATGAACAGAAAATAAAGTCAGGAGCGACAAAAATACATGTTTTTGAAATTTTAATTTTTCCTAAAATTTAGTGAAGTTTGACCTTTTTCTAGAGGACAAACCATGCATTTCTTAAATTCGCCACCCCATATATTTTGTGCGTATATGTCTTGCAAATCATTTGCAGCAAACAGAATTCTTCTATCTGATTTTTTACAAAAATGGATAGGTTTTTCGTAGACCTACCCTCATTTGCAGTTTTTTTTTACGAGATTCGAACTTTCAACCTTCCGTTACTAGCTCAAAACGTTTCAGCCACTCATACCTAGAAACTATCATATTTTATTAGGCTATCAACAAGGAACATAATTCAATTAACCGCATTTGGATCAGGCTTCAACTTTTTGAGTTAGAAGCAAAAGAATGATTTCAAGAAAAGCGCCCCCTAGCGGCAAAATGAGATAGAAAATTGATTAAAATTTTATTGTTTGGTACCTAGCAAAGCAGCAAATAGTTCAATCAAGTATACTAGTCGCACAAGTCAAACTTTTTATTCTTATGTATCAGAATTTGAAGCATAAAACCTGATTTACAATTATTCCAAAAAAGGATCAAACTTTGGACTGCCGTATAATAACCAAATCAAGTCCGATCTTCAAAAACTAAACATCACTGGAAAGAGCTCTTGAAGAACTAAAACTTTTGTTCATATACTCCAATGAAATATTTTTAGTTTTGGAGCTATTTGTGGTCGAATAAAAACACAATAATCGTAATATGACCTTGACCTTTTCAAATTTCTTTTAATTTTTTATTGTGAGGCCCTTTCAAACATAACAATACATATTGTGTGAAAATATCATGAAGAATGAACAGAAAATAAAGTCAGGAGCGACAAAAACATGTTTTTGAAATTTTAATTTTTCCTAAAATTTAGTGAAGTTTGACCTTTTCTAGAGGACAAACCACGCATTTCCATAATTCGCCACCCCATATATTTTGTGCGTATATGTCTTGCAAATCGTATGCAGCAAACAGAATTCTTCTATCTGATCTCTAACAAAAACGGATAGGTTTTTCGTAGACCTACCCTCATTTGCACAGTTTTTTTTTTTTTTTTTTTTTTTGCGAGGTTCGAACATTCAACCTTCCGTAGCTCAAAAGCTTTCAGCCACATGGACCCTCGAATCCTATCATATGTTATTAGGCTATCAACAGGGAACAGAATGCAAAAAACCGCATTCGAATCGGACTTCAACTTTTTGAGTTATAAGCAAAAGAATGATTTCAAGAAAAGCGCCCCCTAGCGGCAAAATGAGAAAAAAAATTGATTAAAATTTTACTGTTAGGTACCTAGCAAAGCAGCAAATAGTTCAAACAAGTATACTAGTCGCACAAGTCAAACTTTTTATTCTTATGTATCAGAATTTGAAGCATAAAACCTGATTTACAATTATTCCAAAAAAGGATCAAACTTTGGACTGCCGTATAATAACCAAATCAAGTCCGATCTTCAAAAACTAAACATCACTGGAAAGAGCTCTTGAAGAACTAAAACTTTTGTTCATATACTCCAATGAAATATTTTTAGTTTTGGAGCTATTTGTGGCCGAATAAAAACACAATAATCGTAATATGACCTTGACCTTTTCAATTCTTTTTTATTTTTTGAATTGTGAGGCCCTTTCAAACATAACAATACATATCGTGTGAAAATTTCATGAAGAATGAACAGAAAATAAAGTCAGGAGCGACAAAAACATGTTTTTGAAATTTTAATTTTTCCTAAAATTTAGTGAAGTTTGACCGTTTCTAGAGGACAAACCACGCATTTCCTTAATTCGCCACCCCATATATTTTGTGCATATATGTCTTGCAAATCGTATGCAGCAAACAGAATTCTTCTATCTGATCTCTAACAAAAGTGGGTAGGTTTTTCGTAGACCTACCCTCATTTTTCCACTTTTTTCCAAGGTTCGAACATTCAACCTCTCCTAGAACAATTTCTTTCCCGTACTCGATGATAAGATATCCATCATATTTGATTGGGCTGTCAACAAGGAACATTATGTAAAAAACCGCATCTAAATCAGGTTTCAATTTTTTGAGTTATTAGCAAAACAGTGATTACATGCATTGCGCCCCCTAGTGGCTAAATCAGAAATAAATGTGAAAAGTTTGACCAATTAGGCACATGTTCAGATAAAGATGACTCCATGCCCAAAATTTCATAGCTGTAGCTTTTCTCATCTGGCCGCTAGGCTGGACACAAAAATGGGTGGAATTGGAAAAATAATAAAAATAAAAAAAAAAAAAAACAAATCAACAGAAGAAGAACAATAGGTTTTCGCCCGCAGAGGCGAAAACCTAAAAAAAAAAAAATAAAACAGAAAAGGTTTTCGCACTGCGAGGTGCGAAAACCTAATAATAAATGTTTGGAGAAAGCCGTAATGACAAAGGCAATATGCTTATCGGTCCTGGTGTACACAATTGCATCCTAAAATGCACCTCATTCTCTCAAATACGCATCGCAATTCACCTTTCAACACGGGCACTATTTCCTGCGTAGGAACGTCCGGATAGAGGGTAACCAACCCAATAACCGCCTTCTTTTCTTACTTCAACTTGCTAGATTTTCGTGTACAAGCCCTTATCCGAAAAACATGAATATCTGCCATGTTTGTTGAAGGAATCATCTGAATTTTTCAGGACATTTTGCACACCATAGGCTACGGCATTCCTGCAAATTTCAACTTCATACGTCAACTTGCCGATTTTATATGATTTTTTTAATAATTCTTGCTTAAATATGCATGACGTCATAATCACGTGACCAAACAAATATTCCTTGCAGTATACATCACTTCACTTTTCAGTGTCTTAATCCTGAAGAAATCATAATTTTTGACTCAAAGTTCATGAAACTACAGCGTTTCAATTTCGTTAAAAGTACACTTTTCGCCTTTCTGCCATAACTCAACCAATTCAACCCCGATCTTCAAAAACTTAACATCACTGGAAAGAGCTCTTGAAGAACTAAAACTTTTGTTCATATACTCTCATTGAAATATTTGTAGTTTTGGAGCTCTTTGGGGCCGAATAAAAACACAATAATCGTAATATGACCTTGACCTTTTCATTTATTTTTTAACTTTTTAATTGTGAGGCCCTTTCAAACATAACAATACATAACTTGTGAAAATATCATGAAGAATGAACTAAAAATAAAGTCAGGAGCGACAAAAAACATGTTTATGAAATTTTAATTTTTCCTAAAATTTAGTGAAGTTTGACCGTTTCTAGAGGAAAAACCATGCATTTATTAATTTCGCCACCTCATATATTTTTGCATATATGTCTTGTAAATAATTTGCAGCAAACAGAATTCTTCTATCTGATGTCTAACAAAAATGGATAGGTTTTTCGTAGACCTACCCTCATCTGCAGTTTTTTGCGAGGTTCGAACTCTCAACCTTCCGTTACTAACTCAAACTTTTCAGTCACTCATACCTTGAATTTATCCAATTTTATTAGGCTATCAACAATGAACATAATGCAACAAACCGCATTTGAATCAGGCTTCAACTTTTTGAGTTATAAGCAAAAGAGTGATTTCAAGCAAAGCGCCCCCTAGCGGCAAAATGAGAAACAAAATTGATTAAAATTTTACCATTAGGTACCTAGCAATGCAGCAAACAGTTCAATAAAGTATACAAGTCGCACTAGTCGAACTTTCTATTTCTTATATATCACAATTTTAAGCATAAAATGGTATAACAATTATTCCAAAAAAGGATCAAACTTTGGACTGCCGTAATATGACCAAATCAAGTCCGATATTCAAAAACTAAACATTAATGAAAAGGGCTCTTCAAGGTCTAAAACTTTTGTACATATACTCTCAATGAATTATTTTTAGTTTTTGAGCTACTTGGGGCCGAATAAAAACACAATAATCGTAAAATGACCTTGACCTTTTCATTTATTTTTTAACTTTTTAATTGTGATCCCCTTTCAGACATAACAATACATAACTTGTGAAAATATCATGAAGAATTAACAAAAAATAAAGTCAGAAGCGATAAAAAACATGTCTTTGAAACTTTAACTTTTCCTAAAATTTAGTGAAGTTTGACCGTTTCCAGAGGACAAACCATACATTTCTTAAATTCGCTACCCCATATATTTTGTGCGTATATGTCTTGCAAATCATTTGCAGCAAACAGAATTCTTCTATCTGATCTCTAACAAAAATGGATAGGTTTTTCGTAGACCTACCCTCATTTGCACAGTTTTTTGCGAGGTTCGAACATTTAACCTTCTTAAGCTCAAATACTTTCAGCGACACGTACCTCGAAACCTATCATATTTTATTGGGCTATCAACAAGGAACAGAATGCAAAAAACCGCATTTGAATCGGACCTCAAATAAGTGAGTTATTAGCCATTAATAAATTTCATGCAAAACGCCCCCTGGCGGGAAAAGTAAGACATAAATGAAAATTTTCTCAACGTTAGGATCATTTTCAAATACGTGGTAATAACTGATAAAAATTTCATACATGTGACTTTTTTCTATCATGGTGATATGCCGTTCACAAAAAAAGGTTAGAAAAATAATAAAAAAAAAAAAAAAAATAAAACAGAAGAAGAACAATAGGTTTTCGCACTGCGAGGTGCGAAAACCTAAAAAAAAAATAAAACAGAAGAAGAACAATAGGTTTTCGCAAGCGATGCGAAAACCTAATAAAAATAAAACAGAAGAAGAACAATAGGTTTTCGCAAGCGATGCGAAAACCTAATAAAACAGAAGAAGAACAATAGGTTTTCGCTTGAGGCTGAAAGCCCTAATAAAAGTTTGAAGAAAGCCGTTATAACTAAGGCAATGTGCTTATCGGTCCTGGTGTACACCATTGCATCCTAAAATGCACCTCATTCTCTCAAATACGCATCGCAATTCACCTTTCATCACGGGCACTCTTTCCTGCGTAGGAACGTCCGGATCGTGGGTAACCAACCAAATAACCGCCTTCTTCCCTTACTTCAAATTGCTAGATTTTCGTATACAAGCCCTTATCCGAAAAACATGAATATCTGCCATGTTTGTTGACGGAATCACTTGAATTTTTCAGGACGTTTTGCACATTGTAGTCTACGGCATTCTTGTAAATTTCAACTTCAAACATCAACTTGTCGATTTTATATGATTTTTTAAATAAGTTCTGCTTAAATATGTATGAAATCATAATCACGTGACCAAACAAGTATTCCTTGCAGTATACATCACTTCACTTTTCAGTGTGTTAATGCTGAAGAAATCATAATTTTTGGCTCAAAGTTCATGAAACTACAGCGTTTCAATTTCGTTAAAAGTACACTTTTCGCCTTTCTGTCATAACTCAACCAATTCAACCCCGATCTTCAAAAACTAAACACCAATGGAAAGATCTCTTCACAAACTAAAACTTTTGTTCATATACTTTTTATAAAATATTTTTAGATTTGAAGCTATTTTATGCCGATAAAAATAACAATAATTGGTATATGACCTTGACATTTGCATATCTTCGCTGTTTTTTTTTTTTCTATGATTTTATTTGTATAATAAAAATGCATAAACAGGGAAATAATGATGAAGATTGAACAAAAAATAAAGTCAGGAGCTGCAAATAACCTTAAAAGTCATGTTTTTAAAATGTTGATTTTTCGAAAATATTGGTGAAGTTTGACCGCATACTGTGGACAAACCATGCATTTCTCAAAATAGCCACACCATATATTTTGTGCGTATATGTCTTGCGAAACATATGCAACAAACAAAATTCTCCTATCTCATCTCTGAATAAAATGGGTAGGTTTTTCGTAGACCTACCTTCATTTCACAGTTTTTGCGAGATTCGAACTTTCAACCTCCTGTAGCACGAAAGTTTTATTACGCAAATTATTGAAACCTTTCATATTTTATTTAGTTTCTGACAAGGAACACAATGCAAAGAACCGCATTTGAATCGGACCTCAAATAACAGAGTTATTAGCCCCTAGTGACTTTTAACAAAACGCCCCCTAGCGTCAAAATGAGAAACAAAATTTATTAACATTTTACCATAAGGTACTTAGAAATGCAGTTAATAGTTCAATCAAGTATAAGAAAGCGCTATTGAATCATATATTTCTTATAAATCACAATTTGAAGCAAAAATACTGATTTACAATTATTCCTGAAAAAGATCAAACTTCAGACTGCCGTAAAATGACCAAATCAAGTCCGATCTTCAAAATCTAAACATCATTAGAAAGAACTTTTCTAAAACTAAATCTTTTGTTCATATATTGTTTATGAATTGTTTTTTAATTTTGAGCTATTTCAAGCCGAATTGATATACAATAATCCTAATATGACCTTGACCTTTACAATACATTTTTACTTTTTATATTATGTGACACTTAAGAACATAGTTTTACATTAAATGTGAAAATTTCATAGAAATTGAACTAAAAATAAAGTCAGGAGCTGCAAAAAATCTTAACAGTCATGCTTTGAAAATGTTGATTTTCGAAAATATTGGTTAAGTTTGACCGCGTACTGTGAACAAACCATGCATCTCCCGAATTCGCCACCCCATATATTTTGTGCGTATATGTCTTGCGAATCATATGCAACAAACAAAATTCTTTTATCTCAACTCCAATAAAAATGGGCACTTTTTTTGTAGACCTACCCTCATTTTCACTGTTTTTTGCGAGGTTCGAACGTTCAACCTTCCGTAGTCAAAAAGTTTTATATACGCAGATTTTTGTAACCTATCATATTTGATTAGGTTTTTGACAAGGAACACAATGCAAAAAACCACATCTGAATCGGACCTCAAATAACAGAGTTATTAGCATTTGTTAATTTTTTTCAAAGCGCCCCCTAGCGGCAACAATCAGACAAAAATGAAAATTTTCTCAACGTTAGGATCAAGTTCACATAAATATAAGGAACTGGTAAAAATTTCATAATTGTGGCTTTTTTCTATCATGGTATATCCTACAAAAAAGGGTTAAAAAAAAATAAAAATAAAACAAAAAAAAATAGGTTTTCCACTGCGGCAAGCGATGCGAAAACCTAACTAGAATCGCAATTAGAATTGCGACATCATCGGTTTTCGCAATTCAATCTCATTCTTTTCAAACATTGCAATTCACGAATTGTATTACAAAAGCAAATGAATTTCTATGCGTGTGTTGATATTTAAGAGTACAAAACTGCTGCTTTTATGTAAAAAGGTGCATAATCTGTGATTTATTCAAAGATATAAGCTTTAATCGGACTTCGGTACAAAATTTGTTACAAAGTTTGAAGATGGTTGCAAAAGAAATGTTTATCATATACCCACACAAGTCTGCAAAGTCTATGCAAGGTTCGAACATTCAACCTTCTATAGCCAGTAGAAAAAATCAGGTTTTTGAACCTTAGATTTATCAAATTTATCAGGCTTTCAACAAGAATATCAACTTTCTTAGTTACAACAACAAGAGTGGTCAGAAGACAACATAGCTTGCGGTAACAGCACTTTTTGTATATGATTTAAGTTTTTGAAAAGTAGGTCAAACTCCAAGGTCAAGGTCACAAGCCAAAAGTCATAGTTCCAAATGATAGATCTTGAATTGGGCTGTCTACATGTAAAATATCTAAGCTCTATCTCTTAGAATATAAAAGATATAAGCCAGGTTAAAAGTTTGTTCACGGACGACAACGACGAAAATGACGCGAGGGGTTTGACATTAGATCTCCGGACTTTCTTCTCAGATATCAAGCAAAGTGCCCCTTTGCGGAATATGATAAACAAAATTTATTTACATATTGCAAATTAGGTCTTAGAAATGCAGTAAATTAAGATGGCTGATATCTGCCATTTTTTATTTTCGTGTACTAGCCCTTAAAGGTGAAAGGGGAAATAACGCAACCATGTGTCTTTATGTCTTGGCCTAAAAATGCGAATGAAAGAAACGTGCCATATTAATGTTATTTCGACTTTGGACAAAGACACGAAATCACGAAATATGCCACCTGAAATAAACTTTTGAGGTAACATACTGATTTAAGATTTTTTGATAAAGGATCAATCTTTGGACTGATGTAATTTGATCTAATGAAGTCCGATCTTCAAAAACTAAACACCAATGGAAAGATCTCTTCACAAACTAAAACTTTTGTTCATATACTTTCTATAAAATATTTTTAGATTTGGAGCTATTTTATGCCGATAAAAATAACAATTATCGGTATTATGACCTTGACCTTTGCATATTTTCATCGTTATTTACTATGAGTTTATTTGTATTATTTAAATGCATAAACAGTGAAAAAATGAAAAGAGTGAAAAAAAAAAGTCAGTGCTGCAAAAAAGAGGAAACATTCGGATTTACAATTGTTTGAACAAAGGATCAAACTTTGGACTGTGGTCATTTGATCAAATGAAGTCCGATCTTCAAAAACTAAACACCAATGGAAAGATCTCTTCACAGACTAAAACTTCATATACTTTCTATAAATTATTTTTAGATTTGGAGCTATTTTATGCCGATCAAAATAATAATAATTGGTATATGACCTTGACCTTTGCATATTATGCTTGATTTTTTTCTATGATTTTATTTCTTTTATACAAATGCATAAACAGTGAAATAATGATAAAGATTGAACAAAAAATAAAGTCAGGAGCAGCAAAAAAGAGGAAACATATGGATATACAATTGTTTGATAAGAGGATCAAACTTTGGACTGTGGTCATTTGATCAAATGAAGTCAAATCTTCAAAAACTAAACACCAATGGAAAGATCTCTTCATAGACTAAAACTTTTGTTCATATACTTTCTATAAAATATTTTTAGATTTGGAGCTATTTTATGCCGATAATAATAATAATAATTGGTATATGACCTTGACCTTTGCATATTATGCTTGATTTTTTTCTATGATTTTATTTGTTTTATAAAAATGCATAAATAGTGAAATAATGATAAAGATTGAACAAAAAATAAAGTCAGGAGCAGCAAAAAAGAGGAAACATATGGATATACAATTGTTTGATAAGAGGATCAAACTTTGGACTGTGGTCATTTGATCAAACGAAGTCCGATCTTCAAAAACTAAACACCAATGGAAAGATCTCATTACATTCTAAAACTTTTGTTCATATACTTTCTATAAAATATTTTTAGATTTGGAGCTATTTTATGCCGATATAAATAATAATAATTGGTATATGACCTTGACCTTTGCATATTATGGGTGATTTTTTTTCTATGATTTTATTTGCTTTATGAAAATGCATTAACAGTGAAAAAAAGATGAAGATTGAATAAAAAATAAAGTCAAGAACTGCAAATAACCGTAAAAGTCATGCTTTTAAAATGTTGATTTTCGAAAATATTGGTTATGTTTGACCGCGTACTGTGGACAAACCATGCATTTCTCAAAATCGCCACACCATATATTTTGTGCGTGTATGTCTTGCGAATCATATGCAACAAAACAATATTCTCCTATCTCATCTCTGAATAAAATGGGTAGGTTTTTCGTAGACCTACCTTTATTTCATCGTTTTTTCGAGATTCGAACTTTCAACCTCCTGTAGCACGAAAGTTTAATATACGCAAATAATTGAAACGTATCCAGTTTTATTAAGTTTCTGACAATGAACACAATGCAAAAAAACACATTTGAATCGGACCTCAAATAACAGAGTTACTAGCCCTTAGTCGTTTTTACAAAACGCCACCTAGCGGCAAAACTAAGAGAAAAATGAAAATTTTCTCAACGTTAGGATCAAATTCAGATCATAGGACAAAACTGGTAAAAAAATCAGAAATGTGACTTTTTTCTATCAGGGTGATATGCCGTTCACAAAAAAAGGTTAGAAAAATAATAATAAACTAGAATCGCAATCGCGATATCATCGGTTTTCGCAAAAGCAATTCCATTCAGTTCACGAGTCGCATGATTCGAAAAACATATTTCTTCATTCAATGGCTTGTTGAATACTGTAAACAGTGATCTTTCAAACATTTTTGTCGCAATGTATAATCAGACTTTTTACCAAGAAGAATACTTTTGAGTATTACCTGTCTGTTATGTAGTCGTAAACTTGAAAACTTTTTTTACGGACTTCGGGTACTGCAATGTTATATGTGTGTTTTGCTTTATGATGGAGACAAATGACAATTGTATTCGATAAACAACAATTGCAAACGACAAACAACAGTATAAAATGACACACGACAATGCAATATGCCACTCAACACTATTA